>CM042384.1:23768797-24086297 GCA_023634145.1 Thymallus thymallus | reverse complement strand
CCATCTCCACCCCGGACGTGGAAATACAAAAGGAGACGGATTGTTGAAAGAACAGACACTTCTCTGCCTTGACATACAGGTCATGCTTCAACAGTCGACCAAGCACTCTGCGTACCAGGGACACATGCTCAGCGCATGTAGCGGAGTATACCAGTATGTCATCGATATACACCACTACACCCTGCCCGAGTAGGTCCCTGAAGATATTGTCTACAAAGGATTGAAAGATTGCTGGAGCATTTTTCAACCCGTATGACATGACGAGGTATTCATAGTGCCCTGAGGTGGTACTAAATGCTGTCTTCCACTCGTCCCCCCTTCGGATACGCACCAGATTGTAAGCACTACTGAGATCTAGTTTTGTGAAAAAGCGCGCCCCGTGTATTGACTCGATTGCACTGGCTATGAGGGGCAGCGGGTAGCTGAACCCCACAGTGATCTGATTTATCCCTCGATAGTCAATACACGTGCACAGTCCACCCTCCTTCTTTTTCACAAAAAAGAAACTTGAGGAGGCAGGTGAAGTGGAGGGCCGACTGTATCCCTGCCTCAGTGATTCGGAGACATATGTCTCCATAGCCTCCATCTCCGCCTGTGACAACGGATACACATGACTCCTCGGAAGTGCTGCGTCTACCAGGAGATTTATCGCACAATCCCCTCGTCGATGAGGTGGTAATTGAGTCGCCTTCCTCTTACAGAAGGCGAGAGCCAAATCGGCATACTCTGAGGGAATGTGCACCGTGGGTGCCTGGTCTGAACCCTCCACCGTAGTCGCACCCACGGAAACACCCACACACCTCCCCGAGCACCCTCGGGACCACCCCTCCAGAGCCCTCCGTTGCCATGAAATTTTGGGGTCGTGACAGACCAACAAGGGAATGCCCAACACCACGGGAAACGCAGGAGAATCAATCAGATACAGCTCAATTTTCTCCTCATGACCCCCCTGCGTCACCATACTTAGTGGTGCTGTGACCTCCCTAATCAGCCCTGACCCCAAAGGACGACTATCTAAGGCATGCACAGGGAAGGGGACATTTAGAGACACAATAGGGATCCCTAACTTCTGGGCAAACGCCCGGTCTATAAAGTTACCAGCTGCGCCTGAATCGACTAGCGCCCTATGCTGGAAATGCGGGGAACACTCAGGAAACATGACAAACAAACAGAGAGCTCTGGGTGAGTCTGGTGCTGACTCACCTGGGAAGGCCCGACAGTGCTCTGCCTGCCACCTCGACTCCCGGGAGGACCTGTCCAGCACCGACCAGCCGTGTGTCCTCGGCGGCCACAGCTGATGCAGGAAAGGACCCCCCCTCTGGCCTCCCTGAGCGCAGCACCTCCCAGCTCCATAGGTGTTGGAGCGGGGAGGCTGGAAGGTGGGGTTGACGGACCCTGATCGGAACGCCCTCGGGTGGCCAGCAGGTTATCCAGCCTGATGGACATGTCCACCAGCTGGTCTAGGGTGAGGGTAGCATCCCTGCAGGCCAGCTCCCGACGGACGTCCTCCCGGAGACTACACCGGTAATGGTCGATCAGGGCCCTGTCATTCCACCCTGCGCTCGCAGCCAGGGTCCGGAAGTCCAGAGAAGAATCCTGGGCGCTCCCCTGCCGCAGATGGAACAGGCGTTCACCCGCCGATGTCCCCTCAGGCGGATGATCGAACACCGCCCGAAACCGGTGAGGGAACTCCCCGTAGTGGTCCAACGCCGCGTCCTCCTCGAACCAGATGGCGTTGGCCCACTCCAGGGTTTTTCCATCCAGGCAGGAGGCAAGGGCCGACACTCTCTCGCGTCCCGAGGGAGCTGGGTGAACGGTCGCCAGGTATAGCTCCAGCTGGAGCAGGAAACCCTGGCAACCGGTCGCTCCACCATCGTACGCCCTCGGGAGCGAGAGCCGAATCCCACTGGGACCAGGGACAGGAGGAGCACTCAACGGAGCTGGTGGAGGAACTGGTGGAGGTGTGGGTGGTCCCACCTGTCCCCAACGCTCCATCGTCACCAGCACTCTATCCATGGCTGTACCCAGACGCTGCAGCATGTCCTCATGCTGTTGTACACGCTCCTCCACTTGGGCAGGAGCGCTGGGCTCACCTGCTGCTTCCATAATCGGGGTCGGTGATTCTGTGAGAGATTGAGTGTAGCGAGTGGTGGAAGCAGGCGCAGGGAGGCTGGATAAGTTCTTCAGAGAAAACGTTTTAATTGTTCTCAACCGAGACAAAAAGGAAAAACACGTCACACACTGAATACATCCTACACGAAAACAATCACCGACAAAAACCAGGGAGGAGCAGAGGGAATAAGACGAACATACAATTAGTGAAATGGGAACCAGGTGTGAATGGAACGGGACAAACGAAAACTGTGTAGTGGATCGGTGGTGGCTAGTACTCGGGTGACGTCGACCTTCTTCGGCCGCCCGCCCCAGGGGAGGGAGCAACTTCGGCCGAAGTCGTGACAGCAGGTGAAGAAGCCGGATGTGGAGATCCAGGGCTGGCGTGGTTATACGTGGTCTGCGGTTGTTAGGCTGGTTGGATGTACTGCCAAATTCTCTAAAACGACGTTGGACGTGGCTTATGCTAGATAAATTAACATTAAATTCTCTGTCAACAGTTCTGGTGGACATGCCTGCAGTCAGCATGCCAATTTGTGCGCTCCCTCAAAATGCCTTTTATTGTCCCCAGCACAAGGTGCATCTGTGTAATGATCATGCTGTTTAATCAGCTTCTTGACATGCCACACCTGCCAGGTGGATGGATTATCTTGGCAAAGGAGAAATGCTCACTAACAGGGATGTAAACACATCCATGCACAAAATTTGAGATTTAATTAGCTTTTTGTGCGTATTGAACATTTTTGGGATATTTTATTTCAGCTCATGAAACATGGGACCAATACTTTTGCATTTATAGTTTTGTTTAGTATATTTTAGGTAAAGGAAAGCTATAGTTGCACGCCTCTGATCACTCTATTGAATCATAAAATTCAATATAGAATGTGACGCGCCAATACACCTGTTCCCGCTTTCTCCCGATGTGCTATTTACAAACAAACACGTGACTGGCTCAACTGTTCTAGAGAACTACAGTAAGCTTCATAATGTAAAATAATGTGACAGGTGAAATGAAGAACGCGATCTGCTTTATCTCCTCAGGTATTTACTTAAAAAGTAGCTATAAATATTCAAATGTATATTCAACAGTATTGACGGTATTGAAAAACCAAACCCCTGGTTATTTCCAAATACCCCAGTATAGGGTATATATGGTTATCGTGTGTAGGAACTGCTTATCGTGTGTGTATGTAGCAAGCAAGGTTGGGGACAATTCCATTTAAATTCCAGTCAATTCTGAATCAAACCAAATTCAAATTTTCCTCATTGAAAAGCATAGAAGAGAATTGGAATTTCAGTATACTTCCTGAATTGACTGGAATTTAAATGGAATTGTCCCCAAGCCTGGTACACACATACTGTATACTATATTCCATACAGTGGGGAGAACAAGTATTTGATACACTGCCGATTTTGCAGGTTTTCCTACTTACAAAGCATGTAGAGGTCTGTAATTTTTATCATAGGTACACTTCAACTGTGAGAGACGGAATCTAAAACAAAAATCCAGAAAATCACATTGTATGATTTTTAAATAATTAATTTGCATTTTATTGCATGACATAAGTATTTGATCACCTACCAACCAGTAAGAATTCCGGCTCTCACAGACCTGTTCGTTTTTCTTTAAGAAGCCCTCCTGTTCTCCACTCATTACCTGTATTAACTGCACCTGTTTGAACTCGTTACCTGTATAAAAGACACCTGTCCACACACTCAATCGAACAGACTCCAACCTCTCCACAATGGCCAAGACCAGAGAGCTGTGTAAGGACATCAGGGATAAAATTGTAGACCTGCACAAGGCTGGGATGGGCTACAGGACAATAGGCAAGCAGCTTGGTGAGAAGGCAACAACTGTTGGCGCAATTATTAGAAAATGGAAGAAGTTCAAGACGACGGTCAATCTCCCTCGGTCTGGGGCAACATGCAAGATCTCACCTCGTGGGGCATCAATGATCATGAGGAAGGTGAGGGATCAGCCCAGAATGTCACGATGCGGAATAATGGGACGATAAACGGAGCGCTGATGGAGCGTCATTCCTTTTTATTTTGGAGAATGGAATCACGAAGCGCAAAATACAAAAAGGAGATGACTGAAACAAACTAACAAAATAATATACAAAGCAAAGTAACTCACGTGCTGATACACAAGGCAGACACGAACAATGATCCACACACAGGTGGAAATGTGTGGAGCTTATATATTATCCCCAATCAGAGACAACGCTAGACAGCTGTCTCTGATTGGGGATGACAATCTCCCTAGTTAGGGTGTGATGACTTGGTTGTGTGCCTCTCTCCTCCCCTAGGTGGGAGTAAGAGGCCTTACCACAACCAAGCCATCACACAGAACTACACGGCAGGACCTGGTCAATGACCTGAAGAGAGCTGGGACCACAGTATCAAAGAAAACCATTAGTAACACACTACGCCGTCATGGATTAAAATCCTACAGCGCACGCAAGGTCCCCCTGCTCAAGCCAACGCATGTCCAGGCCCGTCTGAAGTTTGCCAATGACCATCTGGATGATCCAGAGGAGGAATGGGAGAAGGTCATGTGGTCTGATGAGACAAAAATAGAGCTTTTTGGTCTAAACTCCACTCGCCGTGTTTGGAGGAAGAAGAAGGATGAGTACAACCCCAAGAACACCATCCCAACCGTGAAGCATGGAGGTGGAAACATCATTCTTTGGGGATGCTTTTCTGCAAAGGGGACAGGACGACTGCACCGTATTGAGGGGAGGATGGATGGGGCCATGTATCGCGAGATCTTGGCCAACAACCTCCTTCCCTCAGTAAGAGCATTGAAGATGGGTCGTGTCTGGGTCTTCCAGCATGACAACGACCCGAAACACACAGCCAGGGCAACTAAGGAGTGGCTCCGTAAGAAGCATCTCAAGGGCCTGGAGTGGCCTAGCCAGTCTCCAGACCTGAACCCAATAGAAAATCTTTGGAGGGGGCTGAAAGTCCGTATTGCCCAGCGACAGCCCCGAAACCTGAAGGATCTGTATGGAGGAGTGGGCCAAAATCCCTGCTGCAGTGTTTGCAAACCTGATCAAGAACTACAGGAAACATATGATCTCTGTAATTGCAAACAAAGGTTTCTGTATCAAATATGAAGTTCTGCTTTTCTGATGTATCAAATACTTATGTCATGCAATAAAATGCAAATTAATTACTTAAAAATCATACAATGTGATTTTCTGGATTTTTGTTTTAGATTCCGTCACTCACAGTTGAAGAGTACCTATGATAAAAATTACAGACTTCTACATGCTTTGTAAGTGGGAAAACCTGCAAAATCGGCAGTGTATCAAATACTTGTTCTCCCCACTGTATATATTTCATATAGTGCTAAATAAGGGTTTCTTTGGCTCCTAACGATAGTGTATCCCTTTTTCATGCTGTATAGAACCCTTTTTGGACGGTTCTATAAAGAAACATGCTCATACAGTCCTAAATTGAACCTTTATAGTGCTATAAAGAACACTTTCCTAAGGTTCTATAAAGAACGTGAGTCATAAGTAACCGCCACTGGCCTTAGTCATATTTAACATGTAATGGTATAACACAACTGATAGAATGGAATAACACTCTCACTCACAGTTGAAAAGGAGCTGTGAGCAAACCACACCCCCAAAATATTGTAATGAGCCGACACCCCTACATTTTAATTATCACTAAAAGAGGAAAGAACCCTTTTCTGAACAGTAAAGAACTATTGAAGGGCTCAAATGATTCTTTGAGTCATTATGGTTCCACATAGAACCATCACCCTTCCCAAAGAACCCTCATTTCTTAGGGTGTAACAACTGCATTGTAACTACATTGTGTGTGTGTGTTTGTGTGTGTGTGTGTGTGTGTGTGTGTGTGTGTGTGTGTGTGTGTGTGTGTGTGTGTGTGTGTGTGTGTGTGTGTGTGTGTGTGTGTGTATTACATGTGTGTGTGTATTACATGCGTGTGTAATTGTGTTGTGATCTGTCTCCCCAGCAATCCGAGGCTTCTCTCCTCAACATAAGATCAATAGCTTTGCGGAGGCCAAGGGTCTGGACCGTATCAACGAGCGCATGCCCCCCCGCCGTGACGCCGTCAACAGTGTGGGTCTCTCCATGGGCCGCATGAACATGGGGGAGCCCAACGGCACCGACAACAACAGCAATATACAGGGATAGTGCACACACACACACACACATTTAAACACTACACACTCTGAAACAAACACAGATATGAAGTACATACACAAACATACACACATTTGACTTACACATACTCACAAATACACACTTACACTTAAATACACTTGATTTAAACATAAAGTACACACACATACTTATACGTACACACAAAACATACAGGACACACAAGTCAACATATACCCTTATACAGTGATGTACAGACACCATCCTCCTCCTCCTCCTACCCCGTCCTGTTGCTGCCCAGTCCACCTCTCCACCAGTGTGGCAAGACTGTGCCATGGATGGTTGAGGCGTCCTACTGGACAAACTGTACTGCAGGTTCCATCACTACCTGACCTGACCTGGTCACACACACTACTACAGGCCCCGGACCTGACCACCTGACTACACCACACTTCTGCAGGCCCCTGACCTGACCACCTGACCACACCACACTACTGCAGACCCCTCACCACGGAACACTACTGGAAGTTCTGGAACACTCCAATGCAAAACAAAGAGTTACTGTGCTGTTCTCATTGTGTAGTGGGGGTGACAGATGTTACCTTTCTGTTGTGTTAGGGCAGAAGGAGGGTGGGTGGGATTGGGGAGGGGAGGCATGGGGTGAGAGGTCAACAGGGGCTGAGGTGGCATGCGGGGGAGGGACTTCCTGTCTGGGATTTTATGTTTTAAAACAGGAAGTTGTGTTATCAGCCCGGTTGGTGGTTTACTTCATTCACTTTATTTTATAAGATAGCTAGCTAGATAGAGAGATGGACTGGATGGTTGTCATGATGTCCATGGGAGTTTATGTGTGTGTGCTTGTGTCTGCGTTTGCGATTGTGTGAGCGTATGTGTGTCTGTGCGGGTAAATGGCATTTTCATATGCAAACATACAAGGTTGTGCTATCGAACATGTTTTGCTACTAGTACTATATGATAATAACAGGACATTGAAATTAAACATATTATGTATTAACTTCAAAGAAAAGACAATGCTTTCAGAAGGTTCAAATTGCATTCTTATTGTCTGAGTGTTCTCTCTCATCTTATTTTATGAGCCAATATGCTCCACTGGTCAGTTAGTCAGAACTGAGGTGTGTGTGACCCGCCGTTAATTCACACAGTGTTCACAGTACACTCACTACACCCCAGGCAGACGCTGCCTCTAATAAGATAAGTAAAACTGACCTTAGATCAGTTTTAGGGGCAAGTCTGTCTATTCCACTCATGTTCTATTGCTGCCAAAACTGATCTTATTTAACTTTTAAGGGCAACTTTTTACCACTTTTACCTATTCCACTTGCTGGGACTAGCTACACTTTTATGTTCTATTGCTGCCAAGTCAATCATAGAAATAGAAAGCATAGAATGGACACCTGTATCAGCGATTGAAATGTAGAAATAACTATGATAGATTGGCTGTTTTGCTGGCATGCAATCAGAATCAGCAATGAGTGAAGTCCATTCTATGCGTTCCATTTCTACGGTGTCCTCTTAATGTGCTGTTCAGTAGCCTATAACCTGAGCTGGCTGCACTGGAGGAATTCCCTATACTGTATATGCTGTTGTGTTCTACCTTGAAAATGAAAGTGTTTTTGGCTGAGTGTGAGCAGTGACAGTCAACAGAAGGTTATTTATTTGTAAAGCATTTCTAAACGCATCAGTGCATGCAGTTAAGTTATTTGACAATAATAATACTAATAATGTGAAATTCGATGTGTGCCGTGTTTAAGTATGGTAAGTTATTTTTTTCTTGCTTCGAAATTAACTAAGAGATAATATTTATTTTGTAAAAAGTTTATTTATTGTTTGGGCTGATTTTGTTATTATGTTTTTCATGACTGTATTATGAGTTAATTTATTGTTTGATTTTTATGCTGTACAGACTGGAAGCTTATATGAGGTGAAACGCATTGTGACTCTATCTCTCCTCTCTTCTCTGTTAATGTACAGGAGTTGCTTTTAAACCTACAATAGTGTGAATGAATGACCATATTATAAAGACACAGACTTCCATTCAGGCAGCCAAAGCATGATTGCATGGTAAACTCATCTGTAAAAGCAGACAGTTACAGAAGTTGTCTCTCACATTAAAGGAAAAGTGTACTCTAATCATAATTCTTAAATGATATTCTTGTTATTTAATATAATTATTATTCTATTTATAATTAGCATTATTCTTCAGCTCTCTGCTGGTTGCTCTCATGTTTTGCTGATCCTTGTTTGGTCTCATTGTGCTTTATTTTGAGAGGTGAACTTACTGGAGACCTTGTGCCATGGCTCTCTCACACACACTGTAAGCATGCCCCATGGGACAAACCACTTTTTTTACTCTTGAATAAAATACGCATGAACCTTTGGAATACAGTTTCTTTTCTCCGTCGTTCACAGACACACACACACACACACACATACAGAAGCGCACACACACTCACCACATATACACTGAGTATATCAAACATTAGGAACACCTTCCTAACATTGAGTTTGCCCTAAGAGCAGCCTAAATTTGTGTGTCGAAAGCGTTCCACAGGGATACTGGCCCACGTTGACTCCAATGCTTCCCACAGTTGTCAAGTTGGCTTTGGGTGGTGGACCATTATTGATACACACAGGAAACTGTTGAGCCTGAAAAACCCAGCAGTGTTGCAGTTCTTGACACAAACCGGTGTGCCTGGCACCTGCTACCATACGCCGTTCAAAGGCACTTCAATCTTTTTTCTAGCCCATTCACCCTCTGGATGGCACACACACAATCCACATCTCAATTGTCTCAAGGCTTAAAAATCCTTTAACCTGTCTCCTCATCTACACTGATTGAAGTGGATTTAACAGGTGACATCAATAAGGGATCATAGCTTTTTTGTACACTCAGTGTATGTTATCTAACTGTCCTCTGATGGAGAACGCCCCCTCAGTAGATCACACACAATAACTGGAAATGAACCAAGCAGACTGTAGCTCTATTGAAAAACACTCTTCCTGGCTCTTCCACAAATGTTTCCAGGCATGATGTGGTTGGGATCCACTGCATCCAGGGGATACATTTTCATTTGATTCATGAATAGGATGAACCCGATGAACCCGCTGAGGTATGGGAGCCTATTAAGCCCACTGAGGTATGGGCAGGGCCGGCCCTGGGCATAAGCGATATAAAGGGTCGCTTAGGGCCCCCAACCCCCCCAATTTGCTTTAAAACCACAATATTTTCTCTATGTCTCATGGCAAAATGGAGAGAATTACAGGAAATGTACATACAAATCTCTCTACCATCAAGAGGGGGAACACCAAAAGTTTTACCAGTGAGGTGGGGGGCCCTAAAACCAAATCTCACTTAGGGCCCCCAAATAGCTGGGTATGGGAACCTGTCGAGCCAGTTGAAGCAGGACCGGTTGCATCGGCTGTGGCATTTGGAACCGACATCACCTGAGAAATCCCTGTTGCTTCCATGTGGTGAGTCAGCATTCTGTAACACAGACACTGGGAGACAGGAAGCAAGTACAGGGTAGGGATTTAATAGTAAATAAACATGAAAGAAAAAACACAAACAGCATCTGGACACGAGAAACAGGAACATAACAACAATGCTGACTGGGGAAGGAACCTGAGGGAGTGACAGATATAGGGATAGAAATCATAGAAGTGATGCAGTCCATGTGAGTCTCATGAGGCGCAGGTGCGCGTAACGACGGTGACAGGTGTGCACAATAATCCCCACACTGGCAACGTCGAGTGCCAGTTAAATAACCTGTAATGTTACCTATTACAGCTTATGCCTCTTCCACCACTCCCTGTTCCACTACTGTTACCTATTACAGCTTATGCCTCTTCCACCACTCCCTGTTCCACTACTGTTACCTATTACAGCTTATGCCTCTTCCACCACTCCCTGTTCCACTACTGTTACCTATTACAGTTCAGCAACGTCTCTGTGAATTTAGCCTGTTTGTTAGCACGTGCTTTAAATCTCTTTGTGTTTCTCTATCACTCTCTCTCTCTCTTTAACTTCCTCTATCACTCTCTATCGCTCTCTATTGGTCTTTATCGCTCATTGTGTGGGATATATTGACTCACTGCCACCTCTGTTAAACTGAAAATGAAACTATTACCCAAATGTGTATAACACAAAGGGATGGAGGGAGAGAGAGAACAGTGAGAAAGAACGCGGAGACAAAGAGATATTAGCTCTGATTTATAATCTGTTGGTAATCTCTGTCATTCTTGGATTGTCTCTGTTGTTCTAGAACTCCAAACAGAAGAAAGGTAATCCTCAACAGATTAGCAGAATAATTTTTGAAAACATTTGTTTACATTTGAACTGAACTGAGTAATAGTCTCTAGATCTGGGTATAGGATAACAATTCTCTCATGGTGGAAAAAATGTAGTCATGGAGATTATGTGTGTATCATGGTATGTTTCAATTACTCTGAAGTGTATTGGTAACATCAGGGCACAATTTAATAGTTTATGTATTATACTGGACTACCATATATTATATATTTTTTTAATCATGCTTAGGGTTTCTGTTAAGGACATTAGCCATATTATTTTATTCACGATAATCAGATTCCCAATTGTAGGATTATCTCACGTAATTGTTCCCCTGTAGTTGAGTTCAGGACTAAAAGATAACCAGGCTTTGCACCATACTGGACTAGCCAATTTACATTTCTGGTAAAATGGCATTCTCTTTGAAACAGTGGCAGCAGGTGTGTGTAGATAGGAAGTGTAACTACTCCTGTATACCACACACACACGTGGGTTCTTAGTTGTTCTCAGATGGCTGTTCTTAGTTCTCCGACCTTCCGTCACAGGATGTTTTAATGTTACGTATTCTGAGATCTCATACACATGACGCCAATGATGAAGAGGATGAAATCTAACCCGAACCCTGTGAATACTTCCTCATAGAAAGTTATTCCGGAAAAGTTGTGAAAATGACAAAAGGAACAGAAGTTTACTGATGATTATTGTAGTGTTATATTATACTAAGTCATGGTCTTGTTACGTCTGTTCCTCAGATGCAGCAGTTGGGAGGAGAGGAGTGTCTGGTCCCTCAGCCTCGTGGGAGTCTTCCCAAAGCCTGTGCGATAGGATTGGCTTCTGTGGTGATGGTGGTTATCTTGGTTTTGGAGCCTGAGGGCTTCTTCAGACACGTTGCCACAGCGATACTCATCCTGACTGTGGGGCCCTCGCTGCACGGAGTGTTTCTTCTCTCAGAGGAACGTCTTCATCATGCATCTACCAGGTGAGGGAACTTATTAACTTTCATACTCACAAAACATGGTAGCTGAATAAATGGATTTACATGTTTATTTACATGTTATTTACATGGATATTCACATGTTACCTGCCTCCCTCTCTCTCTCTCTCTCTCTCTCTCTCTGTCTCGCTCTCTCTCGCTTTCTCTCCCTCTCTTTCTCTCTGCCCAGGTACCGTGGTGGGAGGCTGGGTCAGATGGTGACAGCCTGTGTGGGTGTGTGTACCCTCCTGGGTGTGGGGCTGGCAGTGCTGCTTTTTGTCTTGACCGAGCCCAAGCCCTGTAGGGGCCAGTGGAGCATGGTTATCCTGGCCTGTGTCCTCTACCCTCTATTCAAAACCCTGGGAGTACTGGTGAGATAACAAGCGCCTGATCTCACACACAGTAGGAACCAACACGTGACCCTATGTGTCTCCAGGTTGAGTTTGAACCATCAGTCTAGTGCTCCAAACACTATCCTTTATGACACTAAATGAAGGTAGATGATACTGTACGAAACTGTAGCTTACATGCTGCTGTAAAATGTTGACTGTGTTAGTGTGATTCATGTTAGCTCACGGTTGTGGTTTCTGTCCTCTGAAACCCGAAGGAGGAATCCCCATTGCCCTCAGAAAGTCAGCTAATAAGCAGAAGTGGCATGGATTTCTTTTGAAATATACCAAGCAGCTTTCATTTTGTTGTGGTTAATTTCTCATGAAAATCATGATTCCCGAAAATAGTTTTCTTCCCTAAATCACCACAGAGTGATCCTGGAAAGAGCTGTGTATCCAGTGAGGTTCAACACACTGTTCATGCAGTCTACAGTCGTGGCCAAAAGTTTTGAGAATGACACAAGTATTTGTCTCCACAAAGTTTGCTGCCTCAGTGTTGATGATGGCAATTTGCATATACTCCAGAATGTCATGAAGAGTGATCAGATGAATTGCAATTAATTGCAAAGTCCCTCTTCGACATGAAAATGAACTTAATCCACAAAAAACATTTCCACTGCATTTCAGCCCTGCCACAAAAGGACCAGCTGCCATCATGTCAGTGATTGTCTTGTTAACACAGGTGAGAGTGTTGGCGAGGACAAGGCTGGAGATCACTCTGTCATGCTGATTGAGTCAGAATAACAGACTGGAAGCTTTAAAAGGAGGGTGGTGCTTGAAATCATTGTTCTTCCTCTGTCAACCATGGTTACCTGCAAGGAAACACGTGCCGTCATCATTGCTTTGCACAAAAAGGGCTTCACAGGCAAGGATATTGCTGCTGGTAAGATTGCACCTAAATCAACCATTTATCGGATCATCAAGAACGGCAGGAATGGCAGCAGGCAGGTGTGAGTGCATCTGCACGCACAGTGAGGCGAAAACCTTTGGAGGATGGCCTGGTGTCAAGAAGGGCAGCAAAGAAGCCACTTCTCTCCAGGAAAAACATCAGGGACAGACTGATATTCTGCAAAAGGTACAGGGATTGGACTGCTGAGGACTGGGGTAGAGTCATTTTCTCTGATGAATCCCCTTTCCGATTGTTTGGGCCATCCGGAAAACACCTTGTCCCGGAGAAGACAAGGTGAGCGCTACCATCAGTCCTGTGTCATGCCAACAGTAAAGCATCCTGAGACCATTCATGTGTGGGGTTGCTTCTCAGCCAAGGGAGTGGACTCACTCACACTTTTGCCTAATATCCTCCGAGAGCAACTTCTCCCAACCATCCAAGAACAGTTTGGTGACGACCAATGCCTTTTCCAGCATGATGGAGCACCTTGCCATAAGGCAAAAGTGATAACTAAGTGGCTTGGGGAACAAAACATCGACATTTTGGGTCCACGGCCAGCAAACTCCCCAGACCTTAATCCCATTGAGAACTTGTGGTCGATCCTTGAGAGGTGGGTGGACAAACAAGAACCCACAACTTCTGACAAACTCCAAGCATTTATTATGCAAGAATGGCCTGCCATCAGTCAGGATGTGGCCCAGAAGTTAATTGACAGTATGCCAGGGCGGATTGCAGAGGTCTTGAAAAAGAAGGGTCAACACTGCAAATATTTACTCTTTGCATAAACTGAATGTCATTGTCAATGAAAGCCTTTGACACTTATGGAATACTTGTAATAATACGTCAGTGTACCATAGTAACTACTGACATAAAGATCTAAGAACACTGAAGCAGCAAACTTTGTGGAGACCAATGCTTGTGTCATTCTCAAAACTTTTGGCCACGACTGTAGTCCCTGGGACCATTGAGGATCCCTGAAGTTTTCTGACTAGGGCTGTTCCGTGACCATATTACCGCCATGAGTCATGACCGCAGTAAAATTCTATGTGACCGTTGAGTCATGGTGATATCCTCTTATGCACTCTGGACATGCGTTGGTAGTACCCAACTCACTAATGACCATCAGGTCCTAATAGCCTGGTACTCAGAGCTATATTGTCCCTCTAACCACTCTGACATCAATGCAAATGCTATAGAAATTCACATCAAAAACTTATCATCAAAACTGTATCGTGATCAATTTGAAGAAAGAAGTTCAACAACAGGTTGAAACTGAGTGTAATGTCAAAGGACACACGCATGATCTATAAATAGAACATATAAAAATACATAAATGGATAGCATACGATCATAGATACAAACAATTACAATGAATAGCAAAATCACAATAATCACAAGAGTGTCTTCAGATCAAAGTCTACGTTGAGACCGAGAAGAGCCAGTGTCTTTACATTAGAGATCCTATAGGATCCCCTATGGCTCCTAACTATGCTAATTTGTATGTGGGTTACATGGAGGAACAGTCCCTTATCAATCCTCTCAAAAAAATTATCTTGCCTATTATTATTTGGAAATGGTACATTGATGATATTGTTGTTCTATGGAGGGGTGATGCAAAATAGCTCCAGGCATTCCATTATTTTCTTAACTCTTGTTCTGAGCACCTGAGATTTACTATGCAATCTGACACGTTAAACCAGTTTCCTTGATCTTCTGATTTTGTGTGAGGATAATGTCCTATACACTGATCTTTACAGGAAACCTACTGATCGTAACAGTTTGTTGAAGGCTGATAGCTGTCACCGGCTTCCCTTGAAAAACAGTTGGCCCTACAGCCAATTCTGTTGGGATTAGGTTATTAAATTATTGCATGTGAGCTCCTAGAGTGTACGGCTCCCCTTTCCTTTCCTCTTTCAAGTTCTACTCCGCTAGCCAGCACCTCGCCTAAACAGGTGTGCGTTTCTTGGTCTTGTGGATGTTGTTTCAAAGCCTAACACCACTAAATGGACAGCAGTTATACAATACATAGCCTATCTGTCAGGCTCTGGCCATAGAGAAGCCTATTTGCTTCTCTATGTAGCTATGGTCAGAGTCTGACAGTGTCGTTCTTTTCTGTTTCTGTGTGGGATTTGGGTTGGATCCCTAATTAGAGGCAGCTGCTACGCATTGTCTCTAATTAGGGATCCCATATATGTTGAGTCTGTCCTTCACTCGGGTGTGGGTTGTTATCGTTATATGTCGCAGTCACGGTGAAAAGTAAGTGTGCCTTTTGTTACGTCCGTTTCATTTCGTGTTGGTTTAGGTGAACGTGACGTTTTTGTATTGTAGTGTTTGTTTGAGTTCGTATACATAGTATTTATAGATAATAAAACAATGACGAACTCTGAGTGCGCTGCGTCTTGGTCTCTCCACATCCCAAACCGTGACACTATCGCATATTACCCATGCCAGAAAAACATAAAACAAAACTGATTTAAGATGTCTTTGGTACATAATCGTTCTAGCCTGTACTCCAAAATCAAACAAATGTGAATAATGGCCTTTGAGTGTGGACTGTATTATTATGCATAGTGGATGGACTGGTTATCTTATGTACAGTATATCCATGATCCTGGGAGAGAGCCTAGGCAATGCTTTTGGTTCATTGATTGTGCAGGGCAGCTTACAGGTAGCCTACAATTATGGTGAATTTGTATTTGATTTTGAATAGTATAGTCAAATCAAATCAAGCTTTATTTATACTGCACATTTCAGACATGGAATGCAACACAATGTGCTTCACAGGAAAAAATAATTATAAAATAAAAACATAAATAATTACTACACAACAAACATAAGAGGAAAAAAAACTAAAGAATAGGGGCTTCTGAGTGGCACAGATGTCTAAGGCGTCACTACAGACCTGGGTTCGAACCCAGGCTGTATCCCGACCGGCCGTGATCAGGAATCCCATAGGAAGGCGCAAATTGTCCCAGCGTAGTCCGGGTTAGGGTTTTGCCGGGCGGGGCTTTACATGACTCATCGCGCTCTAGCGACCTCCTGTGGCGGGCTGGGCACCTGCAGGCTGACCTCTGTGGTCAGTTGAACAGTGTTTCCTCAGACACACTGGTGCGGCTGGCTTCCAGGTTAAGCGGGCGGGTGTTAAGAAGCGCGGTTTGGTACCTCAGTCTCGTCTTGTTTATCTGGAGGAAGTTGGAAGCCATCCAATTATTAATAGGACTAATACAATCTAATAATTTATCCCGAGAGCCAAAGTCCTCTGGTGACACAGAAATGTAAAGTTGTGTATCTCTGAGTAGCAGTGAAAATCAATGCTGTGCTTTCTGATATAACATACTGTATATATAAACTAAACAATACCAGACCTAAAATCTAACCTTGTGAAACGCCACGTGATATGTATTTTCTCTGAGTTATGTTCATGTTGGCCTCTCTGGTGACAAAAAACTCTTGACCCGTTAAATAGGCCCTAAACCAATTTAGAACTGGACCAGAGAGGCCAACCCACCTCTCCAGTCTGTCCAGAAGGACATAATGTCCAACAGTGTCGATTGCATCACTTAAATCCAAGAGTACAAGGACAGAGAGCTGTTTGGCATCTATGTTGGCTCTAAGACAAATATGGAATTAAAAACTGTTTTAAAGAAGGTGGTGGGGATAGGATCGAGAAGGCAGGTAGAAGGCTTAAGTTGTGATATCACTTTCCTGAGCATGTCAGTGTCAACCACGGAAAATAAATCCATAGAGCCTTTATGTGGTAGGCTAGGGCACATATCGTCAAACTTCTCATCAGGTCTTGCTTGACTACCCAGCCTAATGTATCTCTGAAATATGCGAGGGTAGGATTTATCAGGCGATCAACGGTCGAGTATAGCACTCTCGAATTATTCGGATTATTAGTGATCAAGTTAGAAAAATGAGTCCGTCTGGCATTTCTATTTGCCATGTTATATGGCTCTGAATATCATAATAGACCTGCAACTTTGACTTTCTCCACTTCCGCTCTGCCTTTCTGCAATTTCTCTTTAATGTATCTATACAGATAACATGTATTTTTCCCCCTGCACCTGTTCCTACCTATATGATAATGGGCCATTTTAAATCGAAACTATTTTTACATATTCGTAAAGACAAGATTACATTTAGAATAGTCTGATGGGTGAAAATATGATCAGTTGATGAGAGAACAGCTGTGCAGCTTGAGGCAAGGAACAGAGAACAAGCTATTTTTGCGATTTTCTCAAACCATCAATAGCCTGTAGTTGTCATCATGCAGCCCATATACAGTATGTTTTGATTTCTAATACATTCTACGGTTTGTATCATTCACAACTGAAGTTGCCAAATAACTCTAAATATAGCGTATAGCACCTGTTTCAAATGATCACTTTTACGCTTGGCATACTGTAGCCACTTTATATGGGCACTTGCTCTGGAATGGGAACATTTTGTTTTATTCAGCTAAGTTCAATTATATTCTTCTCACTATAAAACCATATAATATAAAATAATGCCACGAGACTTATAAGCATATATTGTCAGCTGAATGAACAAACCTACAGTCTATAGCATGGAGCATAGCCAGATAACATACAGTAGGCCAACTCATATTCTGTTCTTCTGAAATATCGTAATGTTTCTTTAGACCTGCCTAAAATACATAATGAATATATTTTTTGTGATGGTGTATATTCAATGGCTTAATTAGACGTTTTAAGTCTCCAAAGGCGCGCATCAGCGGCTTGTATCGTATGCAGCTCTTATTTGTGGAGGCCTGGAGATGTGTTTATGTTAATTACCGGTCAATTACCGTGATACCCGCTGACAAAATGTCATGACCGCCACAGCCCTATTTTTGACACACATACAAACTCCCACACGCAAAGCTCGGATAAAATGCATAACATTAATTATATTCCTGCATGTCTGTCTATTGGCCTGTGAGTAATTCTTGTTATTTTCCGGTTGTTGTTTCTCGCTCACATGTCCAGGGTCCGTCTGAGGTGGAGGTGTCAGAGATCTGTGAGAAGAGGAAGATGAACGTGGCTCATGGCCTGGCTTGGTCTTTCCACCTGGGCTACCTCAACCTGGTTCTGCCTCGTAAGTAGCATTAATTAATGAAGTGCGCTCATTTCATAAATCAAAAAGCTGTTATGTCAACGTTGTGTGTGTGTGTTCCTGTTCAAATGTACATGTATCCCATTGTACGTGTGTGCGCGCCCGTGCATGCGTGCGTGTGTTTCTCTGGTAGGATTGGCGTGTTCAATCGCAGAGTTCCGTGCTTCGCATATGGCAGGTCCGTTTAAGACCAAGGGTTCCAGAAAGCTCCTCATCCTCCTCCCTCTCAACGCAAACATCACTCACAAGCTGGAGGATGCGGACACCAACATCCATTTCCATGACAACCTCCCTAACACAGAGATCGACAGGGCAGGTGTCAGGGGGCGTGTCTACAAGCATAGTGTCTACAAAGTTTTGGACAAGGACAGACAGGTAGGCGGGATTCATTTACAGTCACCTTCTCAAACACTATCTCAAAGTGAAATGCATCACATTGGCACCACCATGTGGTCAAATTGTAAATCAATAGTGAGTGCTTATGAAGCTGTGGAAAAGACAAAAACAAACATGGAAAAGCCCAACACTTGCACCACCGTGGCCAAATGCACTGAAGTGTCTAATCACAGTATCTCCTGTTTGTGTGTGTGTCTGTAGGTCCATCACTGTGTGGTGGAGTATGCCACCCCTCTGCTAACGCTGTATAAGATGTCTCAGGAGAGCAGTGCAGGGTTTGGGGAGAGGGACAGGAGAGAGCAGGTGCTGCTGTTCTACAGGACTCTACAGGACATACTGGACCGCTCACTGGAGTGCAGGAACCAATACCGACTCATCCTGCTCAACGGTTAGATATCTGTCTATCCTTCTCTCTCTCTCCTAGTATAATAAATAATGTCCTCCTATGTGCCCAATAGTACAACCTATGAACCCTATATAATTTCTACTTCCTGTAGATGAACATGAGGATGACCCTCACTTCCTGTCCAATGCCATTCTGAAGAACCTGGATCAGCAGGAGAAAGAAGAGTTCTATGTTCCCCCTGTCATCCCTCAGCCTGAGCTGGACCACCCATCCCATGCCAGACACTTCATAGATGTCTGGCACCGAGCTGAGCCAATGAGTAGGGTGCCTACTCTCATGATCAGTCATGACATGCCAAGTATGCTCAAGGAACCGGTTGAGAATTCTGAAGACCTTTCTCTGTGAGACATGGATATAAACACACACACACACACGGACACGCACGCACACACACGCACACACACCCTCATAAATTGCACTTATGCACAACAGCAGCAGCACTAAACCAGGATAAAAGGAAGAAGCCCTCAAAGCTATCTGAAAGTAAAGCAACGAGGCCTTGCCCTCCCATTCACCCCACCACTCATTGGTTTACAAACAGAGGAATAACAGAACATTGTTACTGGTGTAATACAATCCTTATTTGTATTTTTTTTATACATTGTTGCTACAATGCAATGTACAATGCAATGTTTTTCATGCCAATAAAGCAGCTTGAATTTGAATTAGAGAGAGAGAGAGAGAGAGAGAGAGAGAGAGAGAGAGAGAGAGAGAGAGAGAGAGAGAGAGAGAGAGAGAGAGAGAGAGAGAGAGAGAGAGAGAGAGAGAGAGAGAGAGAGAGAGAGAGAGAGAGAGAGAGAGAGAGAGAGAGAGAGAGAGAGAGAGAGAGAGACCACAAAAAATCAAAGTAAACTTCAATGCTATTTGGCACTAAACAGACAGTACACAGTGGCAAACTATCTGACCACTGTGACTGATAGAAAACTGAGGAAAACATTGACTATGTACAGACTCAGTGAGCACAGCCTGGCTATAGAGACCGGTCGTCGCAGACAGATCTGGCAACCCAGAGATGCCAGGTTGTGATTACTCTGCCCACAAAACGCAGTTGAAACGGAAACACACTTTCTCCTAAAATGTGATAATTATGCAGACATACGGGCAACTTTCTTTCCCCAAATTCAAAAGAGAAATAAAGAATTTGAAACAGGAACAGATGATGAAAAATTACAATGCCTATTGGGTGAAAAGGTCCATTGTGCCATTTATGGTGCAAAATATGTTGCATTATGCCACACCCGTAGGGACAACCAGTTGACCCAACTACAACCAATAACCTCCCAACAAACTCACACACACACAAAACACACACATACAATTATTTTGAATATGTTTGGTTGTGTATGTGATAATTAATATGTAATGAATCTATATTTTTGTTGTTGTTGTTAATAATAATATGAACATTCTTTTTATTGTTACATTGTAAAGTGCTTTGGCAATATTGTTAAGTTGTAACTTTCATGCCAATAAAGCCGAATTTGAATTGAATTGAATTCAGAGAGAGAGAGAGAGAGAGAGAGAGAGAGAGAGAGAGAGAGAGAGAGAGAGAGAGAGAGAGAGAGAGAGAGAGAGAGAGAGAGAGAGAGAGAGAGAGAGAGAGAGAGAGAGAGAGAGAGAGAGAGAGAGAGAGAGAAAGAAAGAAAAATAATGAAATAAAGAAATATCCCGTATCTGCATACCTGTCCCGGGGCTAGGGAGTGAGCTGAGCCTGGGCTGATCATTCAGAGGAGAACAGAGCGTGAGTCACAAGTTAGCATGCATGTTATCTATCTACAGTGTACACACGCACACACACACAAGATCTGGATGATTCCTTAAGAAACACCTCTTTGTGATTGCATCAGATACCATATCCATTTGAATGCGTGAATGACATAAACACTGCTAACTTGGATACTGTTTAGAAAAATTCAAACTATACAGTAGGTGAATGGATTCAAGATTTTTCTAGATTGACCTGGTGATTGACCATGCTGGAGCTAGCAAGCAGGCGACTGAGACTGGGACTGGTCTGGTGTGTTCTGGGCTGACAGTGTCTCCATTTCAGTGAATATGCTTGGAGGATACAACATTTTTACAGAAATAGGGCTCATCAGTGAAACACTCTTAGAAAAAAGGGTTCCAAAATATCTGGTTCCAGATAGAACCCTTTTTGGTTGCAGTTGGAACCCTTTTTGGTTTCATGTAGAACTCTCTGTGGAGAGGGTTCTATATGAAACTCAAAAGGGTTCTACCTGGAACCAAAAAGGGTTATTCCTTTTAGGTTTTAGAAAGCACCTTTATTCTTTATGGTACAGTAGCATTTGAGTCATTTCCTGAATTAGTTAAATCATTTCCTGAATTAGGTAAATCCCTTGAGAACCTGTGAATACCTGTTCTCAATCTGATGAGGAAGCAGATATCTATGAGCAAACACACACACATGGATGCACGCACTTACGCACACAAAAAAACATGGGAAATGCAAGTAGAGAGGATGTCTGCATCAGCCAAGCCAGACACAGTGATAACCTCCACAGACCCTTCACTTTCATAGAAAGACAGTAACCTTTAGACGTCAAAACGATAACCAGATCCTCACACGATCTGGGCAGGGCTGAAGATGATAGGCTGGTGGTGTAGCGGTAGAGTCCTAAAAGGGGACATGTCCCTTTCTGTGACTAACTGAAAACTTTAACAGTCAAACTACTTCCTGGCGCACAGGTCCAGCAATAGACTCTTGACAGGTACAGCAACATATGAGCCTAAAAATAGCACATATGTTTATAGATAGTGTGAGACTTCATTTCTCATACACATGACAAGGCCTGTGTGTGAAAGAGTGCCGTGCTGAGGAAACATTGATTCTTCCCGATATTCATTAATTTCACCATGTCTGAAACAAGGTGGTGTGGGTGTTGAAAGAGCCAATGGAGAGAGGTAGAGGGGGAGAGATGAGGAGAGAGGGAAGGGAGGATCCAGGGTTCAGGGGAAATCCCCTTCCAGCTTGATCAGAATCACGAGGCCATATGATGTGATTCACCTGTGACTCAGCCCAGGTAAAGCTCGTGGCTGGCTGGCTGGGCTGGCCTTGTCTAGACCGGCAGGCACAGGTAGAGGGAACAGAGCAGTGAGTATATGCCAGTGTATTCCAGAACCCTCAGGTGACATATTTATCCAATATATCATGTTTAGTTTTTTTTTTAAACCTAAGCCTACCTTTTAAGGCCTACATTAGGCCTAAAAAGGCCACTAGGTAGCCATCATTCTGCCATCAATTATATTTATGTTTAGGACAATATAAAACCATTTTTTATAAATACACTATAACTACAAAAGTATGTGGACACCCCTTCAAATGAGTGGATTTGGCTATATCAGCCACACCCATTGCTGACAAGTGTATAACATCAAGCACACAGCCATGCAATCTCCATAGACAAACATTGGTAGTATTTGTTATAGTTTTTTTCATTTTTTTATATTTTAATTTGAACCTTTATTTAACTAGGTAAGTCAGTTAAGAACAAATTCTTATTCACAATGACGGCCTACACCGGCCAAACTCGGATGACGCTGGGCCAATGTTACGCCGCCCTACGGGACTCCCAATCACGGCCAGTTGACGCTGCAGCATACAATGACATTCTAGATAATTCTGTGCTTCCAACTTTGTGGCAACAGTTTGGGGAACGCCCTTTCCTGTTTCAGCATGAAAATGCCCACGTGCACAAAGCGAGGTCCATAAAGAAATGGTTTGTCGAGATCGGTGTGGAAGAACTTTTCTGCTCACAGCCCTGACCTCAACCCCATCGAACACCTTTGGGTTGAATTGGAACGCTGACTGCGAGCTAGGCCTAATTGCCCAACATCAGTGCCCGACCTCACTAATGCTCTTGTGGCTGAATGGAAGAAAGTCCACACAGCAATGTTCCAACATCTAGTGGAAGTCTTCCCAGAAGAGTGGAGGTTGTTATAGCAGCAAAGGGGGGGACCAACTCCATATTAATGGACATGATTTTGGAATGATATGTTCAATGAGCAGGTGTCCACATACTTTTGGCCATGTGTATGAGTGTTTGTTACTTTTCTTTTCTTGATAACCTAAAAATAAACCTGTCTAATAACATGAATGGCACAGAATACTGGATAAAACGGGTGATATTTTCAGTACCGAGTAGCCAGTCAGTGCAATGTCTAGGCATGTTGCGTGAGACTGATTCAAGCCCTTTCAGCAGTTGCTCACAGACGCGCTATTATGGTAACCAAGGAGGAGGCAGCTGATGCAACCAAGGATTACTATTTAAACACCCTCCAGCGACTTCAATCAACTGACTTCTACATGGAGAGAATAGACCGAAAACCTGTATCACTGAGTGGAGTATTGGAGATAGAGAAAAAATCACAATGGTTTATACCCCGGCTTTGGTCCTCGGACACGGAATGCTCATTATGTCTGAAGAGGATAGCTTAGTCGAGCGAAAGTTTCTCTATCAAATCACATCGAGCGACAAAAAAGATACGCGTCGGGGAAGCCTTGAAAGTTGCCAATTCATCAAGGAAAGGGACTCCTCAAGTAAGGCTCTTTTCCGAAATATAAGTTTGTATTTCATCGGATATATGTGATGTTATAAATAGTGGCTTATTATAACTGTCCGTTAATCCTCGTGACTTTATAGGCCGTTTGCCAAATGTGTGCCTACCACTGCCCTGATACAACGTAGTTGATGCAGCCAGATATAAATGATTAAACCGAGCTCTGTCTCTCGTTTAAAGTTCGTGATACATTGGCTTATTTAGACGACCAATGTAAACGTGTTTTACAATGGATAAGAATAGTCTATTACAATGTACCATTTGAGTAATTTAGACGCTCTTATCCTCAGCGACTTCCAGTAGCCTAGTGAGTGATATACATGTTTCGTACTGGTCCCCGTGGAAATCGAACACACAACGCCATGCTCTACCAACTGGGCCACACGGGACATGTTACTGAGTATGTACAGAGGTGGAAAAAGTACTCAATTGTCATACTTGAGTAAAAGTAAAGATACCTTAATAGAAAATTACTCAAGTAAAAGTGAAAGTCACCCAGTAAAATACTACTTGAGTAAAAGTATCTGGTTTTAAATGTACTTAAGTACAGTGGTGAAAAAAGTACTACATTGTCATACTTGAGTAAAAGTAAATGCTATATATCGAATTCCTTATATTAAGCCAACCAGACGGCACGATTTCCTTATTATTATTTTTTGACAGCCAGTGGCACAATCCAAGGCAGTAGGGTTGACCAGGGACGTTCTCTTGATAAGTGCGTGAATTGGACCATTTTCCTGTACTGCTAAGCATTCAAATTGTAACGAGTACTTTTGGGTGTCAGGAGTAAAAAGTACATAATTTTCTTTAGGAATGTAGTGAAGTATAAGTAAAAGTAGTCAAAAATATAAATAGTAAAGTCAAGTACAGATACTCCAAAAAACGTAGTACTAACTAAGTACTTCACACCACTGAGCATAGTATTATAAGACTAATAAAAAAATAAGGCAATTTAAGATGGTTTAAAATGTATTAATGCAAAGCTATTGAATAGTAAGCTAAATAACTTAAATAGGACTAGGTGAAATAGTATAGGATCTATATAGAATAGGCCTAAATATAGCCCGTCTTCTCAAATGTCTGTAATACAAAAATATAGGCTGTGCAACTTCAACTCATGGTTCATCAGCAAAATATTGATATTAACACATCATTCTTTTTTCCAGGTCTGGACTGTGAAATTACTCTCGACTATGAGGAGAGAATACTCCAGCAGGACATGACCAGGCAGATCGAGAGTTGTCTCTTTGAAGCTAAAGAATCGAATCTGCACTGCCGGGTGCTGCTGCTTCCCCGCTCGCTGACCACCAAGGTTGCCCGGGACGTGGTGCGCTCCTCCGTTGGAGAACCGTGTGGGCTCCGAGGGGCCTTCATACAGGTCTATTTGGAGACAAAACAGGGCATTCAGCTGCAGACGCTGGGTACTATATCACCCGACCCGACCGTCACTCCTACCTTCGAGCTGTCCGTAGTGTTCAAGCTGGACAAAGACGGTTGGCCTCCTCTCAAGCACATATTCGTTACCGACAAGGTGTTGAAACTACAACCCCAGTACCGGCTGGTCAAGAAGAAATTGTATTCCTCCGCGAGCCCTGTCATACACGAGTTTTGCTGAGATAGATCATTTCTGATCAGGGATCAACATGTGGCGTATGTTTCTACATTCCTTTTAGGAGAAAAAGCGCTGCATCACTTTGTCGTTTTTTCTTGTGTACACCTGTATTGGAGTTTAAACTATTCTAATGAAACTTTTTCACAGTATATGCACTGGAAAATCACCGGAGAACAGTCAGCTCAATTGTATAGGTGAAAAGGAGCGAATGGTTACCCTAGAAGTTTTGTATGGCTGAAATTTGAGGTGACCTAGTTAGAAAATGTTACCTTGCTGGTTCTAGCAGGGGGTGAAATGTGTTAGTTCTGTACAAATGTAGGATCTTCTGCAGCAACAGGAAATGTGGATTATAATTAATGGACAGTTTTGTAAGGGTTGATACATTTTCCATAAGAGAAAATAATGTCTTAAATTTCAAAGTGGAAATTACAAACTTCAGAAGCCTTTTTAAACCTTGAATAAACTACAAGTAAAATATTTCCTGCATTGCAGGGTGATCAAACTAAGATCCTACATCTGTACAATAACAGCCATAGGTTGTTGTTTTTTTGCACATATTTTTGTTGTGCAACAGAATTGCAGGATTCTTTTGTATAACCATGGAAACCTCAAGTTGAATGTGAAAGCAGAGGGAAGGCAATCTGGTATTGCCACTAACCCTGTGTCCAAATGTTTTTTTGTCTTGCAGTATTGCTAAACTGAAATAAAATATTTTTGCACAGTATCCTTTTCAGTGTTGCCATACTCGTTTAATCATAAGAGCTGTCAAACTTCAATGTCTATACTCTATACCCAAGACCTGAATGTCTCAACTTGGGTCTGTCAAAGTTTAGACTGACATTACCATTGTTTTCAATTCTCTTACCCTCTAATGAACAGTTGAACAAAACACACTGAAATGAAAAAACGAAACAACTGTACATAAAGTTCAACACTCAGTTACTACTGTATTGTACTCCCACTAACATACAGTAGACACATACCACTGGGCACACTACGTAATGTCAACGTGGAAATGTGGGTAATTTTTTGTTGAGACGTTGATCAAGGAGATTTCATCCTTTATTAACCCACTCAAGACAGCCAGAAGTTTGTTGAATTCGTAATTGGTTATCACTATGCTTTCAACCATCTAAAAGCACAACTAAATTATAATGGAAAATATGTTTATTTTTGGTTTAGTTGTCATCTAAATATATTATCACTGCACTTTCAATGATTTAAAAGCACAACAAAGTTCAAATGGGAATACAATGTCAGATATGTTGTATTTATACAACTTAATGTGTCATCAATGTGCTTCATCTAATAGCACAACCAAATGACCTGGACTGCAGTTGAGATTACATTAATAGTGCAAGAGATCAATGCTGTTCGAGATTCTGCACAGACATTTTATATTGGGAAGATCTCCACAGACCTGCGACCTTTGCATGCCATCTTGAAAATTAAGGCTTTCTATGATTACGTAAGATGTTGATAATGACAGTAACCTCAATGTGGCCATGGATGTGCTATATTTAAGGTTGAATAAAAACGGTTACATTAATGATGGGACTGTCATTTACTGTATTACAAAAGTCATATCGAATTGTGTTACAGTGGCAAGAAAAGGTATGTGACCCCTTTGGAATTACATGGATTTCTGCATAAATTGAGGTCATACAATTTGATCTGATCTTCATCTAAGTCACAACAATAGGAAAACACAGTCTGCTTAAACTAATAGCACACAAACAATTATACGTTTTCATGTCTTTATTGACCACACCGTGTAAACATTCACAGTGCAGGGTGACCCTTAATAAATGGTTGACCCTCCTTTGGCAGCAATAACATTAACCAAATGTTTTCTGTAGTTGCGGATCAGACCTGCACAACGGTCAGGAGGAATTTTGGACCATTCCTCTTAACAAAACTGTTTCAGTTCAGCAATATTCTTGGGATGTCTGGTGTGAAGCGCTCTCTTGAGGTCATGCCACAGCATCTCAATCGGGTTGAGGTCAGGACTCTGACTGGGCCACTCCAGAATGGGTATTTTCTTCTGTTGAAGCCATTCTGTTGTTGATTTAGTTCTGTGTTATGTGTGGTTGTACATCACCCAACTTCTGTTGAGCTTCAATTGGCGGACAGATAGCCTTACATTCTCCTGCAAAATGTCTTGATAAACTTGGGAATTCATTTTTCCGTCAATAATAGCAAGCTGTCCAGGCACTGAGGCAGCCCCAAACCATAAGGTTAGGATGAGGTTTTGATGTTGGTGTGCTGTGCCTTTTTTCTCTCCACACAGTGCTGTGTCCCTTCCAAACAACTCAACTTTAGTTTCATCTGTCCACAGAATATTTTGCCAGTAGCGCTGTGGAACATCCAGGTGCTCTTTTGCAAACTTCAGATGTGCAGCAATGTTTATTTTTGGACAGCAGTGGCTTCTTCCGCGGTGTCCTCCCATGAACGCCATTCTTGTTTAGTGTTTTAGGTATCGTAGACTCATCAACAGAGATGTTAGCTTGTTCCAGAGCTTTCCGTAAGTCTTTATATAACACTCTAGGATTCTTCTTAACTTCATTGAGCATTCTGTGTTATGCTCTTGCAGTCATCTTCGCAGGACGGCCACTCCTAGGGAGAGTAGCAACAGTGCTGAACTTTCTCTATTTATAGACAATTTGTCTTACCGTGGATGGACGAACATCTAGGCTTTTAGAGATACTTTTGTAACCCTTTCCTGCTTTATGCAAGTCAACAATTCTTAATTTTAGGTCTTCTAGAGATCTCTTTTGTTCAAGGCATGATTCACATCAGGCAATGCTTCTTGTGAATAGCAAACTCAAATTTTGTGAATGTTTTTTATAAAGGCAGGGCAGCTCTAACCAACATCTCCAATATTGTCTCATTGATTGGACTCCAGGTTAGCTGACTCCTGACTCCAATTAGCTTTTGGAGAAGTCATTAGCCTAGTGGTTTGACTTACTTTTTCCAACCTACACTATGAATGATTAAATTATGTATTCAATAAAGACAAGAAAAATACAATACTTTGTGTGTTATTAGTTTAAGCACAATGTTTGTCTATTGTTGTGACTTAAATGAAGATCAGATCAAATTGAATGACCAATTTATGAAGAAATCCAGGTCATTCCAAAGGGTTCACATACTTTTTCATGCCACTGTAGCTTGACAACTCAACCAAATATCAGAATTTAAAAGGATATGTTTCTACCTTTACTAGCCAAGTCAGTTAAGAACAAATTCTTATTTACAATGACGGCTTACACTGGCCAAACTCGGACGACGCTGGCCAATTGTGCGTTGCCCTATGGGACTCCCAATCACAGCCGGTTGTGATACAGTCTGGACTCGAACCAGATTGTCTGTAGTGACGCCTCTAGCACTGAGATACAGTGTCTTAGACCACCGCACACCTGCTTGGATAGTTTCATCTGTCACTGGTTTAATACTATTCTTTACCTTGTATTTTTGGTTTATTTGGAGAATACAACATATGATTTGTTAACTTGTCATCAAGGCAATAGGCTTTTTACTGTATTGCAAAAGTGATATTTGGGTTTGGTTGTCAGTGCAACCAAATATCAACATTTGAAGATGTACAGTGCCAGTCAAAAGTTTGGACACCTACTCATTCAAGGGTTTTTCTTTATTTTTACATTGTAGAACAACAGAGAATACATCAAACTATGAAATAACACATATGGAATCATGAAGTAAGCAAGAAAGTGTTAAACAAATATATTTTTGATTCTTCAAAGTAGCCACCCTTTGCCTTGACGACAGCTTTGCACACTCTTGGCATTTTCTCAACCAGCTTCATGAGGAATGCTTTTCACCTACTCTGCGTCTCACAAAGACACGGCGGTTGGAACCAAAAATCTCAAATTTGGACTCCAGACCAAAGGACAGATTTCCTCCAGTCTAATGTCCATTGCTCGTGTTTCTTGGCCCAAGCAAGTCTCTTCTTCTTATTGGTGTCCTTTAGTAGTTGTTTCTTTGCAGCAATTTGACCATGAAGGCCTGATTCATGCAGTCTCCTCTGAACAGATGATGTTGAGATGTGTCTGTTACGTGAACTCTGTGAAGCATTTATTTGGGCAGCAATTTCTGAGGCTGTTTACTCTAATGAACTTATCCTCTGCAGCAGAGGTAACTCTGGGTCTTCCACTCCTGTGGCGGTCCTCATGAGAGCCAGTTTCATCATAGCGCTTGATGGTTTTTGCGACTGGACTTGAAGAAACTTTCAAAGTTTGACCTTCATGTCTTAAAGTAATGATGGACTGTCATTTCTCTTTGCTTATTTGAGCTGTTCTTGCCATAATATGGACTTGGTCTTTTACCAAATAGGGCTATCTTCTGTATACCACCCCTACCTTGTCACAACACAACTGATTGGCTCAAACGCATTAAGGAAAGAAATTCCATAAATGAACTTTCAACAAGGCACACCTGTTAATTGAAATGCATTCCAGGTGACTACCTCTTGAAGCTGGTTGCAAGAATGCCAAGAGTGTGCAAAGCTGTCATCAACGCAAAGGGTGGCTACTTTGAAGAATTTCACATTCTTTAACACTTTTTTTGGTTACTAAATGATTCCATATGTGTTATTTCATAGTTTTGAAGTCTTTTTTTTTTTTTTTACTGTTATGACTTCGATAGCAACAGTCAATCTATGTAGTTATTAAGATATCTCTCAATAATCATTTCTCATGATAGCACATTGGTAGTCAGTGATAAATATCAAAGCTGGGCTTGGTTAAAACTCCAAATGGATAGCAGTGTAGACCAACTCTGCAGTAGGGGGTGCTGCCCAGATAGTGGCTATAGCGTTAAAGTACAAATTCAACAGATTTTATACACAATTTATCTATGTTGAAAATTGGTTACCATGATTACATAACTCTGTGGTTGAAAATTCACCCTCAAAACAGTTTACATTGATTACTTTTTGCAAATCCAATGAATTTTCCATAGAAATAAGAATGACTAGAAAGGGTGTCTCCATTCAAGTCAATGATGGCATAATGGGTAGACTGGCAGCCATTTTGAGTGTAAACATGGTAGGAAGTAAAAAAGGAAGTGTACCCTTCAATCTGTGCTGTGATTTGTTGAGTCAACTCAGGGTGTGTTCGTCAATTCAATCTGGTGTGCGCTCCGGGCAATCGTAAATTCAGAGCGTTGTCAGATTGTTAATTCAGAGTGTTTCACTCTCGGAGTGTTCAGAGCGCACACTGGACGCTCTGGCCGAGGAGTAGGGTGAATCAGAGTGTTCTGACCTCACAACGTTAGTCAAGCACCCAAGCGAACTGTGTTGAGCGTTTCTTGCATTCATCAGTTATTCTGTGCTCTGGCAAACTAAGACGAGAGTGCTCTGAAATTGTAGTAGATAGCCACCGAGTGAATTTACGAACGCACCCTCAATTGGCATTACATTAACAGCATCAGTTGATAGAACATTCCAAAATACCATGGAAATTATTGCATCACAATACCGGGCAGCCATTGCGAGTGTACCCATGAGTTAACCAGTGAATGAATTGCCATGGTTAGAGGTTCCAAGCTCATTCTATTCATTCTTATTTCTATGGTATTTTCCAAATATACTGAACTAAAAATATAAACACAACATATAAAGTGTTGGTCCCATGTTTCATGAGCTGAAATAAAGATCCCAGAAATGTTCCATACGCACAAAAAGCTTATTTATCTCAAATGTTGTGCACAAATTTGTTTACATCCCTGTTAGTGAGTATTTCTCATTTTCCAAGATAATTCATCTACCTGACAGCTGTGGCATGTCAAGTAGCTGATTAAACAGCATGATCATTACACAGATGCACCTTGTGCGGGGGACAATAAAAGGCCACTCTAAAATGTGCACACAACACAATGCCACAGATGTATCACGTTTTGAGGGAGTGTGCAATTGGCATGCTGACTGCAGGAATACTCACCAGAGCTGTTGCCAGAGAACTGAATGTTAATTTCTCTACCATAAGCCGCCTCCAACGTAGTTTTAGAGAATTTGGCAGTAGATCCAACCGGCCTCACAACCACAGACCATGTGTTACCACGCCAGCCCAGGACCTCCACATCCGGGTTCTTCACCGGACCTGCGGGATCTTCTGGGGTGGTTGTTGCATGTTGCGTTTATATTTTTGCAGCATATTTTGCAGTTGGCTACATGCTATACACAAAACAATGGGGCCCCAAGTCAGTCAGACACTAGTACTTTAGTACTACTGCAGTAGTAAAACAGATTCAGTCCTACAGGGCTGCAGTGTCTGCTGGTTACCAGTGGCAACTGTCAATCAGAATCATATGATGTCTGGATATCTAGTGTACTGGCTTTAAATACAATCATAGACTTAAGTTAGTCAATTCAACTGTACACAACTATGGTACACAATGATAAATCAGAAATGGCCTGGAGATGAGAATACCAGAGGACTGCAGCCCTGCTCACCCAATCTCTGACACGCACACACACCACGCCGACAGACATCGAACCGAAAACTCTGATTAAACTCAAACAACCAACTCCACAGAACAGTAACAACTCCACCGAACATTCTCTGGTTAGCATCTCTTTAAACCTCCAGCCCTCTGGGCTGTTGGCACCCTACTGTCCAACTGCCCTTTGACCCTCTGTTCATTTCTTCATCTTCAGGTCTGCTTCAATAGCACAGCGGCGCCCTCTGGTGCCCCCGTCCTGTAGGGAAGAGAGGTTAAAAGGTGAAGGTCAGTCTGACACCAGGTCGAAAACCCAGCGATGGCTCGTGGTTGGCCCGTTAAAAAAACACAAGACGATCTCCCACCAGAGGAAATCAAGAAAAACAGATGAAAAGATGGAAAAACAGAAAAGAAAGAAAGGCGATGGATCAGACAAGACGTTGAAGAAGGTGAAGACGTTGAAGAAGGTGAAGACAACCACTGGATACGTAAAAAAAAGGCATATGTTGAGAAAAGAACGAGCACACGTACACACAACCAGGATGGGTCCATTTAAGAATCAAATACCGAAGGTAAAAAATGTGACGGACGTGGGTGTTTGTTAATATGAGAGGTGAGTGTATGCATTTTGAGTGTTTGACTACAGGGGAATTCAGTGTGAGTAGTGAACTGTTTTATGCGTTTCTGAATATAAGATTAGTGTTTTGGGTGTGTATGACAGAGACGGAGAAACAGAGCGTGCGCTTGACTTGACCTGGTGACACCTTTGACCTGAATACTTACAAAGAGAGAGAGAAGGAAAGCAGGAGATGCCATTGGGAAACTGTCCTGTAGGAGGACAAACCGTTAGTGAGGAGAGACACACACACACAGTGACATTTACCTCTTGTATACACACCTCTCCACACACACACACCCCCAGAGTAAACGCAAACAAGACAACATTGTTCAAACAGAAGAACAGACAGCAAGACAAACACACGTTCAGACAGTCAAGTGAGAAACAACAGACAGACAGTAGTAATGGAGAGGGGAGACAGACAGACAGTAGTAATGGAGAGGGGAGACAGACAGACAGTAGTAATGGAGAGGGGAGACAGACAGACAGTAGTAATGGAGAGGGGAGGCAGGCAGACAGTAGTAATGGAGAGGGGAGGCAGGCAGACAGTAGTAATGGAGAGGGGAGGCAGGCAGACAGTAGTAATGGAGAGGGGAGGCAGGCAGACAGTAGTAATGGAGAGGGGAGACAGACAGAGGAAGTGTAATGGCAGGGATTTTAGGAGAGAGGCAAGATAAGATAAGATTAATTCATTATTGGGGCATGATGGGTACACAGTCTGTCCGACGTCAATTGTACAAGTCTTGGCTCCTTGGTGTCCATGCTGGACTCTGAGGTGTGTGTGTTTGTGTACAGGTAACTGACAAAATAAAGGAAACACATTAAAGTGTCTGGAACTCTATTGGAAAGAAGGCGCCGTTCTTCAACAAGAAATTCCATAATTTGGTGTTTTGTTGTTGATTGTGGAAAATGCTGTCTCAGGCACCGCCCCAGAATCTCCCATAAGTGTTAAATTGGGTTGAGATCTGGTGACAGAGACGGCCGTGGCATATGATTTACAGCATTGTCATCCTGTGGGGGCAGAGCCATGGTAGCCAAAATAATGTCCTGCCCAGCGTATTTATACATTACCCTAAGCATGACGGGATGTTAATTGCTTAATTAACTCAGGAACCACACCTGTGTGGAAGCACCTGCTTTCAATATGCTTTGTATCCCTCATTAACTCAAGTGTTTCCATAATGGCAGTTACCTGTATGCGTGTGTCTAGTCTAACCTTACCTTACCTTTTCCACTGGCTCCCCTGGCTTGCGGCCCCCCTCTCGGCCTCTGAGGCTCTTGGTGGAGATGGAGGACTCTGAGGTCTGCATGATGAGCTGAGTGGCCAGGAACTGTTGCACGTGTTCTAGAACGTCCCTCTGCATCTCCAGGGCCATGTGGAACACATCGTGGTCAGAGCTGTTGTACATCACCGCGTTCTGGAACATCAGCATGATGTCACGCTGGAACTCTGCTGTCGTACGGATCTGACCTGCCTCGATACTCTTCTTGATGGCCGACAGATCCATGGGTCTGGAGGGGGAGGGAAAGGGTGTGTGTGTGTGTGTGTGTGTGTGTGTGTGAGCGAGGAGTGTGTGTGTGTGTTTGTGTTTTAGAGGGGAAGGTTAGCATGTACTTACATTGTTTTTAAATAGCTTTTATTTTAATATGCACATAACATAGAAAAGCAAGCAAACCGTTTACTGTTATAGAACTCTCACCTGTGTACAATGCTATGGTAACCAGGGGCGATGTCTTCAGAGACAGACTGGAGGAACACACTGGCATACCTGTCACAGGTAACAACTGATCAGTCAAACTCTACATTAGCTCAGACATGCGATTGGCTGTTATTGGGGAAATGGCTAAGAGCCGACCTGTGATTGGCTGCTGCTCTCCACACCAGCATGATGGCTTTCTTCCAGATCTTCTGAGCCTGAACGGCCTCCTGATCTTCCCCACATATCGAACTGAGAGAGAGAGACGGAGAGAGAGAGAGAGAGAGAGAGAGAGAGAGAGAGAGAGAGAGACAGAGGGTGAAGGGTGAGTGAGTGATGGAGGGGAAGAGAGGTGAAGGGAGAGAGACAGGATTGTGATAAGAGTGAACAAAAGCCCACTAAGACAGCTTACTACAGAGAAACCACCCCTTATCTTGGGGAAAGGTCAAAAAGCATTCTTTAGGGTCAAGTTGACTTGCTTTATTTTCAGGCTTATGATGTCATGTTCAGGTTAAGAGTTGCCATGGATATAAGGACCTGGGTTGGACACTTACAACTGTGAAGAGGCAGGGCTGCTGGCTAGCGAATCAGCTGTGGTATAGCGTTGGGAGGACGGGCCATAGCCGTCCTCGCTCTCACTGGCTGCCGGTTCTACTTCTGATAGGTAGGGCCCCTCCCCCTCTCCACACTCCTTCATCTCCATCCCTTCATCAGGATCCCCGTCACTCCCTCCATCCTCATCCTTCACTTCCTACAAAAAGATGCACAAGGAGAGGATGATAATTCAACTGCACCTGGTAGAGGTGTGTGTGTGTGTTACTGAAAATAGGACAATTACCTTGGACTCTTTCCCTGATCCAGAGCTGTCTTCTGAGTCTAGGCAAGGTGTGTTTGGTTCTGGCTGGGTCCACTCCTCATTTTCAGTCTTCACAGCTGTGCTCAGGTCTCCTTCCTCCCCTAAAACTCCCTCCTCTGTGACCTCACTTCCTGCCAGGCCATCATCTGCGACAACAGAAGGCGCAGCGTCTGTCTGCAGGGTTTCTTGTCCCTCACAGTCCTTCCCGTTCCCCCCCCCGGCTTCCCCCCTTCCACTCTCTCTCTCTGTCTGTGGCTCCGGGCTCCCATGGTTAGCTCCCGCCACAGCCTGAAGCCCCTGTATGGAGTCAGACTGAACCGTAGGACCAGACTCTGAGGCATTCAAGTCCTGGGCCTCCCAGGGGCCTGAGAGGGAGTGGCCAGCTGAAACAGCCTCCTCACAGAGAGAGAGAGCAGCCTCCACTGCTGCAGCATCTAGAACCTCCACAGAGTCATCCACCTGAGAAATACAGACAGAGAGAGAGAGAGAAACACAGAGAGAGGACTGTGATGAGTGCACGCAAACAAGTCAACTTACTACAGAGAATATCTAGGTCAAAAGCTGTATCCCCCCACACCATGTACCTTTTCCTCCATGATGCCGATATCTCCCACCATCTCCAGGTCCAGCTCGTCCTCCATGTAGGAACCAGGTACATGGTCCTCCTCCACTAGCCCTGGCTCCATCACTAGCTCCACCTTCACCACCTCTGTGCCTGCCTCTCTGACTGAACACACAGACAAACAGACAGAGACAGAGAAACATGCACTCGTCACCACCAACGGTACACTGCTCTCACTGAGTAGAAATCAGATGAGGGTTCCTCTTTATATACTAGACATTCCTTCCTTTTTCTAGAAGGAAGAGAGAGACAGCTGTGTTTAGAGAGAAACACAGAGAGAGAGAGAGACAGTCAGACACAGACAGACAGACAGACAGACAGACAGACAGGGAGTGAGATGATGGACAGTATTAACCTGTGTTGGGTGGGGCAGGGCTGGGCAGTCAGCCAGCCAGCGAGAGCGCTTACATCACAGTTGCCATAGTTACCTGCGCTGGCGACCTCAAGCACTGCTGTGATTGCGGGGGTTGTAGTAGGAACCCCTCTGTTAGCCAGTCCAGCAGCAACATCCCCCTCCACTACCTGACAACATTACATCATCAACACACAATATACCCGATTCCCTGTTCTCCATTTTTTTTTTTTTACTGAGCAGCTTAGTAGGATGTACAACATCATATTACTCCCTAGAATAGACAGGAATGTCCCCGACACCAGTAGCTTGTTAAGTCAAACTTAGCCTGAACCCACTCCCTTAAAACAGATCCACCCAATATAATCTAATATAACCCAATATAATACTAATACTTTCATCCCTTATTAACGCAAATCATCCAGTTTTTTTTATTCAACTTTCTTTTGTGGTGTATTTCTCACCAGTCTGGGGCTAGCAGAGATCAGGCTTCCTTTCTTCAGCAGCTCTGAAAGGAGAGGTGAGGGAGGCGGCGTGGACTTCTGACTGAGGAGCCTCTTCTGTGGGGAGTCGTCTACCGGAGACCCCAGGCTTCCCTCCTTAGGCCCCACCACTGGACCATCCGACAACGGTAGGAAAACGGCCATCCCCTGGGCCTACATGGACAGAGGGGAAAAAAAGCCATTCACTGACCATTCCTCCATGACAACAAGAGACTAGCAACAACCAGCTAGAAGACACTCAAAACAGTACAAAAAAAATCTCTAAAGTTTATAACACAAGTGTTTTATGCACACAGTGTTATGCTGACCAGCATTAAGACCCTTCTCTTACCACATTTGCACCAGAGGTCTCTTCTGCCAGGGGCATGGCTGTATCTTTTGGGGGTGTGGGGGTGTCTGCCTGGGGCATGGCTGTATCTGTTGGGGGTGTGGGGGTGTCTGCCTGGGGCATGGCTGTATCTGTTGGGGGTGTGTGGGTGTCTGCCTGCGGCATGGCTGTATCTGTTGGGGGTGTGGGGGTGTCTGCCTGGGGAATGGCTGTATCTGTTAGGGGTGTGGGGGTGTCTGCCTGGGGCATGGCTGTATCTGTTGGGGGTGTGGGAGTGTCTGCTTGGGGCATGGCTGTATCTGTTGGGGGTGTGGGAGTGTCTGTCTGTGCCCCCTCCATGCTCGTGGGACTGGCACCCAGAGGGGAGCGTACAGTAACACTGGACACCCGCTTGGGCGTGTTCTTAACCACTTGGCGAGCTGTGACCAAAGAGAAGGGTTATTATTACCGGTAGTTCCTTAGCCTAATCATTGGTCAAATCAGTGGTGCCCAAAATGGGGATTATTATTATTAGGCCAAAGCTCACCCTGATAGGCTGTCTCTGTGGCCTTCCTCTTAAGATCTGCCTCATCCTCATCCTGCTTCTTTTTCCTGCCAAACAAAAGACAAACCATTTTAACCATGAAACCCAATCTTCACTGCTAAATCTGGTACAGAAAGTACACTATGAATCACAACGTAGTGTTAACAACAAACAAACAGAAATACCTATTGTTGGACAGACAGGCATGCAGACACAAACAGAGAGACAAACAGACCGGTTTCTTACTGTGTTATGTCTGTCCACAGCTCCTCCAGCTGGGAGTCCAGTTGTCCTGTCTGGATCAGATCTACCTCTTTCTTAAGCTTTCTGTCAAAACAGGAAGTACAGGGCCAAAGGTCAAGCATGGTAAATAGAGTGTATGGATCATGTCTGTCATCTATAATGGCTTTGAACAGGGATAAATATTGGCAATGCATTGATAGTGAAGGATCCACTGTGTGCGTGTGAGACTACATTGTATGCGTGTGTGAGCGAGAGTGCCAGTGTGTATTGACCTGTATTTGTCCTGTGTCTCTCTCAGTAGTTTTTTCAGCTCCTCTATCCTCTCGGCAGTGAGTCTCCGTACAATCACATCCTCGATGGTCTCCACCACCTCACCCTTCTCCCCACGCTTACGCCTGAAACAGCGCTGTACATCAGACACGTGAACCGCTCTGACGACAGCTGGAGTGCTGCCTCCGCAACAGGATAGTCCAAAAAAGCAGATCAAATCTGTGTTTGTGTACTCACTTTGGCGCCTCCGTGGTCTCCAGCAGCTCAGAATACTGAGAGGCACAGTGCTGTGGGGGTCAGAGACCCAGAGAGCAAGTTAGATATATAGTAGCTGACCTTTCAACCTTGTTCATCGTGAAATAGATGAATTGTTTTGTGTCACAGTGAGTCTGACTATAAAATGGGGCAAGCGTGTTGTCTTGGCTCATACCTTCTGGGAAAACCAGTCTGGAGGGCGGCCTGGCTCTGAGAAAGGCTTGATGGCTCTGCTGACTGACACCCTGTACGGTGGGCAATCAAGCACACAAATTACCATGTAGAAGAGTTTACTATGCACACTAGAAAAAAACAACAACATGTAGATGCAGTCTGAGTGACTGAAAAAAAATAGTGTTTGTTTACCAGTTTTGGTCTCCGCTCCTCATAACAGAGGAGGCTAGGCATAGTTTCTCCTTCAATGACCACGGCTCCGTCGGGCCAACGGACAGCATCTTGTGTTCTACATAAAGACAGATATAAGGAAACTATGACGATTGGAATAGGTAGGCTAGCAATTAGAGAAAGAGAGTTTTCACAGGTCGCGGCGCAGGGGGAACCAAAGTTAGGTCAGTGCGCAAATCTTAGCTAGATAGTTAAGTTAACTAAACACCGGCTACACAGCCAGCAAGCTACAATATTGTTGTTAATACAGAAAAGTTTTGAGCCATCTAGAAAAACACCACCAGTTAGCTAGTTAGGTAATCTAACCCAATAATTGTTTTTGTTGTTTGTCATATTCGGCTAGTATGGTGCGAGCTCTGTAGCTAGGAACACACACTGTTATCCAACTAGCTAACGTTAGCTATACGAAAATAATGTATAAAGCTAGCTAGCTAGGTACGAAGATATTGTACATTACAGTTAAAATGTATGTACACGTTGTAGCTACACTTGCAAGCTAACAAATAATACTCACTCCCGACTCCACTCGCCATTTCTTTGTGGACAGGGCCTCGCCACTAAACTTCCGCCGGAATAATTTCAATGTAGCACAGATGCGGAGAATGACATCAGAACAAATCACGTACCGCCGCTTGACGTAAAGGGGGATTAGCTCAAATGGTAGAGCGCTCGTTTATCATGCGAGAGGTAGCGGGATCGATGCTCCATTCTTTGTTTCTTTTTATTGAATGTGATATAATTAGCTTCTGAAGTAGTCTGATCAATTCCCTTTACTTCTGTGTTATATTATTCACGTATTATTATTATTGTCAACATAGCTTTCTAGTTACATACATTTAGGCTATTAATCAGTGATCATCGTAATATTGCTTATGAATTAGAGACATATTGTATACACAATTACACAGTCTACTTTTGTGAACTTTCACTGAAAGTTCCATTAGTCATCATCTCTGAACATGAATGGAGTATTAGCTCAAATTTTAAGGCGCTTGCTTAGCATGAGCCGTAGTGGGATCAATGTCTGCTTCCTTCAAACTTTACTTTCCATCTATGACTAGGCAGTGCCAGTGATATGGAAGATGTTGTATAATTGTTGTAGTGAACACGCTCGCTTAGCATGTGAGAGATAGTGGGATTGATGCCTGCATCCTCCAAATCTTTATTTATTTTATAGTCTTTTTTGCTCATCTTCATCAAGGGATGCAAACATTCCAGACCCCACTGTATGTGATTTTAACCAACTATAAGCAGGCTAAGGTTAGTAAACCACATGCTACACACCAGATAATGTCAAAAGTGTTTCCAATGACATCAGAAACATAGAAACCCGCTGTTTTCACATGTTGATGTTAGGGTGGTGCTGGAGAAGTTGACAAGTGGTAAACAATCAATCTATCAAAGTTATTTATAAAACCCTTTTTACATCAGCAATGTCACAAAGTGCTTATACAGAAACCCAGCACGGTGGGAAAAGACAGGAACCTAGGAAGAAACCTAGAGAGGAACGAGGCTCCGAGGGGTGCTCCATCCTCTTCTGGCTGTGCTGGGTGGAGATTATAAGAATACATGGCCATTAAGGCCAGATCGTTTTTCAAGATGTTCAAACATTCATAGATGACCAGCAGGGTCAAATCATAACCACAGTGGTTGTAGAGGGTGCAAAAGGTCAGCACCTCAGGAGTAAATGTCAGTTGGCTTTTCATAGCCGAGCATTCAGAGGTCGAGACAGCAGGTGCGGTAGGGAGGGAGAGAGAGAGAGAGAACGAGAGAGAGAGGGTGACAGAGGATTGAGAAACAGCAGGTCCAGTGCAAGGTAGAACGTCTGGTAAAAAGGTCATTTTAATTTACAACAGGAAAGCATTTGTGTTAATACCAACTCCAGCCTCTGTTTATCGTTATTCTACACACCTTTCCTTTCTTTCTTTCTTTCTTTCTTTCTTTCTTTCTTTCTTTCTTTCTTTCTTTCTTTCTTTCTTTCTTTCTTTCTTTCTTTCTTTCTTTCTTTCTTTCTTTCTTTCTTTCTTTCTTTCTTTCTTTCTTTCTTTCTTTCTTTTCATTACCCCCTCTCTCTTTCTCTCTCCCCCTGCCATCTCTCATGGGACTGAAATAAAATAAAGATTAAATAAAAAAGAAGTGAAATGCACATAAAAATCAACAGTGTAAGTTTGAATTGGGTCTTGTGTCCTCAATGTTGTTCTGATCATTTCCTCCGTGTTTTCTTTCGTTTCTACCATTTTAGTAGGTCTAGATCGAACGGAATGAAGAAGAAAAACACTCAGACCAAAAAGATAGATCACCATTTAAATGCTTTATTAAAAGGTCAAACAAAAATAACAGAAGTCATACGTGTATGTATATCTATATATTTATACATAGCAAAAATAATTGGCATGTAGCAGAGTTCTATAGCACATACAAGCACAACAAGCTAAATAGAAAGTGAAAGAGAAGCATTTTCATACCAAGAATCAAAGCAGTCAATTTCACTTTTGTCCTAGAGTGGGGGAGAGAGGAGACCTTGTTGACAGAGATATAATGGACAGCCTTCTCTCCAGTGGAAATGCTTCTAAACAGACCCGATATTTTAACCCGGGTGCAAGTTTGTTCATTTCTTAGCTTTGCCTTGCCAAGCAAGCAGAAACAGGCAACTAATATCCAAGAAAGCACCCAAAGCAACTAATAGTTATTTAAATTAAAGGGACACATTTTGTGGTCACTTGCCATGTATGAGATGTATGTTTTTGCTTTCACATCAACAAACACTGATGTACATTATGAGACTGATCTTTGAATCAGTTGACCCCCAGTCTACAGGAAGGTTGTCCTCTCCTCTGTTTACAGTGGAAAGGCCTTGGACCAATCCACTGAGACCCAGTCCCCCCACCACCTCTAGGACAAGTGCCATGGCAACAAAAGGATTGGCTTCCAAAGCAATTGAAGAGCATTAAATGTACAAGTTCGCATGAACAGAAGTTTTCGTCAGGGATGTTTGTTTCGCAAGTGTGTGTGATTGTAGTAAAACCAGTTATTTGATCCAGATCTGACTAAAATCCTGTGGAGAATTCAGATGTATTGTTTTTTGGATAATGACAATGAGTAAAGAAAAATCCCTTCTCACAAACCGAATACACATGAATAGTAAATGATTTCCTGTTTTTGCACACTATTGACATCCATTATTTCCAACTATCAGCTGATCCGGATGTCATTCCTCCCCAGACAAACAGCAGTTGGACCACCAAATTCACAGGTTCTTCTGCACGACAGCTTGCATGCAGAATGATGGAACTGATAGTGTAGACAGGCCTAACAAAGTTTGATCTTGAAATCAATCTAGTTTTATATAGGGCTGCAAAGGGAGGGTATATTACTGGATAATTTCGAAGTTTACCAGTAAACTACCAGAAATTTGGTAAATTTCAAGGATTTAATGTAAATTATCCCAAGACATCTAGTGGCCCTTTTGGGTACTTCAGATGATCACAGGTGTCTGTAATGATCTCTGTGGCCTTTAGTGCGTCAAATATATATCAATCAAATAACATGATTTTAATCTTAATGACAAATCTGTAAAACATTATCCTAAATATAAACCATCAACTTAGTGAATACCATTGGTGTCAGCATGAAATATCCTTTATATATATTTTTTTTTTGACACTTTTATTTATTTTAGTAGGCTATGTCAATATGTCTTTGTTGTAAATGTTTTGGCGCTAAACTGGTGGCGGTTATGAAAAAAGTACATACAGTAGTTTGAAGCGTTGCAGAGTTAATTGAAAATAATGCCAATTTTGATTAGATTCTAATTGAATAAATTCTCTCTTGAATCATATGGTCTATCTACTAGAAACTCATAGACAATGTGGATACAGGTATACAAAATGAATACTATATATGAATAATTTTAAAAAAAGTTATTCAAGTATAAATTACCAAAGTTATTATAGATTGCCATATAGTACCTGTTAATTACCAAAAAATACAGAAGATTCCAGTAACTTTGTTAAATTACCGATAGCTTTGCAACCCTATTTTATGTAAGCTACCATTCTGATTTACTGTGTCACTGTGTCATCAAACACAGAACACCTGAGGGAAATGTAAAGATCATTCACTTGTTGACTAAAGGGCATATGCATATCGTTTTATAAGTTCTAACTATATGCATATAGTTCTAACTATATATATATATATATATAACTAAACTGGTTCAGGATCAGACATAGCTGGACTTCTAAATGCGCTTCTATAAAGAATGGCAAACTACAAAGCTTGTTTTTGACACATTCTGTTTTCTCTTAACAGCGAGGCACCATCATGTTTTGATAGGAGCAGGGCACATATAAAACAAAACCAAAGACACATCCCTCAAAAACAACTCTCTTTTGTTACACTGTATTAAAATTATAATTGTTTACCTGTATTTCTTAAAATACAGTAAATTCAATTTTTTTTTATCAGTTCTTTTCTCTATATTTATTCAAAATAAATTCAGAATAATTTGACTTACTTATGTACATAAGTGCAAACGAGGTGAATATCACACATTCGTACACCGGTTGAATCACCTTAAGCTCCAGCGAGCATCGACATCTCCCAGCACAGCTGGGCAGGCCACAGGGGGGAAAGAGACTTCATACTGAGGACCAATCGAAGAGCTCTGTGACATCAGCACTTCCTGTCCAGGTGGACAGAAGGCCTAAAGTATAAGCCTACGAGCCTAGGTGAAAATTGTTGGCAATACAATGCATAGAGACGATGCATAGCAAATTATGTACAGTATGTATGGGCCAGTTCAACTCCAATGTAATGTGGTGATCAAAAGCAGAACATCTAATCAGGTCATAAGTCTATAATGACTCAATTTAGCAGTATTTATTCAATCTTGTATCCAGTCCCAAAGTCTCTTTACCCTCCTTGGGTTTAAGGTGATCACTTTAAAAGCTGAGATGCGTTCTTACTCTCCAAAAAAACAAAACACAAATAAAAACTAATCAAACCCAAAAGATAAACAAACAAAATGCCTGATCTCCCCAGAGGACCTTTGGACATTGGATTTTACTTTACTTTTTCTTACAAAATATTCAATCATCTTGCAATCCAAGACAATCTAACTAGACATTCCCTTTCTGAATAAGTTAATGTTGTACATTATTTCAATTCATATGTGAAAAAATTCACAATTAAGATTGACAAAGGTAGCCATGTTGTCGTTTTGTTGCCACAGCAACAACAACAACATACTATTAATAAGTAACAATGAATCTATCATTGTATAGATACAAATGTATATATTTTTTATATAATTTCTATTCTTAGTTTTTCTTAAATGGAAACTACACAAACTATTAATTAAGTATCAATTTTTTATTTTTTTTATTTAACTAGGCAAGTCAGTTAAGAACAAATTCTTATTTACAATGACGGCCTACCTACAGGGTCAGCCATAGCAGTACGGTGCCCCTGGAGCAAATTAGGGTTAAGTGCCTTGCTCAAGAACACATCAACAGGTTTTTTTTCACCTTGTTGGCTCAGGTATTCAAACCAGCAACCTTTCAGTTATTGGCACAACGCTCTAACTGCTAGGCTACCTGCCGCCCCTTAAGATAAAGATTATCTTATTTTCATGCTATGAAGTTTTTTTTAAATGTCGAATAAACAGAAAAAAAAATCTAAATGGGTGAAAATAACACTAACAGTTCTGTCCGTAAATAGTCACATCTTTGATATTGTGATTTAGTAATTAAGACAAAAAATGTGACGGAAATTCGATCAAGTACCATTAAGAGAGGGAGAAACTTTGGAACATAATGGTAAAGGATGAAACAAAGGAAGAACAATATATTTGTACCAACAACACTACAATTACTCTAGCTAACTATTTGTACAAAGAAAACACAGCTCTTAAACATGTAAGTTTACTTAAAATGCTAACGCCCCCCCCACGAGGCACATTTTTTTTTTCTTAATCAAGTATTTTGTTATTTCCAGCTGGATAGCAGTTGGAGAAGGCATAATGATGTCACATTGAGGGGGGGGGGGGGAGGGGGGGGAGATGAGAGAGAAAGAGAGAAGATAGATGTTCATCTTGGCTGGGCAATGCATGTCCTTCAAAGCTATACAATTTAGACAAAATGAATTTGTCTAGACATTCTAATCATCAATTTCATTGATTAAGAGAGGACCAATTCTAATATGCATCTGAATGCTTCAAAGAAAGGGGAAAAATGCAGGGACCACACTTGTCCAAAGATATGTCCGAAAGTACTCATCACACTCACAAACATTTAAACATAAACCTATATAACAACGCACATACTTAAAACATTTCTTAACACAGTATGTTGTCTTAACGCGATTTGTATTTGACCTCAATAGAAATAGCCTATATTGGGAATCATTACATTTCAACATGCCGCTCGAGCTTTTGCTCTATTAGATACATTCACCACGTAAATGACATTACTTAAACATGAATAGCGTCCTGTCAATATCCATTTCCCCAAAGATGTGGAAAACGTCTCAACATTTCCACATGTCCAACTCAGTGATTCAGTGTCTAGTCATTAATTAAAACATTTAAAACACACCACCCACTCAGTCTGATTACTTTTTTTACCTCATCAAAAGGTGAGACAGCACAGCTGTTTTAAAGAAGAAACTACAGAGACACGACAGATCTATGGTGCCAGACAGGCAGCACTAATCAATGTATCATCTGTTTTGAAAAGACTGAAAAGCCGGTCATTACAGTGTATGGACAGTGGTTGGTTTCAGAAGACAAGAAAACGAGTGAGAGAGGTACATTAAAAATCATCTAAACATATCAGCTAATGTATTGTCTCTCTCCATTTTCATAGCAATTTTGCTCCATTTTGTAATAATTCTGGATATCATTTTTAGACCAAATACTTGACTCCAGACGTCAAACTGGTCCGTTTCTCTTTCAATCTCTCACTATTTCCTCTACTCAGGTCGGTACTGTCCCACCAGGTCACTCACTATATTTGTAGCATTTAGAGTCTGCTAACTATTGAAAGTAAGGACACAGTGACTATGATCAAATACATTTTTTACAGATGGAACAGTTAAGCTTTTTTTTTTTGTCAAATCTATTCCATTAAATTATTCTGAACACAACAGATAAAAAAATGTGTACCACTTACACAAACTTACTATTATGAATGCAGGAGATTTTGACAAAAAAAATAAATGAATCCGCAAATATCAGTTGACAGAGAATGGGACTGGCTCATTGAAAGGGAAACATCCACTCAGGTATCAATCTGACAACAGTAAGATAATTCTATTCAGGATACAGTATACACCAATGATAGGCACAGACAAATCTCCATTATAGAATCATTGACACACAGGTAAGCATGCTAGACCTTTCAGACAAGCAAAGCAACTCCCCTTATGCAGCCTCTGCAGTGGTTCCAGAAGGTTTTAAGTATTATTTCAGATTTTGCCATTGAATTTCATTTTTGGTTTCAATAATGTGTCATTCCACAGTTATATTACCTTTTGGGTAGTGTAATTTTATTTTGTCAAAAATAACGATTTCACTTAATTTTAACATTCTGCCATAAAGAAGCACATGTTCAACTTCATAACAAACATGTTTTCCCATCTCAAGAGGTTTAAAGCCGAACTCCGCGCCATTGTTTGGCCCTAGCAAATGTGATATTGTTATTGTTTCGTTGACGAAACGGTGGAGAGGAGCATCCAGCATCGAGGTAAAAATGCAGTACATACTCTGCTGTTCTATCTCGCGTGCATTGATGTCAGAGAGGGAAAAAAGTGCTTTACACTATGATTTGACTATTAGACAGGGACAAATGTAAATATACATTCACTAATCACATTAAATAAGTAAAACATCTTCAGAAATGATAGTGAAAACATCTGAAAAACTTGGGGTTAAGTGAGTTAAAATCTTCCTAGAAGTTGGACAAACAAGACATGGGACATGGTCAAATGCGGATTTTCAGAGAAAACCAATAACTTATTTGAATGAAAATACAATGCATTAGGAATTTTTAACATGGTTTAGTTAGAGCATAGTCTATGCTCTAACTAAACCAGATGGGTTGCCTCCCACAGATGGGTTGCCTCCCACAATGCACCAATGTTCCAGCATACACATCTGTACTAAGACAACGTCAGTTTGACAGTAAAAGGTGGAGTTGAGACATCCTTCTTTCTTACGTCACTGCCTTATTTGCTTGTTGCCCAAAATAGTAGCTAACAAGATGGAGCTCACAGAAGTTATTTTAATGAGTGCATTTCACAAGTGGCTAGTTTACATCAACTACCTTCACTAAAACCACTTTCAAATTGTGAAATTCTGGCAGTTATTGCCTGCATTCTAAGCCCCGCCTACCCAAACTTATAATTGGTCTGTCTGAAAAGGACCCTTTCCCTTTTCGAAGTTAACAAGAGACTCCGTCATGATTCGAGACTCCGTCATGATTCCCAGTGCTGTTGCCCTAGGTCTGGGATTTTCTAGACTAGTTAGAGCATCGATGTACGTGATCTAACCGTTAAATGAAAAGGCACTCTATTCGTGTAACGACCCAAATATCATCTCATAAAGAGAGCTTATCACAGGACCTAGTCCTTCTGAACAGAGTCCTTTCGACAGGCTATATATGCAGGGGGAGGGGCTATATATGCAGGAGGAGTGGCTATATATACAGGGGGAGGGACTATATATACACACAGGAAGAGCTATAGCCTTGTGTGTCAATAGGAACACTTCTCTATACTTTGTCTGACATCAAGGCTATTTGGGTTTTTAGTCATTTTAGTCATTCAGTTGTTTTGGGATAAGACATCAAATCTCCTACATAGCTAGGAACTCCAAAGGCACAGACAAATTAACATGGAGAAACATCAGACTTGAGATCTTGGGTGAGATTTTAGAATTGGACCTTAGGATCTTAGCCTCTCTGAACTAAGGGAATGGCTCACATAATAACACAATGCTTTTAAGCTTCAGCAGTCTTGAAACGTACTGTAAACATTAAATGAGACGCAACACATTTCTTTGAAGTGAAAATATGAAGAAAACAACATCGCCTTCTAGAATTAACTACAGGATCCAACCTCTGCAGTCTACTTCTAGAATGTTCCAACCTCTGCAGACTACTTCTAGAATGTTTCAACCTCGGCAGACTACTTCTAGAATGTCCCAACCTCTGCAGACTACTTCTAAAATGTTCCAACCTCTGCAGACTTCTTCTTTCTTCTTGTCTGACTTCTCACTCATTTTCTTTCCAGACTGTCTGACTTACACAGTCAGCTGTGTAAGATTATATGACCTTACGCCTCACATCCTCAGCTTAGTCTCCAAGAGGATTTGCTGTTTTTAGTGTGTGTGTGTTAAAGGTGTGGGTGTGTATGGCTGTAAGAACTGGGGAGCTCTACCGCCTCTCCTTCAGTCAGCTCCTTCAAGTCAATGTGCATCATTCTGGGCTGGCTTTACATCAACAGTAATGGGTCCAAGCTTTAGTATTGCCTGTGTTAAATGTCAACAAAACCTTGTCGACTTTTTTATTATGTGAATACCTCCTAAATGAGGAAAACACTACCTCTCACTTGGGGTGCACTGTAGGTTAGGCACATGTTTGCTGCATTCAGATAGTTGACTGTGGTGTTCTTGGGGCATGGTTAGTTGGTTGGGGATGTAGGGGTTTGATGGTGTTGTCGGGTGCTTTAACTAGGGTTTACGGGAGGCTTACTGGGTTCAGCGCCACCGGAGCAGCCACCAGGAGTTTAGGGAGAGGGCAAAAGTGGGCTTCCATGGGGACGCACTGAAGGTCCACTGGGTCGGCACTCAGAACCTCTGAAGGGTCTACTGGAGGAGAGGAGAGGAGAGCGAGACAGAGAGAAAAGGGGGGAGAGAGAGAGAGAAGAGAGAGAGAAAGGGAGAGAGAATAGAGGGGAAGAGGAGAAATTAACCTAGAAAACAACTGGAGAGACGGATAATGTCGTTTCACCAAAAGTAGTACAGTATTGTAATGTATCAACGTGTACTGTACTGACTCAGATGACTGATGATTGGCTGAAGATGAAAGTTGGAGCTGTATTGTTAGATTTCAGTGCAGCCTTGGATGTTATTGATCATCATTTGTTATTGGAAAAAAATGGCTTTACATCACCTGCTATCACATGGCTGGAGAGTTACTTATCCAATAGAACCCAGAGAGTGTTCGTCAATGGAAGCTTCTCTAACATCAGATATGTACAGTGCGGAGTCCCTCAGGGCAGTTGCCTTGGGCCGTTACTCTTCTCTATTTTTACAAATTATTTGCCACTTGTTTTACAAGAAGCTAAAATGACTATGTATGCTGATGATTCCTCATTCCACATGTCAGCACCCAAAGCCAGTGAGCTTATTGAGACTCTTAACAAGGAGTTACAGTCAGTGTCAATGGGTGATTAACAATAAACTTGTCTTAAATACATCTGAAACCAAAACATTCCCTAAGACCTAAACCTCAGCTGGAGTTGTTCATAAAGGATGTGACCATTGAGCAAGTAGAAGAAGCTGAACTCCTAGGAGTAACATGGATGGTCAGTCATCATGGTCAAGTCGTATTGACAAAGTTGTTGTGAAAATTGTGAGAGGTAGAGTATGTCTGTTATAAAAAGAAAGCTGCAGCTGGCTCAAAACAGAGCAGCACACCTTGTCCTTAACTGCACACACAGAACTAACATCAATAACATGCATGGTAGTGTTTCCTGGTTGAGGATAAATTGACTACTCCTCTTCTAGTCTTTTTGAGAAGCGTTTGTGTGTTGAAGATGCCTAACCACATGTATAATCTATTTGCATACACTTCAGATAGACATACAGTGCATTCGTAAAGTATTCAGACCCTTGACTTTTTCCACATTTTGTTATGTTACTTATAAATGTCCTCATCAATCTACACACAATACCCCATAGTGACAAAGTGAAAACAGTATTTTTTTTTAATGTTTGCAAATTTATTACAAATAAAAAACAGAAATACCTTATTTATATAAGTATTCAGACCCTTTGCTATGAGACTCGAAATTGAGCTCAGGTGCATCCTGTTTCCATTTATCATCCTTGAATACAACTTGATTGGACTCCAGCTGTGGTAAATTCAATTGATATGACATGATTTGGAAAGGCACACACCTGTCTATATAAAGGACCCACCGTTGACAGCGCAGAGCAAAAACCAAGCCATGAGGTTGAAGGAATTATCCGTAGAGCTCCCAAACAGGAATGAGTCGAGGCACAGATCTGGGGAAGGGTACCAGAAAATGTCTGCAGCATTTACGGTCCCCAAGAACACAGTGGCCTCCATTATTCTTAAATGGAAGAAGTTTGGAACCACCAAGAATCTTCCTAGAGCTGGCTGCCCAGCCAAACCGATCAATCGGGGGAGAAGGGCCTTGGTCAGGGAGGTGACCAACAACCTGATGGTCACTATGACAGAGTTCCAGAGTTCCTCTGTGGAGGAGGACAACCACCTCTGCAGCACTCCACCAATCAGGCCTTTATGGTAGAGTGGCCACACGGAAGCCACTCCTCAGTAAAAGACACATGACAGCCCGCTTGGAGTTTGCCAAAAGGCCCCTAAAGGACTCTCAGACCATGAGAAACAAGATTCTCCGGTCTGATGAAACCAAGATTGAACTCTTTGGCCTGAATGCCAAGCGTCACATCTGGAGGAAACCTGGCACCATCCCTACGGTGAAGCATGGTGGTGGCAGCATCATGCTGTGGGGATGTTTTTCAGTGGCAGGGACTTGGAGACCTGTCAAGATCGAGGGAAAGATGAACGGAGCAAAGTACAGTGAGATCCTTGATGAAAACCTGCTCCAGAGCGCTCAGGACCTCAGACTGGAGTGAAGGTCGAACATCTCTGGAGAGACCTGAAAATAGCTGTGAAGCGACGCTCCCCTACCAACCTGACAGAGCTTAAGAGGATCTGCAGAGAAGAATGGTACAGGTGTGCCAAGCTTGTAGCATCATACCCAAGAAGACTTGAGGGTGTTATCGCTGTCAAAGGTGCTTCAACAAAGTACTGAGTAAAGGGTCTGAATACATATGTAAATGGGATATTTAAAGTTTTTATTTTTAATACATTTGCTAAATTTCTTAAAACCTGTTTTTGCTTTGTCATTATGGGGTATTGTGTGTAGATTGACGAGGGAAAAAAACAACTGAATCCATTTTAGGCTGTAACGTAACAACTTTTGGAAAATGTCACAGGGTCTGAATACTTTCCGAATGCACTGTACTTCTAACTGTTTTTTCTATGCATCATCAGGACAGAAAGGCAGAGTTGGGAAAGCTCAAGGGGAGGGGGCGTGTCTCTTTGTTAACAACAGCTGGTGCGCCATCTCTAATATTAGGAAGTCTCGAGGTTCTGCTTGCTTGAGGTAGAATACCTCATGATAAGCTGTAGACCATACTATTCACCAAGAGAGTTTTTCATCCATATTTTTTGTAGCTGTCTATTTACCACCACAAACCGATGCTGGCACTAAGACCGCAACGAGCTGTATAGGGCCATAAGCAAACAAAAGAATGCTCAGCCAGAAGCGGCGCTCCTAGTGGTAGGGATTTTAATGCAGGAAAACTGTAATCTGTTTTACCTCATTTCTACCAGCATGTCACCTGTGCAACTATTGGCCAAAACAAATGTAGATCACCATATATACACACATATAAAGCTCTCCCTCACCCCTTCCATTTGGCAAACAACATAACTCCATCCTCCTGATTCCTGCTTACAACCAAAACCTCAAACAATACAGAAGTGGTCCGATGAAGCGGATGCTAAGCTACAGGACTGTTTCGCTAGCACAGGTTGGAATATGCTCTGGGATTCATCTGATGGGATTGAGGAGATTACCACATCAGCCACCGGCTTCATTAATAACTTAATGGACGACGTCGTCCCCACAGTGACCATACATACATATCCCAAACAGAAGCCATGGACTACAGGCAACATCTAAAAGCGGGACAATAATCTGGACGCTTATAAGAAATCCCTTTACTCTCTCCGATGAACCATCAAACAGGCAAAGCGTCAATAACAGGCGAGCTAAATGCCTTCTATGCTCGCTTCGAGGCAAGCCACACTGTTCTGGACGACTGTGTGATCACGCTCTCCGTAGTCGTTGTGTGTAAGACCTTTAAACAGGTTAACATTCACAAGGCCGCAGGGCCAGACGGATTAGGACGCGTACTCAGAAAATGCACTGACTAGCTGGCAAGTGTCTTCACTGACGTTTTCAACCTGTTTCAAGCAGACCCCCATAGTCCCTGTGCCCAAGAATGCCAAGATAACCTGTCTAAACGCACCAGAGCACTCACATTTGTATCCATTAAATGCTTTGAAAGGCTGGTCATGGCTCACATCAACAGGAAATGGAAGGCTGAGCACGCCCCCATTCACATCGACGGGGCTGTAGTGGAGCGGGTTTAGCGCTTCAAGTTACTCTATGTCCACATCACTAAGGATCTATTATGGTTCACACACACCAACACAGTCGTGAAGTGGGCACAACAACGGGAGGCTGAAAAGATTTGGCAGATCCTCAAAAAGTTATACAGCTGCACCATTGAGAACATCTTTACTGGCTGCATCACTGCTTGGTATGGCAACTGCTTGGCATCCGACCGCAAGGCGCTACAGAGGGTAGCGTGGACGGCCCAGTACATCACTGGGTCAGAGCTCCCTGCGATCCAGGACCTCTATACCAAGCGTTGTCAGAGGAAGGCCCTAAAAATGTTGAAAGACTCCAGCCACCTAAGTCAATGACTGTTCTCTCTGCTACCGCATAATGAGCGGTACTGATGCACCAAGTCTGGAACCAACAGGACCCTAAACAGCTTCTACACCCAAGCCATAAGACTGCTAAATAGTTCAATAGTTAACCAAATAGCTACCCGGACTATCTGCATTGACACTTTTGCACTAACTTTGACTCATCACATACGCTGCTGCTACGATGTATTATCTGTTACTTTACGCCTACCTATATGTACATACTGTATCTACCTCAATTACCTCGTACCCTTGCACATTGTCTTGGTCCTGGTACCCTGTGTATATAGCCAAGTTATCAGTACTCATTGTGTATTTATTATTAATTAGATTGTTCTGTGGGGGGGCAGACAGAGTGACACTAGACCCTAATGCAACAGAATCCACCCAAAAATCAATTTTCAATGTGTGACATTTAAAAGTGACTGAAAAAAGTGAAATGTGAACACATACAGTATGTATGTATATGAAATAAAAAAAAGAATAGTTCTGAACCATACAGATATAAACCAAAGAGAGAACCCAAAATGAAAGGACAAACCTGATTGGAGGCGGCTGATTCTGCGAAAGGAACATTGGTGACTGGGGTCGAGGCCGACGAAACAGTGGAGGTGGTGGCACCGTGCATCATGGGTACTTTTATTCAGGCGAGTTGGACAAGAGACAGGGGGGGATGGGGGGAGGGGGAATGTTATGGTTACCATGGCGAAATGTGGAAGAGGAGTAAAAGTCATGGCAAGAAGTCATGTGACGACATTGCCAGGGGGGTGAGGGGTTTCAACAAGAACACAAGACATGCAAATGAAGTAAGAGAAAAATTAAATGACATGACTTATTGAATTAGAGGAGAACCAATTATGTTAAAACTGAAGAACAATATTCAATATTGTCTCAAAACTAATAGGCGTTTAACAAAACATGGCGGAAATCTTATTTCATACAATCGAATCAGACTAAGGCATCTGATAATTGTATTCAGATGGAGGGAGTACATGTGTAGGGAGGGAGCAAATGAATATCAGAAAAAAAAGAAGCAAAAGACTAGTTCTGTGAACCACATACTCACACACGAACATAAAGGCATTAGCTAATATAATAGGACACTCATTTGTCATCCTTATCACATAACTGAATCACATTAATATGCTAAAAAAAATGCTAAAAATAACATCATAATCAAATACGTTAGTCTTGAGATGGGAAGGAGATAGCTGTGTATACACAGCAGGCTAAGGGTCATGGTCAAAAGTAGTGTGCTATAAATGGAACAAGGGTGCAATTTGGGACAAAGTTACTATCTCCCTCCTGACTGACATTATTGGATGATTTAATTAAAGTAAAAGGTCAGCTAGTCTGCATCCCAAATGACACCCTATTGCCTATATGGTGCACTACTTTCCAACAATTCTGAATAGAGTGGGAGTGTGATGCATCACGTGCCGTTTCAAAAAGTCATACACATATGCAATAGACAGGTATACAGGCCGTTTGTATAGAAATCAGCATCATTATGTTATATGCAGAAGGCTATGGATGAGAAAACTAATACAGGGTAGGACATGCATAGAAAAACAGAAACACAGCTTCTTATAGAAAAGCACAAACGCTGACACACATGCACACACACACACACACACACACACACACACACACATTTTCAGATTTTACAGTAAGAGCTATCTCCACCTAGATACAGTAAGAAAAGCTACCTTCCCCTAGGTACACTAAGAGGATTTACTAGATACAGTAGGATGAGCTACTAGATAGTAAGATGAGCTACTAGATACAGTAACAGGAGCTAGTAGATACAGTAAGAGGAGCTACCTTCGGTCAGATATAGTAGGTATAGGGGAGGTAGAAGGGAGGTAGAGGGTCAGGTAGAGGGGAGGTGGTGAGGGAGATAGAGGGGGAGGTAGAGGGGGAGTTAGAATGGAGGTAGAGGGGAGGTAGAGGGTCAGGTAGAGGGGAGGTGGAAGGGAGGTAGAGGGGGAGGTAGAGGGTCAGGTAGAGGCGAGGCAGAGGGTCAGGTAGAGGGGAGGTGGAGGGGGGGTAGAAGGGGGAGTTAGAGGGGAGGCCGAGGGTCAGGTAGAGTGTCAGGTAGAGGGGGAGGTGGAGGGGGGGTAGAAGGGGGAGTTAGAGGGGAGGTCGAGGGTCAGGTAGAGTGTCAGGTAGAGGGGGAGGTGGAGGGGGGGTAGAAGGGAGGTAGAGGGGGAGTTAGAGGGGAGGTAGAGAGTCAGGTAGAGGGTCAGGTAGAGGGGGAGGTGGAGGGGAGGTAGAGAGTCAGGTAGAGGGTCAGGTAGAGGGGGAGACCAGCTGTGGATTCCCCTCACCAGTGAATCCAGGGGCTGACAGGAGGCGGCTGTGGGGAAGCCTGCAGCTGCTCCAGTCCCGCCTCTCCCAACGGGCATCCACTGCCAGCGGGGCCGGCCCTTTCATAAGCCCTACAAGAGACAGGGGGCAGCAGGCTTAGGCTGAATCCTAAATGGCACCCTATTCCCTACATAGTGCACTACTTTCGACCAGAGCCCAGAGGTCAAAAGTAGTGCACTATATGTAATAGGGTGCTATTTGGGACACAACCTGGGAGACCAACAACCTAGCCTCATACTGATTGGCCTGGGACTGAAATATCTGAGCTGACATAGAGACACACACACACACACACACACACACTCTAGCAAACTCTAATAATACACAAATAAAATGTTGAAATAAGGTCGATGAAAGTAGGATGACAAGTGGGAGCACAGCGACAGACAGGCAGGCAGACAGGCAGACAGGCAGACAGGCAGACAGGCAGATACCTGTGGGACAATGCGAAGACTCTAAAATGACCCCAGATTGAACAATATCTACTTTCAAATCCTCAAAAGGTTCTTGGTGTTGGGGTCTGGAACTTAACTATGTTTCTAGAATCTACAACAACCACAGAGTCAATCTACTACCAACCGCTCCCTGTCTCCTAGCTACCTGACCAACCACAGAGTCAATCTACCACCAACCGCTCCCTGTCTCCTAGCTACCTGACCAACCACAGAGTCAATCTACCACCAACCGCTCCCTGTCTCCTAGCTACCTGACCAATCACAGAGTCAATCTACCACCAACCGCTCCCTGTCTCCTAGCTACCTGACCAACCACAGAGTCAATCTACCACCAACCGCTCCCTGTCTCCTAGCTACCTGACCAACCACAGAGTCAATCTACTACCAACCGCTCCCTGTCTCCTAGCTACCTGACCAACCACAGAGTCCATCTACTACCAACCGCTCCCTGTCTCCTAGCTACCTGACCAACCACAGAGTCAATCTACTACCAACCGCTCCCTGTCTCCTAACTACCTGACCAACCACAGAGTCAATCTACTACCAACCGCTCCCTGTCTCCTAGCTACCTGACCAACCACAGAGTCAATCTACTACCAACCGCTCCCTGTCTCCTAGCTACCTGACCAACCACAATCAATCTACTACCAACCGCTCCCTGTCTCCTAGCTACCTGACCAACCACAGAGTCAATCTACTACCAACCGCTCCCTGTCTCCTAGCTACCCCCCCGCCATGCCCCCAGCAGCAGTGAGTGAGCTAGCCCACCTACCCATGCCTCCTGATGGCGCCATGCACAGGACTGAGCCTGTCACAGCATGCAGAGAGCGGGAGAGGGGAAGGAAGATGGGGGCAACGGAAGGAGGTGATGAGAGGATGGAGGAGGGGAGGACAGGGGGTGGAGTGATTGACACAGAGAAGGAGGTGATGAGAGGATGGAGGAGGGGAGGACAGGGGGAGGAGTGATTGACACAGAGAGAGTGACGACAGACAACAGGACAAGACAAAAACAACACTCAGGTTAGTGCAAGCCACAAGAACAGCGTGTAAATAATGGCTTCTATAACCTTTCACAGTCAGTTAGAACACAGCAGAGACAACATGGAGGCTTAAAGGCAGACAGACAGAACACAGAACACGGGACAGAGCAGTGGAGGGCATAGGATGCAGAGAGCGTTAATAGTATTCAATTGCTCATTGCTGCTAAGTTTGGATGGATACGGCATGTCAATTATTATTGTGGTACTTTAATAGCAATATAGACCTGATGATGGAACAGCTGAGGAAAGTGGAGGAGTGGATCAGTCAGAGATCTATACATTCTCTCCCAGCGTGTGCTGGGTGCTGTTGCTGCATACTTTAGGCCACCTAGAGCAGATCCTGCCAGTATTTATGTGTGACAGCAGGGGACCAATCAAGCATGGGACAAAGACACAGAGTACAGGGGACAGAGAGGGAGAAAGAAGGAGAGAAAAATAGTGAGAGAAGGAGCGAAGGACAGAGTACACCCAATAAGCCCTATCCCAGACAGGACAGGGTACACCCAATAAGCCCTATCCCAGACAGAAAGGCAGAGTACACCCAATAAGCCCTGTCCCAGACAGCACAGAGTACACCCAATAAGCCCTTCCCAGACAGGACAGAGTACACCCAATAAGCCCTTCCCAGACAGAAAGGCAGAGTACACCCAATAAGCCCTTCCCAGACAGAAAGGCAGAGTACACCCAATAAGCCCTATCCCAGACAGGACAGAGTACACCCAATAAGCCCTATCCCAGACAGGACAGAGTACACCCAATAAGCCCTATCCCAGACAGGACAGAGTACACCCAATAAGCCCTTCCCAGACAGAAAGGTAGAGTACACCCAATAAGCCCTATCCCAGACAGAAGGACAGAGTAAACCTAATAAGCCCTATCCCAGACAGAAGGACAGAGTACACCCAATAAGCCCTATCCCAGACAGAAGGACAGAGTACACCCAATAAGCCCTATCCCAGACAGGACAGAGTACACACAATAAGCCCTTCCCCGACAGGACAGAGTACACTCAATAATCCCTTCCCAGACAGGACAGTGTACACCCAATAAGCCCTATCCCAGTCAGAAGGACAGAGTACACCCAATAAGCCCTATCCCAGGCAGGACAGAATACACACAATAAGCCCTATCCCAGACAGAAGTACAGAGTACACCCAATAAGCCCTATCCCAGACAGCACAGCAAAGCACACTGTATACACTCAGCACAGAGAGAGAGTTCCTCAATACTCCCAAGGAACCCGCTTTCTTCTCTCATGCCCCTACATTATATCCTATACCATAACACATCTCCCCCTATCAAATAGACGTCCACTGGTATGTGTATCAGTACTCCTGAGTAATATGTTCATAGTAATATGTTTCTGCTGTGTCATTTATTCTGGCTGTTTCCATGTGCAGTCCCTATGTAGACCCTATGCAGTCAACATGACCCCCAGATGACAGTACAATTTTAAGCTGCCATGTCAGTCTGTCTGGCCTAGCTAGCCCTCCCCCGTGTCAGTCTGTCTGGCCTAGCTAGCCCTCCCCAGTGTCAGTCTGTCTGGCCTAGCTAGCCCTCCCCAGTGTCAGTCTGTCTGGCCTAGCTAGCCCTCCCCAGTGTCAGTCTGTCTGGCCTAGCTAGCCCTCCCCAGTGTCAGTCTGTCTGGCCTAGCTAGCCCACCCCAATGTCAGTCTGTCTGGCCAATCTAGCACACCCCAGTGTCAGTCTGTCTGGCCTAGCTAGCCCTCCCCAGTGTCAGTCTGTCTGGCCTAGCTAGCCCTCCCCAGTGTCAGTCTGTCTGGCCTAGCTAGCCCGCCCCAGTGTCAGTCTGTCTGGCCTAGCTAGCCCGCCCCAGTGTACTTAGTTCACCTATCTATCTAAATCAGACTCAGGATAGATAAGTTCACCCAACTTAATTCAATCAATAATTCAGTCTACTTACTTTTTTAAAAGTAAAGCCAACGTATTATATTTGACAGAGTAGACTAGACTCACCAGGGTGGATAAAGGCTGGCTGCTGCAGCTGCATGTTAGCCAGGGCCTGCTGATAGTGGAACATGCTTGGGTTGAACACAGCACCACCACCGTTACTCTTCTCTAAGATGGGCCTCTTTGGTAGCGGTTGCATGGCCCCATGGGGCAGGGCCTGGGGAAGAGATGAAGGGAAGGAGGAAAAAAGGAGGGAGAGAAAGAAAGAAAGAAAGAAAGAAAGAAAGAAAGAAAGAAAGAAAGAAAGAAAGAAAGAAAGAAAGAAAGAAAGAAAGAAAGAAAGAAAGAAAGAAAGAAAGAAAGAAAGAAAGAAAGAAAGAAAGAAAGAAAGAAATTAGCATTTGGGCTCAGAAATGGTATAAGTGCAATGCATCTATGTACTTTGAATGACATAAAAACCTTACCTGTAAAACTACTCTGAAACAGCCTACTACCCTAACATTAATCACATTCTGAGGCTTGAACAGCATCAGTGCTCTTACTGGTAATTCACCACCTATAGAGGATGCTACTGTATCGGAAATCCCTCAGGCCAACCATAGCAAAACAGGGCTGTCAGTCTAGAATCCATTTTCTAATGGAAAATGTGACGCACCATCGAAGAGAAATTGAAGAAAATATTAACAACATGGACATTTACACACATCAAATTGGGGGCGGGGTTAGCGCAACAAGCAGTGAGCACATGACGACAGCCAACCAATGAGGATCAAGAAAATGACAAGACAGTAAGCCAGTGGCGATAGGGGTGAGGTCAGTGAGAGATTGGTGTGATGCATAATGAGAATAGATGAAAGTGAAGATGAAGGAAACAACCCACAGAGAACCAAAAGCATGAAGGATAAAAAAGGAGAATGATGACATAACCTGAGGTGAGTGAAGCTTGATGTGGCCAACGTTTAACAGCTACTACAAGCAGACCAGAGGACCAACAAATGCAGATGAACAAGAATAAAATGTCCAAAATGCTGTACATTTTTTTTTTTTTAATGTTCCTTCCCTCTCCACATCTTTCTTTGTCCCACTCCCTCCCCCTCTCTCTGTCCAGCTCCCTCCCCCCTCTCTCTCTCTGTCCCACCCTCCCCCCTCTTTCTGTCCTGCTCCCTCCCCTCTCCCCCCTCTCTCTCCCTGTCCCACCCTCCCCCTCTCTTTCTCTCTCTCTCTATTGTGTTTTTATACACCTGCAATGCAGACAGTCTGTTTGCTGTTGTTCATCCTTCCAGATTCTCCTCCTGTTGCCTCCATATATCACAGAGGATATAAAGACTGGTCAAAAGTAATGCATTATATAGGAAATAGCGTGCCATTTGGGACGCAACCCCAGCCTCAAACACAAGCCAGCCTCCAGCAGAAAACACTTCTCACACACTATACAGCAAGAAAATACATCCCTTCATCTCTGGTGGGTAATGTGCTGGTGTTGTGTTGTCCTTAGGCTGCATAGCAACAGTAAATAAATACCCAACTGCAGAAAATTAAAAACATGTGAAATATAAACACTATTTCTCTGCGGATTACAGAGAATCAATGCAGACCAAAGATGCGACTGAAATTGCACACTATTTCCTATCTACACTGAGTGTATAAAACATTAGGAACACTTTCCTAATATTGAGTCCCCCCCCACACACACTCTTGCCCTCAGAACAGCCTAAATTCGTTGGGGCATGGACTCTACAAGGTGTCGAAAGTGTTCCCATGTTGACTCCAATGCTTCCCACAGTTGGCATGATGTTCATGATACACACAGGAATCTGTTGAGCATGAAAAACCCAGTAGTGTTGCAGTTATTCACACAAACCAGTGCACTTGGCACCTACTACCCCGTTCAAAGGCACTTAAATATTTTGTCTTGCCCATTCACTCTCTGAATGACACACATCCATTGAAGTCGGAAGTTTACATACACCTTAGCCAAATATATTTACAAAAAAGTCTTAGGTCAGTTAGGATCACCACTTTATTTTAAGAATGTGAAATGTCAGAATAATAGTAGAGAGAATGATTAATTCTTAGGTCAGTTAGGATCACCACTTTATTTTAAGAATGTGAAATGTCAGAATAATAGTAGAGAGAATGATTTATTTCAGCTTTTATTTCTTTCATCACATTCCCAGTGGGTCAGAAGTTTACAAACACTCAATTAGTATTTGGTAGTATTGCCTTTAAATTGTTTAACTTGGGTCAAACGTTTCGGGCAGCCTTCCACAAGTTTCCCACAATACTTTTTTGACCCATTCCTCCTGACAGAACTGGTGGAACTGAGTCAGGCTTGCTCGCACACGCTTTTTCAGTTCTGCCCACAAATTTTCTATAGGATTGAGGTCAGGGCTTTGTGATGGCCACTCCACTTTGTTGTCCTTAAGCCATTTTGGAAGTATGCTTGGGGTCATTGTCCATTTGGAAGACCAATTTGCGACCAAGTTTTAACTTCCTGACTGATGTCTTGAGATGTTGCTTCAATATATCCACATCATTTTCCATCCACATGATGCCATCTATTTTGTGAAGTGCACCAGACCCTCCTGCAGCAAAGCACCCCCACAACATGATGCTGCCACCCCCGTGCTTCACAGATGGAATGGTGTTCTTTGGCTTGCAAGCCTCCCCCTTTTTCCTCCAAACATAACGATGATCATTATGGCCAAACAGTTCTATTTTTGATTCATCAGACCAGAGGACATTTCTCCAAAAAGTACGATCTTTGTCCCCATGTGCAGTTGCAAACCGTAATCTGGCTTTTTTATGGCGATTTTGGAGCAGTGGCTTCTTCCTTGCTGAGCGGCCTTTCAGGTTATGTCGATATAGGAATCGTTTTACTGTGGATATAGATACTTTTGTACCCGTTTCCTCCAGCATCTTCACAAGGTCCTTTGCTGTTGTTCTGGGATTGATTTGCACTTTTCGCACCAAAGTACGTTAATCTCTAGGAGACAGAACGCGTCTCCTTCCTGAGTGGTATGACGGCTGTGTGGTCCCATGGTGTTTATACTTGCGTACTATTGTTTGTACAGATGAACGTGGTACCTTCAGGCATTTGGAAATTGCTTGCGGAGGTCTACAATTTGTTTTCTGAGGTCTTGGCTGATTTCTTTGGATTTTCCCATAATGTCGAGCAAAGAGGCACTGAGTTTGAAGGTAGGCCTTGAAATACATCCACAGGTACACCTCCAATTAACTCAAATGTTGTCAATTAGCCTATCAGAAGCTTCTAAATAATTTTCTGGAATTTAAAGGCACAGTCAACTTGTGTATGTGTCAGGCTCTGGCCATAGAGAAGCCTATTTGCTTCTCTATGTAGCCATGGTCAGAGTCTGACAGTTCTATTCTTTCTGTTTCTGGTGGTGGGTTGTGTTGGATCCCTAATTAGAGGCAGCTGCTGTGCATCGACTCTAATTAGGGATCCTACATAGGTTTTTATTTTCCACACCGGGGATGTGGGTCATTATATATTTCGCAGTCACGGTGACAGTAAGTGTGCTTCATTACGTTTGTATATCGTGTTTCATTTCGTGAACGTTACGTTTGTACATTGTGTGTTATTGTTGTTTTTGGTAGTTCGAACATTTATTAAATAATCAGTAAATAAGTAATGTCGAACTACAATCCCTGCGCTGCGCATTGGTCTGTGTATGCACCCTCTCGTGACAGTATGTAAACTTCTTCTGACCCACTGGAGTTGTGATACAGTGAATTATAAATAATAATCTGTCTGTAAACAATTGTTGGAAGAACTATTTGTGTCATTCACAAAGTAGATGTCCTAACCGACTTGCTAAAACTATAGTTTGTTAACTTGAAATCTGTGGAGTGGTTGAAAAATTAGTTTGAATGACTTCAACCTAAGTGTATGTAAACTTCCGACTTCAACTGTACGCAATCCATGTCTCAATTGTCTCAAGGCTTAAAAGATACAATATTATCACCATACTTGGTACGATACGATATGTATTGCGATTCGATACTGTGATCTTATTGTGATTTGATGTTCAAAACATATTGTTCACTAGAGGGCCAAGAGATTGATTTGATCAGTCAGGGAAATAAAAGTTCTGAAAACATGTTGGATCACTATTTAAAAACAAGATGGAGAACAAGCTATAGGATGAACAATACCAGAGTTTTGGCTCAGGTACCACCGACTAGCGCTAGCTAACGCTACCTAGCAAAATAAACAAATAATATTGATATAATATTGTCCAAAATAATATTGTGACATGTAACTGCATCAATATTTTCCCCATCACTAGTATTTACCATGACTCACCATGGCGTTGGCAGTTTGGCTGGCCTGGTGCTGGGCAGCCTTAATCCTTGCCTGCAGGTGGGCAGGGGGGTGGAAGTATTTGCACTTGTCCCTGGAGCAGCGGCCCTTGATGTAGTCCATGCAGACAATGACTGAGTTTTCACTGCCGTCCACCATGGCTGCCTCCATGGGGTGGGCGTAGCGGCAGTCGCCCTCGCCCCGCGTACAGTTACCCCTCTGGAACTCACGACATACCTGTGTGGGGTTAGGGTTGGGGGGGGGGGGGGGGGGGGGGGTCCACAGTCAGAGAAGGAGTTCGTACTAAAGAAGTAGAATGATTCTATTATATTCTATCATTCTATTTCTCTGCTACAAACTGGGCTACGGCAAAGACACAAACACACCGACACATGCCACGCATACCTCCAGTTTGTCTGTGCGCATGTGTTTCTGCTGGGAGCTGCTGTTGCCCATGGCCTGGAGGCCGGTGGGGCTCCCTGGGACCAGCAGGGGGGCCTGGGGTAGCAGCTCAGGCATCAGGCCCATCCCTGGACCCATGTGGCTCAGATATGGGCTGAACGCCATACTGGGACTGGTGGCCAGAGACGACATACTGGTAGTCATAGGGAACGTAGTCTGAGAGAGAAGGAGAGGTAGAGAGAGGGAGGAAAGGAGGGGGGGGATCAGAGAGAGAGACAGTCAGTGAACAGCCATGGTTCAAACTGTAGATAAATGGAGAAATGTAACTGTGTAAATAAACGCGAGTGTAAATCTAATGTTTTGACAAAATAATGAGGATGGTTTGGTGTGGGCAACATACTATGCCCTATACATGAAGTACTCACTGTACAGTGAGAGCAACATACTATGCCCTATACATGAAGTACTCACTGTGTAGTGAGGGCAACATACTATGCACTATACATGAAGTACTCACTGTGTAGTGAGGGCAACATACTATGCACTATACATGAAGTACTCACTGTGTAGTGAGGGCAACATACTTTGCACTATACATGAAGTACTCACTGTGTAGTGAGGGCAACATACTATGCACTATACATGAAGTTCTCACTGTGTAGTGAGGGCAACATACTATGCACTATACATGAGGTACTCACTGTGTAGTGTGGGGTATTCACTATGGGCTGCAACTGGGCTCCCGGCAGCATGAACTGCATCTGTTGGGCCAACATGGCCGCTGCGGTCTTCTGCTGGATCAGGTTGTTCCTCCCATTGATCTCCAGCTGGGTCTTGAGGTGGGGAGGGGGGTGCAGGTACTTACAGTTGTCACGTGTGCAGCGTCCCTGGGGAGGGGGAGAGAGGAGAGATAGAGGGGCTGAGTTGTGGAGCATTGTGGCTGATGGATTGCGGCATCTCTTAGCTATTTACAGGAAGATGAGAGTAATGTGATTGGGGGATCAATCACTCTGGGGTTCTCCTGACAGGAGGGCCCTAAAGACAATAAGATGAAGACCTCCATGTCATCTACTTTCGACCTATGCAGGGAATACCATTTGGGACACATCCAGCGAACAGAAAACACATGCTACAATCTCACCCGGGTCCTAAATCAGGCCAGACCTTATAGCCAGTACAGATGTCGGATCTTTACTTGATCACTCTTTTGTCGCAGAGAAATTTCCTTGTGAGTACCTGAAAATAAGCAGTTCTCTTTCTCGCCATGCAGGGGCAGTCGAGTCATTGGGATCAGGGCTTGCTATCAAAATAATTGTCACTTTAGTTCGCTCAAAACGCTAGGCCTAGGTCTTCTTACTGCAACATTCAAATGTATCTGAAATGTATCTAAAATGCAGCCATACACATCAACAACCGTTGTTTTATATAGCTTAATATCTGTCAAGATGTTTATGCATTTGAGACGATCCAAAGACGATTTTATTGAGCTGAGACTGTGGGTCTAATGTAGGCTCAGGCTGGTCACGAGATCGCCCAGCACTCATGAGGCTCAGAGATGGAGCGCACTGCTTAGACCACTGCACTTTATCAGTTCACAATGCACAATGCTATGGCAAGCACTAAGAAGTCAATGAATACTGATGATACATAGATGTGTCGTTATTCATTATTTTGTTTTAAGCCTTCCCCAAACCATAGCCCTAACCTTAACCACTCTGAATGGATGCCTAAACTGTTAACCTTTGAGTTGTCTCTGTTTGAACCCTGTAACCACATGGAATTAATGCGTCAAACATTTGAACCCATGCCAACTCCAGCATGTGTGTGCTGGGGTCAGTGGCTGTAAACGCTGGACCACACAGGCACTGAGGTGAGGTAACTGCCTATTGCTTGCCTTCAACATATAATAAAACAAATAATTTAAAAAAGAAAAAAGATACATCTACCCCCTCCAAATATGTAAATGTATTATAATCCACATTAAAACTAACACAAGATGCACCTGCAGCCTGCTCGTAACCTACATAAGGTAGATACAGTACTGCATTGTATACAAACACTGCTTCCAGCTGCCCCCTGGTGGCTATTCTAAATATTTATTCTAATCCTGCTGCAGGATTATATTCCTCCTGCAACAAAATGGGTTCAAATTATGATCCAACATCTGGTATGTTGTCAGTCTACCAAGTAAGCAGCTTTTCAAAGGACAAACATCTCAGACCATGTGACTAATTGAGGCAGGGAGAAATGCATGCACACCCACACACGCAGACACACGGGCACTGCACGCACACACACACACACACACACACACACACACACACACACCATGTTGTGTAGCCGAGAAGGAAACAGAGACCAGTGAACGCACTATGTGACCTCATTAGACCTGGAGAGAGAAAGAGAGAGAGAGAGAGAGAGAGAGAGAGAGAGAGAGAGAGAGAGAGAGAGAGAGAGAGAGCACAGGCAAAACCAGAACACTACCTTCAAAAAAAAAAAGGTTTTATTGTGACATACACCAGATAGGTGCAGTGTTGCTTTACAGGTTCAGCCATAGTAGTATGGCGCCCCTGGAGCAAACAGATTTTTCACCTTGTCGGCTCAGGTTTTCGAACAAGCAACCTTTGGGTTACTGGGTCAATAATCTAACTGCTAGGTTACCTGCCACCCAGATGCTGGCTCAACACTAACTGCTAGGCTACCTGCCACCCAGATGCTGGCTCAACAATCTAACTGCTAGGCTACCTGCCACCCAGATGCTGGCTCAACACTCTACCTGCGGTCTACCTGCTACCCAGATGCTGGCTCAACACTAACTGCTAGGCTACCTGCCTCCCAGATGCTGGCTCAAAAATCTGTTTTATTGTCACATACACCAGATAGGTACAGTGAAATGTGTTGTTTTAAAGGTTCAGCCATAGTAGAATGGCACCCCTGGCACCCCTGGAGCAAATTAGGCTTAAGTGCACATCAACAGATTTTTCACCTTGTCGGCTCAGGTTTTCAAACCAGCAACCTTAGGGTTACTGGCGCAACACTCTAACTGCTAGGCTACCTACCACACAGATGCTGGCTCAACATATCTAACTACTAGGCTACCTGCTACCCAGATGCTTGCTCAACACTTTAACTGCTAGGCTACCTGCCACCCAGATGCTGGCTCAACACTAACTACTAGGCTACCTGCCACCCAGATAATGACTCAACAATCTAACTGCTAGGCTACCTGCCACCCAGATGCTGGATCAACATATCTAACTGCTAGGCTACCTGCTACCCAGATGCTTGCTCAACACTCTAACTAATAGGCTACCTGCTACCCAGATGCTGGCTCAACACTATAACTGCTAGGCTGCCTGCCACCCAGATGCTGGCTCAACATTCTAACTGCTAGGCTACCTGCTACCCAGATGCTTGCTCAACAATCTAACTGCTAGGCTACCTGCTACCCAGATGCTGGCAACACTATAACTGCTAGGCTACCTGCCACCCAGATGCTGGCTCAACACTTAACTGCTAGGCTACCTGCCACCCAGATGCTGGCTCAACACTCACTAACACTCACTAACACACTAACTGCTAGGCTACCTGCCACCCAGATGCTGGCTCAATATTCTAACTGCTAGGCTACCTGCCACCCAGATGCTGGCTCAACAATCTAACTGCTAGGCTGCCTGCCACCCAGATACTGGCTCAACATTCTAGCTGCTAGGCTACCTGCTACCCAGATGCTTGCTCAACAATCGAACTGCTAGGCTACCTGCTACCCAGATGCTGGCAACACTATAACTGCTAGGCTACCTGCCACCCAGATGCTGGCTCAACACTAACTACTAGGCTACCTGCCACCCAGATGCTGACTCAACAATCTAACTGCTAGGCTACCTGCCACCCAGATGCTGGCTCAACACTAACTGCTAGGCTACCTGCCACCCAGATGCTGGCTCAACACTAACTACTAGGCTACCTGCTACCCAGATGCTTGCTCAACAATCTAACTGCTAGGCTACCTGCTACCCAGATGCTGGCAACACTATAACTGCTAGGCTACCTGCCACCCAGATGCTGGCTCAACACTTAACTGCTAGGCTACCTGCCACCCAGATGCTGGCTCAACACTCACTAACACTCACTAACACACTAACTGCTAGGCTACCTGCCACCCAGATGCTGGCTCAATATTCTAACTGCTAGGCTACCTGCCACCCAGATGCTGGCTCAACAATCTAACTGCTAGGCTGCCTGCCACCCAGATACTGGCTCAACATTCTAGCTGCTAGGCTACCTGCTACCCAGATGCTTGCTCAACAATCGAACTGCTAGGCTACCTGCTACCCAGATGCTGGCAACACTATAACTGCTAGGCTACCTGCCACCCAGATGCTGGCTCAACACTAACTACTAGGCTACCTGCCACCCAGATGCTGACTCAACAATCTAACTGCTAGGCTACCTGCCACCCAGATGCTGGCTCAACACTAACTGCTAGGCTACCTGCCACCCAGATGCTGGCTCAACACTAACTACTAGGCTACCTGCCACCCAGATGCTGACTCAACAATCTAACTGCTAGGCTACCTGCCACCCAGATGCTGGCTCAACACTAACTGCTAGGCTACCTGCCACCCAGATGCTGGCTCAACACTAACTGCTAGGCTACCTGCCATCCAGATGCTTGCTCATCACTCTAACTGCTAGGCTACCTGCCATCCAGATGCTGGCTCAACATTCCAAATGTAGGCTACACTACACACATTATACATATTGCTTTTACACACTTATTTTCTGTAAGCCCATAGCCTAAATAAATAGACATTCATTAGTCTAAACAGGCTGTTATTTAAGCCCTTCTCTGAAAATATGCTTTTACACATTCTAAAATAGAAAATACATCTCCTGCTATGTAGTCTGTGAGGGAAATCATTCTGTAAGTCCCTCTTAAAGAGTCACTCAGCAGCTGAAACCATAACTAAGCGTTTTCCCCACCCGTGTCTGTAAAAAGCTGAGAGATGGGGCTGGAGAAATGTAACCATTTTTAAATTCATAGACAGAGCTATGGATGCAAGGACTGACATCCATGATTTCAAAATGAGAGTTTGAACCATGTTTGAAGGCTATATAAATGTTTGTTTACATTTACTTTAATTGCAAACATTGGAGTGAAACAAGCTTATATTTGGGGTTCTAATGGGGTATGACAGTTGAACTAAGCACATGAGGCATTTATAAGTTATACTCTTCAAGAATCAATGGGTACATTTTATTAATTCAGCTGTCCAAAAATGGATAAAGCAACTGCAGATTGCCCCTTTAAAATACTTCAACTCAAATTTCTGGCCTCTTTACAACAAGCCTACATCTAAAATTATCAATTTATCTTATTGTAAAATGTAATTCAATGTATTGTAAATGTCCTCTGCTGTGCTCACTCCCTCCCATCTAATAACACTTCATGGGGTGGTGGTGGAGGAGGGGAGGAGGAAGGGAGGAGGATGGGAGAGAAGGGGAGGATGGGAGGAGGAGGGGAGGAAGAGTGGAGGATGGGAGGAGGAGGGAAGAAGGATGGGAAGAGGAGCGGACAGGATGGGAGGGGAGGAGGATGGGACTGGCATTGGAGGGTGGGAGGAGGAAGGGAGAGGATGGGAGGGGAGGAGGATGGGAGGAGCAGTGGAGGATGGGAGGAGGAGGAGAGGAGCAGGGGGGAGGAGCAGGAGGGAGGATGGGACAAGGAGGAGGGTGGTTGGTGCAGGAACACTGCAGGTGAAAGCAGAGACTCAGAGGAAGGAAGGAAACTGCAGTCCCCATTAAACCCCTGGGCTGGCAGCAGCTGTCTCTCCCTCCCTCCCTCCTTGCAGAGGAGCTGTTAACCCCCTAAACAGGCTCCAGTCATAATCAACCCCCCCGTCCCCGTTCCTCCGTCCCCATCACCCCTCGCTAGTAACCAACCCCCCGCCCCTCATTAAGTAGGCAGCCAGCAGGGAAAGGGACTAGCGAGGTAGTGATGTCACAGAGGGGAGATGGTGATGGTGATGGATTGAGTCGCGCTGTGATGAGGACACAGAGAGGACGTCTGAACAGGAAGTGCCGAGTGCTGGTGTGTGTGAGCGCTGGGCTGGTAGGACGCAGCCTGAAGGGTAGGAAGCGGAGAGGAGAGTCTCACTGTCTCCTATATCACCATCCAAGGAGTTGTTCACAGAGCACTTTATACAGTGCATTCGGAAAGTATTCAGACCCCTTAACTTTTTCAGGATTTTATTACGTTACAGCCTATTAAATATTTTTTTCCCCCTCAATCTACACACAATACCCCAGAATGAAAAATCTAAAACAGTTTTTTTGAATTTTTTGCAAATTTGCTAAAAATAAAAACGGAAATATCACATTTATATAAGTATTCAGACCCTTTACTCAGTACTTCATTGAAGCACCTTTGGCAGTGATTACTGCCACACATCTTCTTGGGTATGATGCTACAAGCTTGGCACACCTGTATTTGGGGAGTTTCTCCCATTCTTCTCTGCAGATCCTCTCAAGCTCTGTCAGGTTGGATGGGGAGCGTCGCTATACAGCTTTTTTCAGGTCTCTCCAGAGAGGTTAGATCGGGTTCAAGTCCGGGCTCTGACTGGGCCACTCAAGGACATTCAGAGACTTGTCCCAAAGCCACTCCTGCATTGTCCCAAAGCCACCTTCACCCCAGTCTCTGGAGCAGGTTTTCATCAAGGATCTCTCTGTACTTTGCTCCGTTCATCTTTCCCTCGATCCTGACTAATCTCTCAGTCCCTTCCGCTGAAAATCATCCCCACAGCATGATGCTGCCACCACCATGCTTCACCGTAGGGATGGTGCCAGCTTTCCTCCAGGCGTGACGCTTTGCATTCAGCAGAAAGAGTTCAAACTTGTTTTCATCAGACCAGAGAATCTTGTTTCTCATGGTCTGAGAGTTCTTTGGGTGCGTTTTGTTTTCACTTTTTCATTATGGGGTATTGTGTGTAGATTGATGTGGAAAAACATTTATTTAATCAATTTTAGAAGTCTGTAACGTTACAACATGTTGAAAAAGTGAAGGGGTCTGAATACTTTCCAAATGCACCCAGGGGGTTGTTCACAGAGCATTATATATCACCACCCAGGGGGTTGTTCACAGAGCATTATATCACCACCCAGGGGGTTGTTCACAGAGCATTATATCACCACCCAGGGGGTTGTTCACAGAGCATTATATCACCACCCAGGGGGTTGTTCACAGAGCATTATATATAACTGGAAAACATACTGTAAAGGCATACTGTTTATAGACAACCACAGTAATACCCTCACGCACACTCACATACTAGCGAGGGCAATCTTTTTTAGGGATGTCAGTAATGAGAGCTCATTAGCCTAACAGTATCAGGCTGGTAACTAACTAACCTTATTGTTGAGGTCATAGAAGACAGCCCACCACTATCTGACCTAAACCTAACTAACTAACTAACTAACTAACTAACTAACTAACTAACTAACTAACCTAAACGTTGAGGTGATAGAAGACCCTAACTAACTAACTAACTAACTAACCTAAACGTTGAGGTGATAGAAGACAGCCCACCACTATCTGACCTAAACCTAACTAACTAACTAACTAACTAACTAACTAACTAACTAAACCTAAACGTTGAGGTGATAGAATACCCTAACTAACTAACTAACTAACTAACTAACTAACTAACTAACTAACTAACTAACCTAAACGTTGAGGTGATAGAAGACCCTAACTAACTAACTAACTAACTAACCTAAACGTTGAGGTGATAGAAGACAGCCACCACTATCTGACCTAAACCTAACTAACTAACTAACTAACTAACTAACTAACTAACTAACTAACCTAACCGTTTAGGTAATAGAAGACCTTAACTAACTAACTAACTAACTAACTAACTAACTAACTAACCTAAACGTTGAGGTAATAGAAGACCTTAACTAACTAAACTAAACGTTGAGGTGATAGAAGACCTTAACTAACTAACTAACCTAAACGTTGAGGTGATAGAAGACATTAACTAACTAACTAACCTAAACGTTGAGGTAATAGAAGACCTTAACTAACTAACTAACCTAAACGTTGAGGTAATAGAAGACCTTAACTAACTAACTAACCTAAACGTTGAGGTGATAGAAGACATTAACTAACTAACTAACCTAAACGTTGAGGTAATAGAAGACCTTAACTAACTAACTAACCTAAACGTTGAGGTGATAGAAGACCTTAACTAACTAACTAACTAACCTAAACGTTGAGGTGATAGAAGACCTTAACTAACTAACTCACCTAAACGTTGAGGTGATAGAAGACCTTAACTAACTAACTCACCTAAACGTTGAGGTGATAGAATACCCTAACTAACTAACTAACCTAAACGTTGAGGTAATAGAAGACCTTAACTAACTAACTCACCTAAACGTTGAGGTGATAGAAGACAGCCCACCACTATCTGACCTATTAATGGATCCTCTCATCTCTCTAATGATCCCAGCTCTACCTACTGTACAGTACAACACACAGTGCAGATCTGACCTGCTTACAAAAAGACAGAAGGAGAGGGGGAAACAGAAAGACAGGAGGAGAGGGGAAACAGAAAGACAGGAGGAGAGGGGAAAAACAGAAAGACAGGAGAGGGGAAAAACAGAAAGACAGGAGGAGGGGAAAAACAGAAAGACAGGAGGAGAGGGGAAAAACAAAGACAGGAGGAGAGGGGAAACACAGAAAGACAGGAGGAGAGGGGAAAAACAGAAAGACAGGAGGAGAGGGGAAAAACAGAAAGACAGGAGGAGAGGGGAAGGAGGGGAAACAGAAAGACAGGAGGAGAGGGGAAGGAGAGGGGAAACAGAAAGACAGGAGGAGAGGGGGAAACAGAAAGACAGGAGGAGAGGGGGAAACAGAAAGACAGGAGGAGAGGGGGAAACAGAAAGACAGAAGGAGAGGGGGAAACAGAAAGACAGGAGGAGAGGGGAAAACAGAAAGACAGGAGGAGAGGGGAAAACATAAAGACAGGAGGAGAGGGGAAAACAGAAAGACAGGAGGAGAGGGGGAAACATTGAGAGGGAAATTAAAAGTAATGTCAAGTAAAATATATTGGGTCAGGAATATCGTCCTCTTTGGTAGTCATAGCAACACACTAAGCAACAGGGAGGAAGTCCATCCTAGTACAGTACCATCTGTGCTGCACAAGAGAGAGAGGGAGAGAGAGAGAGAGAGAGAGAGAGAGAGGGAGAGAGAGGGGGGAGGGCATTCATCCTATACAAGGATCACAACATTTAGTATATTCATTAAACAAAACATATGCTAAGCAAGCATTTACAGCAAAGACTACACATCTCTGACTAACAAATAAATCTTGGCTACAGAGGGGGGAAATGTTTTTAGCCATCCATCCTGTCCCGCTGCTCATGCTTGTCTGCATGCTAGACGATTACATCATCCAAACAAGCTCTGATTCCTGAATGCATTTAGTCTCCAAACGGTGTAACTGGGTCTAAACCAGAAAGTAGATGTGGGTGTCACGATGATCATCATTTCAAAATGGGGTGACATCGTTACAAGGTTTCCTGCCTCCCTTCCCCCAACAGGTTGACAGTCAGCCTGGCCAGACAGACAGGGCTAATGGGGGAGCAGCTGGAGAGGAGAGCACTGCAGAGAAGATGTTAGATATGGAAGGGACGGTGAGGAAGCCGTGAGGAGGCCATTAGGAGATAAATCCATAAATTAGCAGCAATGGGAGGGGGAAGAGGAGAGGAGGGAAGAAGAGAGGTGAGAAGGATGCAATAAAGGGATAGCACGATTGGGAACAAAACTTGTTTCCTTGTTCTTCAAAGTGAATAAGTAAAATTTAAAATAAAAGTCTGTGGAGCTACACTGTTGTACAATTAATGTGGCCTTAGTGAGGACTAGACAGCAACATTTAAAAAGGACAGAGGTGTGTGTGTGTGCGTGAACGTTGTGTGTGAAATGTGTGTGTGTGTGTGTGTGTGAGAAAGCCCTGCTGTGACTCCTAATAAAGAGAGAGCCATGTTGACCGTCCGTCGTCTCACACATATACACTTTCTCAAAGCAACGCTGAAGTGACCTTAAAACCTCAGACAGACAGATAGCCAACTAACTGCCTTTCACACACCACTTCCCACAACGATACAGAAAGCAGGCTGTTGCTCTGTGCTAAAAACAGCCGTGCCACTCACTCACAGAGATCAAACTGAACTGTCCAATGGGTAGGCACTCCTGCGCTGTTGCTAGGCTGCTCTCCCTCCCTCCATCTCTCAATCCCTCCCTCCTCCATATCTCTCTCCCTCCCTCCCTCCCTCCCTCCATCTCCCTCTCCTGCTCTGGAAGACATAACACAGAAAAATGGTTGAATAATACATTCTAACTCAATAAACGGGGAGACAGCAGCTGCACTCAGACAGAGAACCCCTTGTCTAGGTCTCTCTCTTTCTGCCGAGGACGCTGGTTAGACACACACACACACACACACACACACACATATATATATATATATATATATATACACATACACTCACACACTCAGACAGACAGGTACCAACACACACACATACATGCACACAAACAATATTTACAAAGCCTAGCCACAGTGCTAAGGCTATCCACCCGATATAGCTGCATCACAACCGTGTGGTTAATGGTGTGTGTCTATCTGTGGTACTGCTGCAGTCTCGGGGCGGAGGTGAGAGGGGCCAAAGACAGCGAGCAGCTGCAGTGGTTCTGTTCAGAGGGGCAGGGCCACATCAGCAGTAGAGAGTAAAGGGACAGCTAGTCAGCAGTACAGGGTAAAGGGACAGCTAGTCAGCAGTACAGAGTAGAGGGACAGCTAGTCAACAGTACAGAATAGAGGGACAGCTAGTCAACAGTACAGAATAGAGGGACAGCTAGTCAACAGTACAGAGTAGAAGGACAGCTAGTCAGCAGTACAGAGTAAAGGGACAGCTAGTTAGCAGTACAGAGTAAAGGGACAGCTAGTCAACAGTACAGAGTAGAGGGACAGCTAGTCAGCAGTACAGAGCAGAGGGACAGCTAGTCAGCAGTAGAGAGTAAAGGGACAGCTAGTCAGCAGTAGAGTAGAGGGACAGCTAGTCAGCAGTACAGAGTAAAGGACAGGTAGTAAACAGTAGAGAGTAAAGGGACAACTAGTCAGCAGTAGAGAGTAAAGCGACAGCTGGTCAGCAGTACAGAGGAAAGGGACAGCTAGTCAGCAGTACAGAGTAGAGGGACAGCTGGTCAGCAGTACAGAGTAGAGGGACAGCTGGTCAGCAGTAGAGAGTAGAGGGACAGCTAGTTAGCAGTACAGAGTAGAGGGACATCTAGTCAGCTGTACAGAGTAGAGGGACAGCTAGTCAGCAGTACAAAGTAGAGGGACAGCTAGTCAGCAGTAGAGAGTAAAAGGACAGCTAGTCAGCAGTAGAGAGTAAAAGGACAGCTAGTCAGCAGTAGAGAGTAAAGGGACAGCTAGTCAGGAGTACAGAGGAAATTGACAGCTAGTCAGCAGTACAGAGTAGAAGGACATCTAGTCAGCAGTACATAGTAGAGGGACAGCTGGTCAGCAGTACAGAGTAGAGGGACAGCTAGTCAGCAGTAGAGAGTAAATGGACAGCTAATCAGCAGTAGAGAGTAAAGGGACAGCTAGTCAGCAGTAGAGAGTAAATGGACAGCTAATCAGCAGTACAGGGTAAAGGGACAGCTAGTCAGCAGTACAGAGTAGAGGGACAGCTAGTCAGCAGTAGAGAGTAAATGGACAACTAATCAGCAGTAGAGAGTAAAGGGACAGCTAGTCAGCAGTAGAGAGTAGAGGGACAGCTAGTCAGCAGTAGAGAGTAAAGAGACATCTAGTCAGCAGTAGGGAGTAGAGGGGCAGCTAGTCAGCAGTAGAAAGAAAAGGGACAGCTAATCAGCAGTAGAGAGTAGAGGGACAGCTAGTCAGCAGTAGAGAGTAGAGGGACAGCTAGTCAGCAGTAGAGAGCAGAGGGACAGCTAGTCAGCAGTAGAGAGTAGAGGGACAGCTAGTCAACAGTACAAAGTAGAGGGACAGCTAGTCAGCAGTAGAGAGTAGAGGGACAGCTAGTCAGCAGTAGAGAGCAGAGGGACAGCGTATTTAATTTCAAACTTCACATTTCCCTAGTATAGGCTACTTATCGTAATGAACGATATCAGAAGAATTCTTGCGATAAGTGATCGGTATGGTCATTGAGTGGGTGTGGCTTACAGCTTACAAGTCAACTTCCCCTTCACAGGTCCAGACAGTAAGATAATATACACTGAGTGTACAAAACATTAGTAACACCTTCCTAATAGTGAGTGCATCCCACTTTTGCCCTCAGAACAGACTCAAGATGTCGAAAGCGTTCCACAGGGACGCTGTCCCATGTTGACTCCAATGCTTTCCACAGTTGTGTCAAGTTGGCTGGATGTCCTTTGGGTGGTGGACCATTCATGGTACACATGGGAAACTGTTGAGTGAAAAACCCAGCAGCGTTGCAGTTCTTGACACACTCAAACCGGTGCGCCTGGCACCTGCTACCATACCCGTACAAAAGCACTTAAATCTTTTGTCTTGCCCATTCACCCTCTCAATGGGAAACATACACAATCCATGTCTCAAATGTCAAGGCTTAAAAATCCTTCTTTAACCTGTCTCCTCCCTTTCATCTACACTGATTGAAGTGGATTTAACAAGTGACATCACTAAGGGATCATAGCTTTCACACGCAATGCACAAGCATTTCGCTACACCCGCAAAAACATCTGCTAAATATGTGTATGTGACCAATAAAATGTGATTCGTTTTGATCCACCGGGTCAGTCTATGTCATGGAAAGGTCACGGGTTCTTCATGTTTTATACATTCATTAGTAAAACTTAAGAAGTATTATCTATTACTAATCCATTAGCATGCCTAGTTGATGAATTTCAAAAAACGATTGTGTGGTGTGTGTCTGAGAGAGAGAGAATTATGAGAGAGTGTTTTCCATTACCTCATTATCAGACAGTGCCTGCTGTGTGTGTGTGTGTGTGTGTGTTGTCTGCGATGCTGACTGTTACCTTGAGTGAGTCGAAGCAGGCGATGACTCGGCCGTTGTCCACGTGGCAGCTCCTGGCTGGGTGGGCAAACTTACACTCAGCGTCTGAGCGGGAGCAGGTACCCCTCTGAAACTCTCGACACACCTCTAGGGTCAACCACTTAGTGTCCCGGCCCATGGCCATACTTCCCATACTGACTGCCATCACAGCCCCTCAGGACAGGAGGGCAAGTGGGTAAGGGGTGGACACAATCGGTACTTAGCGCGCAAACAAAAAGCACTGATGACAAAAATAAATTGGAAACTCCTTGGCGAGATAAGAGGAGAGGAGAGTGTGTGAAAGAAAAAAAGACTTAGTTATCCTGGATACAATGAATGAACTGGTCCTTTGGAATGACTTTGCGTTTATGGGTATGGGGCTGGAGGAGTGGGTTTTCTTGGGTAAGGTACGGATCCCAGATCCACTGGCGAAGGGATGAGTTGTCAGACCTAGAGGTGAGCAGAGGCCAGCTCTGTCTCATAGGAAATGAGAAAACTGGGGCACCTCACTCTGGTATGCTGGGATATGTAGTTCAGACAGGCATTGTCCTAGAGCGAGAGGCCCTCCAATGACAGCTTCCTTTTCTTATGTCCGTCAGTCTGTCCGTCTCTGTCCAAAACCCCAAAACCGCCCCAAATATCCAGAACTGTAGGACGGTGGGACGGTGGGACGGCTTCTGTAGCGGTTAGAATGGCTGGTCGGGCTGTTTAGAAAAAGGGAAAGATAAAGAAGCAGAAGCTTATCGACTAGTGTCCTTGTGTTGATGACGAGGTGGAGGCTGGGGGGAGGTGGAGGCTGGGGGGGAGGTGGAGGCTGGGGGGGAGGTGGAGGCTGGGGGGGAGGTGGAGGCTGGGGGGGAGGTGGAGGCTGGGGGGGAGGTGGAGGCTGGGGGGGAGGTGGAGGCTGAGGGGAGGTGGAGGCTGAGGGGAGGTGGAGGCTGAGGGGAGGTGGAGGCTGGGGGGAGGTGGAGGCTGGGGGGAGGTGGAGGCTGGGGGGAGGTGGCGGATTGCAAATCAGCAGCAGGACGGATAACTCTCTGGCTGTCTGAGTGACATATAGCCTCGTTCAAGGCCAAACACACACACCAATACACACACACACACTCACACACAGTGCTGTGCTATGCTCTACTCTCACCTCGTAGGGCCAGGAGCCTGTCCTACTCAGACAGCAGCAGTACGCAGCGGCAGCAGGCCACCAGCCAGCCAAACATTCCCACAGCACTAACAGCACTGGACCAGACCAGAGCGCCAGACACCCACTCAGTCTTCTTAGGCACTTTGGAGTTCCACTTCCTCCTCTTATTTTAGTCTCTTTCTCATCACTCCTTCTCCAAGTTTCTTCCTTCCCTGGCTGTCTCTTGTCGTTTATCCTTCCGTCGTCGTCATCCTCTTCGTTGACCTCTTCATGCGTCCGCTCTTGAAGTAAAAACCTCTTTGGGTTGCAAGAAGAGACAGATGATCAAAATTAGTCAGCAGTCGGTTTCAAAGTTAAAAATCTAATGCAGAAAATAGTTCCAGGAAAAGCAGGCGTCCTGAAAGTAGAATATAACTGCATTAGTATCCAAACTACACTGTCAACTTACAACAGAGAGCGCAGCAAATATAAACCAATAAATACTAACTGGGTGATGAGGTCATGAGGTGAGAGAGAGAGACAAACAGAGCAGAGCAGACGGAGGGAGGGAGGGAGGGAGGGAGGCTGCAATGCACAGGAAAGGGCAAGAAATGTCTTGATTAAGAGATACAAGGAGAGAGAGGGAGGGATAGAGGGAGGGATAGAGGGAGGGAGGGAGGGAAAAGAGAGGTAGCAAGAAAGAGACGTCACTTTAAGACACATGAGCTATGCAGAGCTGAACGTAATTGACCAACTTGACATGAATCATGCTGCGATGTGTGCTGAAAAGGAGTGTCCTTGAACCGCCACAGGCTGGCCGGCTGAGACTGGCGTTCCCCCCCAGCAGTCTGTCCGCTGCCGTCGCAGACAGTTATGAATATATAGAGGGGAAGGGCGAACAGGAGGCGCAACGAGGAAAAGAGAGAAAGGGCTGTAGCTGATGTGCAGAGCGAGGCCACAGCCAATCAACTCAAGCCTTGCAGGCAGGTAGAGAGAGTGACTAGCCAATGAGGATAGAGGTTGCATATCGCTCCCCCACGCCCGCCCTTGTTCCTCCCAGCCTGCCTCTTTCCTCTAGCACAGCCTGTCATGGCTGAGCCTCATGCCAGGATTTAAAGAGGAGAATAGAGAATGTCTGACTCTAGTCTCTAGTATCTGTGTCCTGCCCAAACTGAGGGCATCACTGCAGTGTCTGACTTACAGAGAGGGAGAGAGGGAGAAAGAGAGAGGAATGAGGAGAGGTTGTTACTGTATTGCTCCCAGTGAGGTGTGGTAGGGTATGGTTAAGTGTGAGCGAGAGAGGGGCTTAAAATCAGAATCTGGTGAAAGTGATTGGCTAAGGTAAAGACCAGGTGAATCCAGGTTAAAGCTATGATCCCTTATTGATGCCACCTGTTAAATCCACTTCAATCAGTGTAGTTGAAGTAGAGGTTAAAGAAGGATTTTTAAGCCTTGAGAAAATTGAGACATGGATTGTGTGCGTGTGCCATTCAGAGGGTGAACGGGCAAAACAAAATATTGCAGTGCCTTTGAACAGCGCGTGGTAGCAGGTGCCAGGTGCACCGGTTTGTGTCAAGAACTGCAACGCTGCTGGGTTTTTCATGCTCAACAGTTTCCTGTGTGTATCATGAATGGTCCATCACCCAAAGGACATCCAACCAACTTGACACAACTGTGGGAAGCATTGGAGTCAACATGGGCCAGCGTCCCTGTGGAACGCTTGACACCTTGTAGAGTCCATGCCCCGACGAATTGAAGATGTTCTGAGGGCCAAAGTGGGGAAGGTGTTCTTAATGTTTTGTACACTCAGTGTATATACGGTCATTAAAAGTAAATGACTTGCCAAATAAGGGGTGCCTCCTAATAACCCACACCACCTGGTATAAGTCAATGAGTGACACTGTGCAAACATTGGGTAAGTGGCACTGCCAACTAGAACATGTAACATGGTTGACTGTAGACAGATGAGAGAGGTGAATAAATAACATGAAGGAGGCAGGAAGGGGGTGAAAGGAAAGGAGGAGAAGGGATTGGGGCAGATATTATCGGTCCGCATGTCACATAGCCACAGACACAGATGGAAGGAGCAGTGGAAGAGTGTATGTGTGAGAGAGTGTCTCTGGGTGTACGAGAGTGTCTCTGTGTGTCTCTCTGTGTGTGTGAGAGTGTCTCTGTGTGTCTCTCTGTGTGTGTGAGAGTGTCTCTGTGTGTCTCTCTGTGTGTGTGAGAGTGTTTCTGTGTGTGAGAGTCTATCTGTGTGTGAGAGTGTCTCTGTGTCTATGAAAGTGTATCTGTGTGTATGAGAGTGTCTCTGTGTGTATCTCTGTGTGTATGAGAGTGTATCTGTGTGTGAGAGTGTCTGTGTGTGAGAGTGTCCCTTTGTGTATCTCTGTGTGTGTGAGAGTATCTCTGTGTGTGAGAGTGTCTCTGTGTCTATGAAAGTGTCTCTGTGTGTATCTCTGTGTGTATGATAGTGTCTCTGTGTGTATGTGAGTGTCTCTGTGTGTATGTGAGTGTCTCTGTGTGTATGTGAGTGTCTCTGTGTGTATGTGAGTGTCTCTGTGTGTATGTGAGTGTCTCTGTGTGTGAGAGTGTGTCTCTCTCTGTGTGTCATTTTAAAATATTTTTTACTTTTACTTTTGATACTTAAGTATATTTGAGCAATTAAATTTACTTTTGATACTTAAGTATATTTAAAACCAAATACTTTTACTCAAGTAGTATTTCACTAGGTTACTTTCACTTTTACTTGAGTCTTTATCTATTAAAGTATCTTTACTTTTACTCAAGTATGATAACTGGGTACTTTTTCCACCACTACTACCGAGAAACACTCTGTGTGACTCTGATTTAGCCCACTGCAGTATTTAAACCCCTTCAGACACAAGAACAAAGGCACACACTCGCAAAAAAAGGGCTGAGAGATGAGAGAGGGTAAGATTGATTGCTTAGGCATGCTTGGCTGTCTCTCCCTCTCTCCCTCCTCCTCCACCTCTCATCCTGCTTGGCTGTCTCTTCCTCTCTCCCTCCTCCTCTTCCTCTCATCCTAGCTACTGATCGATGGAGAGAGATTCCTCAGGGGGGCACAGGCTGTTCCCTCAGACCTGCCTATTCTGCATTCAGGCCCAGGTCAGCCACAGTCAGGACCCCTGCTTACGCAGTACATTCCTCTCAGGATCCTGCATTCAGGCCCAGGTCAGCCACGGTCAGGAGCCCCTGCTTACGCAGTGTTTCCACACCTACCTCCCTCAAGGTGCAGGCATCCTTGCTCAGCAACGCTGCAACCAACATCATCAAAACCCACAACAGAAAGGGAACAATCGCTGACTCTGACTGCTCCCTGGCTGGCTTTCCACAGTAGACACAGAATGGCTGCACAGTTTCCACCTGAGCAGTTGATAGGCAGTTACAGAGTGGACACAAAGGCATCCATTCAAGATCCATACTGCAGCCAACCTTCCTGCAGCAGGAACAGAAGGTACTCTGTGACTCTGCGATGGATATTATTCATTCATAAGCAAATTAAGTAGCAGAGTACAGTAAAGCAGAGAACGAACCATACCTTCAGTACCAGACAAGTCTGGTGGTGGTGCCACATTTAAAACAGCAGCCACTGTCATGATTCCCTCATTTCACCCAGCCAGCACACCGGGGGACTAATCAGGACAACAGTGTTGAATAATTGAACATAAGTACATAAGCCACATATCCAAGCCCTTTCTAGCAGCATGCTGTATAAATGCAGATAGCATTACAAGTCTGGATTTGGATTGAGGTCTCATTGCTCCAGCGGCTGTGTGACTGTGAGGAGTGAGGCACTGCAGAGTAGGAGAGAGAAGGAGAGAAGGAGAAAACAGGAGAGAAGGAGAAAACAGGAGGGGAAAGGGCGGAAGGAGTAAAGAGGGGAGGAGAGGAAAGGAAGGAAGGAATGAAAGGAAGATGGGTGGAACATGAGAAAAGATGAGATAGGAAATAGCAGGGAGAGGGAGAAACATTGCTGTTGCAGGAGTAGCTGTAAATGAGAGGTGGACTGAGACAGAGAGGGAGAAGAGAATGCATATTGGCTCTACAAGGTCAGCCAGCCTGTTCCACACACACGCACGAATGCGCACAGACACCTACTGTCGCTGCGTCCTACAAGAATACTGAAGAGTGGATTTGAGAAGGTGAATATGGAGTTGACTATGTGTATGTTTGTGTGTGTGTGTGTGTACGTTTTTGTGTGACTGTGAGACAGACAATGAAAGATTGAGGTTGTATGTATGCATGCATTGTTCAAATCAACCGTATAATTTCATTTCAGGAGAGTTGAGGTTGAGTAATGGGTTAAAACTCATCATGTAAGAAGTAATGAGTAGGGTGTAAATGCATCAAGCAAAACCTGGTCCGTGGCAAGGCTCTGTCTGTGTGTGCATATATAAAACCATGTAGCCTAGATAGAATACTATAAAAAGCCACTTCCTGGTATCTCATAACATTTTGGCTGAGGCATTAGTTCCTGTGTAAACATTAACCCTGACCTGATCTAACATCACCTACATTTGAGTCTGAAGGCTACAGGAACAAATAAGACAATACATTACAATTACACAACAATACAAATACAACACACTACATTGCACAACACAACAACACACTGTATCAGCGGATGGTTGACCTCTGAACCTGAGATTGCCACATGATTGGCCGTTTGGCCAGTCAATAGGTCAACATTTAAAAATATACATATTTGGGAACAAGGGCAATCAAAAGGCTGATATTTTAATATTGTATTTCCTGTTGTACTGTTTACACAATACAGCTTTTAGCTACTGCCATATATACTGAAATAAAACTCTAGACTGGCTGCTACTGCATTTCCTCCCCACGCCTAGAGAGAGAGAGAGAGAGAGAGAGAGAGGGCAGGCTGCTACTGCATTGCCTCCGCACACCTGCAGAGAGAAAGGGTGTTGGGGGGGGGGGGGGCACCCTATTTCTTATGTAGCGCACATACTGTAGGACTCTGGTGAAAAGTAGTGCACTATATAGGGAGTCATTTTTCACCAATCAGATCAGCTCTTTTGCCAACAATTGGGCAAAACATCAGAATTGAGCTGCCTGTGTCAACGTAGCCTATAGGACACAGCCAGAGAGGGGGAAGGCTGGCTGCTGTTGACTCCAGCGCACTGCATCGTGTCCATCAACAAAGATGACGCACCACTACACTACGTAACAAGGTAACCTTCATAGCAGGAAGCTGATGTCTCCAGAATTGATTATGGAAACGCAGTACTTGGGGGCCTGCCTGTAAATTCAATTCATAAACTAGGTGGCGCCGACAGAGAAGGGCGACATCTTACGAGTTCCAACCCGACTTTACTATTTTGTGACTTTTTTCATGTTTATCTTTACTATTTTTGTACAGAAAGTTCATACTATTATCACGTATGACAGCCAAGCACTTCTCCACATCAGATCGACAGTTACTAACCTCGATTTCGACTTAAAATCTGACTTAAACTTCAACTGTTCCCTTGTTCATACACCATTAATTTCTTCCATTTCACATAGACGTAGCAGACGAGCCGGCATCCTTGTGAAACTGAGACGAAGAGAATATCGACCGGCGCTCCCCTCCGTTCTATTGGCAAATGTCCAGTCACTCGAGAACAAGATGGATGAGCTTCGTTCGAGAGTCTCCTATCAGAGATACTTGAAAAACTGGAACCACTAGGCAGGTAGCCTAGTGGTTAGAGTGTTGGGCCTGTAACTGAAAGGTTGCAGGATCGAATCCCCGGGCTGACAAGGTAAAAATCTTTAGTTCTGCCCCTGAACAAGGCAGTTAACCCACTGTTTCTAGGCTGTCATTGTAAATAAGAATTTGTTCTTAACTGACTTGCCTAGTAAAATAAAGAATAAATAAAAAATAAAAAATATGCCTTGCAGAGACGTGGCAGGATATGCATGTAGAGCTCAATGGTTTCTCCTCGCAGCGGCACGACCGGATGGAGCCGGCCCTGGGCAAGTCCAAGGTGGGAGGGGTGTGCCTCTTCATAAACAACAACTGGTGTGCTGCTTTCAGTGTGAAGGGAATCTCTAGCTTTTAATTCCCTGATATAGAATACCTCATGGTAAACTGCAGACCATTTAATCTACCTGATATAGAATACCTCATGGTAAGCTGCAGACCATTTAATCTACCTGATATAGAATACCTCATGGTAAGCTGCAGACCCTTTTATCTAACAAGAGGGTTTCCAGCCGTAATGATCACAACTGTCTACAAACCTCCACAAACCACCACCACTTTGGCAAACAACAAACTGTATGGGGCCATAAACAAAGAAGAAACCACTCAACCAGAGCCAGCGTTTCTGGTGGGCAGAGACATTAACAAGGGGTGACCTAAAACAGTTCTACCTCACTTTTACCAACACGTCTCCTGCGCTACTAGCTGCGCTATAACTGTAGACCACTTATATTCTACCCACAGAAACGCATACAAGATCCTCCCTCGTCCTCCCTTCTGCAGATTTTACCATGATACTATTCTCCTGCTTCCTGTTTACAAACAAAAACTCAAACAGGAAGTACCAGGGACACACTCAATACTGAAGTGGTCCGATGAAGCAGACTGTTTTGCTAGTACAGACTGGGATATGTTCCGGGATTCATCCAATAGCGATGAGGAGTTTACCACATCAGTCACGGGCTTCATCAATAAGTGCATAGACGATGTCGTCCCCACAGTGACTATAAGAACGCATCCAAACCAAAAACCATGGATTACAGGAAATATCCGCGCTGAGCTAAAGGCTACAGCTACCGCTTACAAGGAACAGTACAAGAAAGCCCGCTAAGACCTCCGACGAGACATCAAACATGCAAAATGACAATAAAGGAGGAAGGTGGAATCCTATTACACTGGCTCCGACGCTCGTCATATGTGGAAGGGCTTGCAGACGATAACGGATTACAAAGGGAAACCCAGTCGTGAGATGTCCAGTGATACAGAACTCTCAAAGGCGCTAAAGGCCTTTTATGCTTGCTTCGAGGAATACAACACTGAGTCTTGCGTGAAAGCCCCTGTTGTTCCGGATGACTGTGTGATCTCACTCTCTGTGGCTGATATCTGTAAAACTTTAAAACAGGTTAACACTCACAATTCGCCGGGAGAATACCAGGGTGCGTTCTCAAAGCATGCGCAGACCAGCTGAAAATTGTCCTCCCAGTCTGTAATTCCAACATGTTTCAAGCTGACCACCATTGTCCCTGTTCCCAAGAACTCCAAGGTAACCTGCCTAAATTACTATTACCCTGTAGTACTCAAGTCTGTTATTATGAAGTGCTTTGATAGGCTGGTCATGACACACATCAACACTGCCAGTTTACGGGCAGACCCCAGGTGGTGAGGGTAGGCAACAACACATCTGCCACGCTGACCCGATGGCCCCTCAGGGGTGTTTGCTTAATCCACTGCTGTACTCCCCGTTCACACAAAACTGCGTGGCCACGCACAACTCCAACACCATCATCAAGTTTGCTGATGACATGATGGTTGTAGGCCTGATCACCGATGGCGATGAGACAGCCTACAGGGAGGAGGTTAGAGACTTAGCAGTGTGGTGCCAGGACAAAAACCTCTCCCTCAACGTCAGTAAGACCAAGGAGCTGATCCCTGGACTACAGGAAAAAGAGGGGAGAGCACGCCTGTCCTCAGGGCTGTAGAGGAGCGGGTCGAGAGCTTCAAGTTCCTTGGTGTCCAAGGACTCAACATGGACCACACACACCAACACAGTCGTGAAGAGGGCACGACAGTGCCTCTTCCCCCAAAAGGCTGAAAAGATTTGGCATGGGCCCTCGGATCCCCAAAACGTTCTACAGTAGCACCATCGAGAGCATCTTGACTGGCTGCATCGCCGCTTAGTATGGCAAATGCAGTTCTCACGACTGCAAAGTGCTACAGAGGGTGGTGCGGACAACCCAGTACATTACTGGAGCCGAGCTCCCTGCCATCCAGGACCTCTATATAAGGCGGTGTCGAAAAATTGCCAAAGACTTCAGCCACCCTAGCCACAGACTGTTCACTCTGCAACCGTCCGGCAAGCGGTACCGAAGCATCGGCTCTCCGATCAACAGGCTCCAAGACAGCCTCTACCCCAAGCCATAAGACTGTCTTGCACTGACTCTATGCACACAAGACTATACATACGCACTAACTCACTAACTCACTCACACACTACACTGACACTCTCATACAACCCTCCCCCCCTCCCTCACACACACACACACACTTTTATACTCCTCATATGATGCAGCTACTCTGTTCTTTATTTTACTCTTATTATTATGTATCCTAATGCCAAGTCACTTTACCCTGCCTTCATGTACATACCTACCTCAAATACCTCAAACCCCTGCACATTGATCTGGTACTGGTACTCCCTGTATATAGCTCCATTATTTTATTCCTTGTGTAACTATTTTAATTTTATTTTTTTAACTCTGCATCGTTAAGAGGGGCTCGTAAGCAATCATTTCACAGTAAAGTCTACACCCGCTGTATTTGGCGCATGTGACAAATAACATTTGATTGAATTTGAACAGTGCAGCAATGACTCTTCTAACACAAACAAAACAGTCTGCCCACATCACCCCCATCCTTGCTGATCTCCATTGGCTACCTGTTCCTCAAAGAATTGACTTTAAAATCCTCCTCCTCGTCTGCAAATGTCTAAATGGCATTGGATCCGCGTACCTGTCAGACCTACTCTCCCCTTATGAACCTCCACCCACCCTACGTTTAAGCCACGCCCCCAGGATCAGGCTCGGCACAATGGGCGACCGTACCTTTTCCTTCCACACACCATGCTTATGGAACTCCCTTCCAGATAGTCTCAGGGCTGTTCTGACTCACCTCTATCGGCCTAGCCTTCCTCCTAAACCTCGATTGTTGCTTTCATGATATGGTTACATATATTCGTTTCGTTTTTTTGTTTACTCTTTCTCCATTTAATTTTATGCACCTTGAGATTATTTTTGTATAATATTAGATTCCCCACAGTCCCTCCCTCATGCGGCACACGCCCAAAAGCCCAGTCAGCCCCTCTGTCGGAGCACCAGGCACAGACGGATAAAACAAATAACTGTGTGATATTGCAAGGCCATAACACCAGAGTAGACACTGGAAATGCAGGAATCTTTAAGACATGCAATATATTTAGAAAATGTGCAGCCAGAGCCCTTGAACAACTGACTGACTGATAAGATCTAAGATCTAAGATCTAACAAATCACTCTTTTAGGCCTTGGTAATACCAGCAACATTTCAAGCTTTTAAAAAACATAGCCTAGTACCAACCAATAAACATTAGAGTCTTACTCAGACCAGAGTCAACTGGAACATTCTTGTAACATTCTAACATAGGCTAAGTGAAACAGAAGGATAGAGACCTCTCTAAAAAACTGAGAGAGAGAGAGTAGAGAGAGAAAGAGAGAGAGTAGAGTGAAAGAGTAGAGAGAGAGACAGCAGCAAGATGTGTGACCTGTTGCCACAAGAAAAGGCCAAATAGTGAAGAACAAACACCATTGTACATACAAACCATAATTATGTTTTTTTATTTTCACTTCTGTACTTAAACTATTTGCACATCGTTACAACACTGTATAAAGACATATTATGACATTTCAAATGTCTATTCCTTTGGAACTTCTGTGAGTGTAATGTTCACTGTTCATTTTTATTGTTTATTTCAGTTTTGTTTACTATCTATTTCACTTGCTTTGGCAATGTAAACATATGTTTCCCATGCCAATAAAGCCCCATTAAATTGAAATTGAATCGAGAGAGTGGTGTGGTGTGGGTAGAGTGATCAGGTGATTTGATTAAAGATAGAGAGGAGGAGGAGGAGCTATGGGTCACAATGAGAGTGAAAGGCCATAGCCACAGGGATAGAGCAAAGTAATTAGGTTAAGTATCTATAATCCCCTCAGCTCCTTAAAGCACCACAGTGCCCATTCACAAAAATCCAGCTATAGATATACCCCTCACATACAGTGCCTTCAGAAATTATTCACACCCCTTGACTTTTTACACATTTTGTTGTGTTACAGCCTGAATTTAAAATGGATTTTGTGCCACTGGCCTACACACAATACCCAATCATGTCAAAGTGGAATTATGTTTAAAAATGAAAAGCTGAAATATCTTGAGTCAAAAGTTTTCAACCCCATTGTTGTGGCAAGCCTAACATGCTGACCACACCGTCCGCGTCGCGTAAACAGGCGCTAAAATAGAACCTGCAAGTCCCGCCTCTCCTATCTCCTCATTGGTTTTTAGGAGCATATACCCACGTGGGTGATTGAACGATGAGGTCCACACTCCAGTCAAAGTTGGTTGCCAACCGCCAGGTAAAGTTCACAGAAGAAGAAGACTGGAGGAGAGAAACTAAGGTTTCCTCTTTTATATGTGGATAAATTGTCGGATTAGAGAACACACGATTTATATGTGGATTAATTGTCAGATTAGAGAACACACGATTTTGTGTGACTCAAAATGGGTCAAAATTCTACAAAGATCCTCAAAAAAAGGACCTTGTGCATTTCTGTTAAAATAGCAACCCAATGTTTATATCCCAGGATAGATTAGCTAGCAACAGCAAGCAAGGTAGCTACAGTACCAGTCAAAAGTATGGGCACACCTACTCATTCCAGGGTTTTCCTTTATTTTTACTATTTTTCACATTGTAGAATAACACATATGGAATCATGTAGTAACCAAAAAAGTGTGAAACAAATAAAAATATATTTTATATTTGAGATTCTTCAAAGTAGCAACCCTTTGCCTTGATGACAGATTTGCACACTCTTGGCATTCTCTCAACCAGCTTCACCTGGAATGCATTTCAATTATCAGGTGTGCCTTGTTAAAAGTTAATTTGTAGAATTTATTTCCTTCTTAATGTGTTTGAGCCAAACAGTTGTGTTGTGACAAGGTAGGGGTGGTATACAGAAGATAGACCTATTTGGTAAATTACCAACTCCATAGTATGACAAAAACAGCTCAAATAAGCAGTCCATCATTACTTTAAGACATGAAGATCAGTCAATCCAGAAAATGTCAAGAGCATTGAAAGTTTCTTCGAGTGCAGTAGCAAAAACCATCAAGCACTATGATGAAACTGGCTCTCATGAAGACTGCCACAGGAAAGGATGACCCAGAGTTACTTCTGCTGCAGAGGATAAGTTCATTAGAGTTAACTGCACCTCAGATTGCAGCCAATTATCTGTAAGGTCCCTCAGTCAAGCAGTGAATTTCAAACTGCTAAAGGATTTCACCACAAGGCCAATGGTGAGTTTAAAACTGTTACAGAGTTTAATGGCTGTGATAGGAGAAAACTGAGGATGGATCAACAACTTTGTAGTTACTTCTAAATACTAACCTAAATGACAGAGTGAAAAGAAGGAAGCACTGTACAGAATAAAAATATTCCAAAACATGCATCCTGTTTGCAATAAGACACTAAAGTAAAACTGATGTTGGCAAAGAAATGTTTTATTTGCACCATGAAAATACTAGGCACTGGGCAGAATCTGGGGCAGCTGAGCTGGGACCTGGTTGGTTGTTTAGAGGGGAAATGAGGACAGGTCGTGTAGGGTTCGGGTTGGGTTTAGGGGACATAAGGACAGGTTGTGTAGGGTTTGGGTTAGGGTTTAGAGGACATGAGGACAGGTTGTGTAGGGTTAGGGTTTAGGGGACATGAGGACAGCTTGTGTAGGGTTTGGGTTAGGGTTTAGGGGACGTGAGGACAGGTTTTGTAGGGTTGTTGTTAGGGTTTAGGGGAAATGAGGACAGGTTGTGTACGGTTTGGGTTAGGGTTTAGGGGACATGAGGACAGGTTGTGTAGGGTTCAGTTTTAGGGGACATGAGGACAGGTTGTGTAGGGTTCAGGTTTAGGGGAAATGAGGACAGGTTGTGTAGGGTTTGGGTTAGGGTTTAGGGGACGTGAGGACAGGTTGTGTAAGGTTCAGGTTTAGGGGACATGAGGACAGGTTGTGTAGGGTTCAGGTTAGGGTTTGTGTAGAAGTGCAGTTAGAGTACTGTAACCTCACTGTGTGTGTGCTGTATAAACCTGTGTTTATATGGAGTAAAGAAAATTGCTAGACGGGTGCAGAGTCCACTGCAGAGAGAGAGGGAGAGCGAGAGAGAGCACATAAACCAGTCTAGACTCGCCATGCTGTTAAATGAGGCAAGGCAATGGCATTGATTCGCAAAAGCATATGCACTGCTGTTGAGTGAGTGAAAACAGCACGTACCTATTCCAGAAAATAAGGGGGGAACTTCACTCCACTGGGTGGAATGCCACTTGGCAAAGATAAAGGGCAATTGGGTCACCTGGTTTAAAATACATAACTACTACGGTGACCTGAGACAGCCTGTATATTAATGTACTGTTTATAGCGTTCAAACCAAATGTCACCATGTTCCCTATGTAGTGTTACTTTTGACCTGGCCCAGGTAATGCACTACATAGAAAATAGGGTGTCATTTGGGATGGAGACATAGTGTATTGGATGAGGTCTGATAACAGGTTATGATTGAAATAAGAAAAGCTTCAAGACCAGCAGGATAAGGAACAACTTATCCTACTAGTCCCCCAGGCCAGCACCATGTCTCCTCATACTCCTCCAGGCCAGCACCATCTCTCCTCATACTCCTCCAGGCCAGCACCATGTCTCCTCATACTCCTCCAGGCCAGCACCATGTCTCCTCATACTCCTCCAGGCCAGGACCATCTAGTCCCCACAGGCCAGAACCATTTAGTCCCCCAGGCCGGGACCATCTAGTCCCCCAGGCCCGGGACCATCTAGTCCCCTAGGCCAGGAACCTCTTGTCCTCCAAGCCAGTACCATCTAGTCTCTCAGGCCAGGACCATCTAGTCCCCCAGGCCAGCACATTTGCAATAAGGCAAAGCCAGGAGCAAGAGTAGGACCTACAGATCTAGGATCAGACTTCACCATCACCAATGTTATGACATAACCTTCAGTCAAGAATGAGGAACATTTTAATTCCAAAAAGTATACATTATGTAGTTCTTCAAAAGATCGACATGCACTTGGATAGAGTGGAAATACAGGCCAAGAAGAAGTGGTAAGTGTTGTTTCAATATTGCTCGTCGGTACGCTCTTAATTTTCTATTCAGGAAACAAATTGTGCGACATTTCACACACAGAGAGCAATAGTAGCCCAATAGTGTATTTTTGTAAGGACTAACGGACAATAGTGTGCAACTGCAGCCCGCAATTAGTTGCATTCCTGCATTTGCAGGATTTTAAGATTGGTTGGCTAAGCTAGCACACAGTGTCCTTCACCCTCCCTGCCGGACACCTGCCCTCGTTGTCGTTAACAAAACTGCGGGAAAACAGTGCCCGACAGGCAGGGGCGAAGGACACTAGCTACAGCTAGCTACCATTTTCTATAGCTAGCTACCCCAGCCTCTTCTTCTTCTGTGGAGTTTATCGGCGGTTGGCATCCAACGTTTTGGTACATTACCGCCATCTACTGTACTGTAGCACCCCCGCCATAAACATTTACCAATAGACATATAAACAGGTGTTCCTGCAGATGCAGGAATGCCCACATGCAGGAACGCCCCGAATTTCGGGCTGCAGTTGCACCCTTCTAATGGAGGCTAACTCCACATGGCTTGTTGGCCAAAGCCTATCGGGAAATGTATGTTTTGGGGGGATAAATGCCTAAAATAAGGTATATGGTAAACACAGGTTTGGGAGAGTTCATACGTTCTATGTTCTATGAGATAACCTTCACCGGCTAACGTGACTTTTATGTGAATTTTGAAGGATTTATGTAATGAAAACAAGCACATAAAGGCTTCATAATTCCTAAAGGTAATTTTAACTGAGTGATATTATCTCATAGAACAAAACGTATAAGATATCCTAACGTCTGTTAACCTCAGACCTTATTTCGGCGTTTATCTCAGAACACCATTCTTTCTCCATTAATTTACCCCATAGGAATGGTTGAACGGGCTGAACGAAACAGATCTAACTCATTTCCATTTTCTTGTCAATTAAACTGGCACGCTCTATTCAACATTTCCGCATTAGAAATGGTTGTGAGATTTGCTTCCTGTATTATCGACGTGACAGAATCGATAAGTGTGGCATACTGTGAGTGTCTTGAAGAGAGACTGCCCTGAAAATGTTTTATTCTGTTAGTAGCCTAAATGCATCACCATATGGACTAGGCCTAAGAATTGTCAGACGTGATGTTATGACATCATCACTCTGTATTCTATGCGTAACCTCGCCTACTGACTGTACATGCTATTGTAAACTACCCAACAACAGGCAAAGAGACAGTTTATTCAAATGTTGGCTAACTATGTGATGCATATGTATTAACTTTCAATAGATGTGGTGTGACAAGGTTGTTACAAGTTTATTTACACGCACCTACATGCGCAATTAATAAGGCAAGACGCCAGGTGAAAGTCAACTGCGACAGCAGTCAAACATTAGTGTTCTTACCTGTACGTTCGGTAGGTCTGATAAATAACCTAATCCTGTCTTCAACACGTTGTCTTCTTATTACAGCATGCGAAATGAATTGTAATGTCACTATAAGCGATTTTTTTTTTTTATTATGTATACGCCATACTTAGAGCGAAGGTTAATAGTGCTGTAAAAATAAAATCACTTACATATATGATAACTGTTTAAAAAACGATACGTCGTGCATTTATCCCCACAAATTATGCGGGGAAACTAAACGATGAAGCGGCGTGAAGTGAAATGTCGCAACTTGGTAGCTGGCTAAATAAAAAGCAGAGAGAGAGACAAGCTAGACCAGAGGAGGGCGAGGTAAAAATCGAGGGAGGGCAAAAGCAGAAGGGAGGAGTTCAAGAGAAAAGTGTTGTTTGGTATTACGCATTGCCGGAGAGCCGTGCATTGCCTCCATTTTAGGGGAATCCCATTAGACTGTTATCCGCGGTAAGAGGGCGGTAACTAGATGGGCCACTTCAGGTACAGTCCTTTTGTTTCTACCCTTTACATTTCGGGTAACCTACCTTTTACCTTATGTCATGGCCACAACCTCGGATATACAGCTTCATGTCCTAAATGGTATTACAGGGGAGCCACCGTCATAACAGCCTCTATTCTAGATCACAATATTTGGTCAAAATAAATGTAAAAATATGCCTGACACAACTAAGGATAAGTTTACTTGCAATCTAGTACCCATGTATGTTGTAGGTAGAGAAACACTGTGGGTCATTGGTGTGGTGTTATTGTAGCATGTGCAACATTCTGATTTCTATCCAATCACTCCTATGCACAATCATAAAGTATCTCAGTGCAAGAGGCGTCACTACGGTCCCTGGTTCGAATCTAGGCTGTATAACATCCGGCCGTGATTGGGAGTCCCATAGGGCGCCGCACAATTGGCCCAGCGTCGTCCGAGTTTGGCCGTCATTGTAATTAAGAATTTGTTCTTAACTGACTTGCCTGGTTAAATAAAGGTTAAATACATTTTTTTTTTTAAACTAGACCAGATTCACCTGAAAACTATAGAGATTACATTTTCAGTGGAGACAGTTTTGGCACCACCTGCTGGAGCAACAGAGAGGGTAAGGAAGGTACAGTACTGGATTATGATAACGGTCCAATCGTGACCTGGCTGGCAACTACACATTTGTACCAACCAGCGACAGGGGTGTAGGCTACATGTGTAGTAGGAATGTGGGCATACCAACACACTCTACATGGTGTATCAGTTACAAGACATGACACCAGTGAATTATTGTTATTTTATATACAAAAGAGGAGACAATGATAGCTAGTGAATGAGGTAATTATTAAAATCTAATTTAGTGAGAAATTCATTTTTTCTTCAGCACATCACTTCAAGTCTTTCTCAGTCATTTGTGAGCTGCATGTCATCTGACAAATCATTCAACAGCTTTACCTACATAATTCATGACAAAATAGTGGCATAATATGAATACAAAAATCTCAATGAAAAACAAATAATAACATAGCTTATTCTCTTTGAAACAAAACCCGATACAAAAATTAGCTTATACATCAATATCAAAATGACTATCAGGGAAAACATTTTTTTGCCTGGCATATAACCAACAGTTCTGCATGAGAACCATAAGGTTTCCTCAGAAGGCTTGGGCGATTGAGAGGGGCATGGTATCGGAGTGGTGTTGCCCCAAATGACACCCTATTCTCTATGTAGTGCACAGATTTTGACTGGGGCTCTAGTCAAAAGTAGTGCACTATATTAGGGAATAGGGTACCAATTAGAACGAGCCCTGGATTTTCTCTAAGAAATGTCATGACCACAATGTGGGTTAGTGAAGTACACAAAAACTAATTACATTCAAGGAAAATAAGAACGTTTTGCTAAATGGAAAACTGGCCATGGACTAAAGGTTGAGATGCAGGCTAAAGGTGTTAGTGTAGAGTTTTGAGAATGCGTGTCCCCCATTTCTCCTTGTTCCTGAAGTGTGCATTTGTTCACTACTACCCTCATATAGCATTGGATTGGTGTAGGCATGGTCAAAAACACCTTTTTCTAATACCAATCATTTCTGTTCAAATCCATGAAGGGACGTGAATAAGTGGACATTTGTAGGACGCGCCCATAATGTCTGTATAGACAAGGCTGTCAGTCAACCCTTCTCCCTTTCTCCAACATGGTCCTCTCACTACTACCGCCACTGTTCCACATTATCCATGTAGTCCTCCATGGTGCTGTTCTCCTCCAGACCCAACCAGTCTGGCAGCTGCACATCAGCCTCTACACCTCCCCTCTCCTGATGCTTCCTTTCTGGGGAGGGTGGTCTTAGGTGGGTGGTGATCACCTCCCCAGCCTGGGTCTCTGTCCACTGGGGCTTGTTGCTGGGCCACTCAGCCACCGGCCTCAACATCCCCAGCCTGGTTGGACCCAGCCTCCCTCTGAGCCTCCTCCTCTCCTGCTGCCTCCTCTCCCTGGCCTGCCTCCTCTCCTGCTGCCGGGCTACCTGGAAGCGCTGGAGGAAGAGGTCGCGGGCGTACTCGTACAGCTCCTCGTCCCATTGGTTCAGCTGGCGGATCCGGAGCTGCGTCTCAGGCACGACCTCTACGCTGGCCGCCCGCGTGCCGTTGAGCTGGGTGAAGGGGGCGATGAACGCCAGTCGGAAGGTCCTCTCAAACAGGTACTGGGTTTTCCTCTGGTACTCTGTCAGGCCGAAGAAAGCCATGCCCTGCAGGTTCCGCTTGGCGCTCTCTAATAACACAGCCCAGCGCTCGTCCTCGCTCATGGCCGAGACGTTGTAGCAGCCCACTAGGCTGAGGTCTGCCAGCATGCGGACCTGCCGGTTGTTGGCCAGGTTGTAGGGGCAGTCCATGAAATCCTGCAGGGAGCAGCCGGACCAGTCGTCCCCGGTATAGCAGCTGGGCAGCTCGGCCAGCGTGGGGGCACGCCCGTCACACACGTGCAGGGAGGCCTTCCAGGTGGCACCACGCTGCACGTGCCGCCACTCGCTCAGGTAGCGCCACACCGGGTCACGCAGTATGGTGATGTAGTAGTAGTTCCGGCTGAGGAACAGCAGACAGACGGACAGAATAGAGAGACAGACACATCAGAGAGACGGACACAACAGAGAGAACAGAGAGAAATATACCTAGGTCAGTTCATTTTGTCTTTAGACTTGTTTTGAATTGAGCCCCACTGTAATATCTATGTTATATAACTGTAATAATAACCAATGCAATGGTCTCAATGACTCGAAGTCACAAATGGCACCCTATTCCTTATAAAGTGACCTACTTTTGAACATGGCCTCTGATCAAAACCAGCGCACTATAAACGGGAATAGGGGGTAATTTCTCTGAGTGACACTCATACCTGGGAACTGTAGGCTTCTTGGGGGGCTCGCGCGTGTTCATGAGGGACGGCACGCAGTTGGTCAGCTCCGTCCAGTCCGCGTGAAGACCGCAGCTCCAGCCAGTGGAGAAACGGGAGAAAAGCCACGTTTCCCTTTTACCTGGCCGGTAACAGGTGCATTTCTTTTGGCCAGCATGACACTCACAAGGCCTCTCGAGTTGAATATTACGCACTAAATGTCGACCAAACGTTGTGCCCCCTGTCTTCTGGATGTGTAGAAAAACAATAACATCATCTCCCTGGATATTGAAGTCTACGAGTCGACTGAGGTCTGCGGAAGTGAAATTGAAACGGGGAACAAAACGGGCTAGGGCACAGTCCTCAGCGACGTACGGGTCCTGTCCACTGAGGCCAATGTCGTTACCCTTTCCCAGGGACCCGATGGCATTTCTGCCCGAATTGGAGGCCAATGATCCTAGGTGCAACAGCTGGCAATCGGAACTAGGACAAACGTACTGAAGCACAATAACGCCAAAGAGCAAGACTATCACCAGCGCAATCAAAAGCCGGTGGTGGTTGGTGGACTTTTCATCCATCTTCCCGGGAGAAACCAAACCGCATTACTCAAGCGGTCTGCCCCACTGGGCCCTGCCTCGGCTGGGGGGAAAACACTGCGTTCTAACTATATTGCTTTCATTTAACTAAACATAAACAATGGCCAGCTATGGACAGGTAGCCAGGCTAACGTTAGCTAGCCATACCACATTCGCATACAAACAGAGAGCGCTTTTGATGTTTCACGAAATAATTGTGTTACAGACGTGATAACATTTACCTCTCACAGAAGTCTGATTGTATATCCCGAAACGCGTAACGGATTTTGTGTTTTCCATCCACAATTAGGTGTTTAGAGCCCCCTTCCATTATCATGATCCCTAACCTTTCCTCCCAGAATCCCCCGCGTTGGCTGGGGCTCGTGAAATTACGTCACTTGCATACATGGGTGGAGGTTCTCTGATGTGAGCCAATCCATAAAGATGTATTTTACCATGCTGCCCAGATTTTATATTATGATTTCATGACTTTGTAGATGCATAGAACACCAGCATATCATACGGTTTCAAGAACTATACCGATTATTTACATCCCGAGTACATAAAGCTTCCCCGTCGTCGTTAAATTGTCGCCGAAATAGCTCAGTTGGGAGAGCGTTAGACTGAAGATCTAAAGGTCCCTGGTTCGATCCCGGGTTTCGGCAGGCTTGTAACTTTTGACAGAATTTGGAGGCTGCAGTGCTCGCATACAATTGGGATATTCAATGTGCCATGGGTTGAGAACCACATGTTTAAGTCGACGTGTTTCCTTCTATGGAATGTAGGCCTACTGATGTTAAATAACTGTAGGCCTACAGGTGTTGGCAGGTTAAGTAGGCACCATAGCTTCACCTACCCCTTTGTGGAGTAGAGACAAGATCTGTAGTCTCTAAACATAGAAAGAAACAGGCATTATTCAATACTCATAACACGTCTAATGGGTTTACTTTGAATCCTACAGACAACGAACCATACACTAAATGGATAAAACATTAAGAACACCTGCCATTTCCATATAGACTGACCAGGAGAAAGCTATGACCCCGTATTAATGTCACTTGTTCAGGTTAAATGATTACCCTGAGACAATTGAGACATGGATTGTGTAATGTGTGCCAGTCAGAAGGGGAATGTGCATGACAAAAGAACAGGACAGGACAATATCTGAATTTTTCGAAGAGCACATGCTTCTTTGTTGCAATGGTTCATCTGTTGAAATGCATATTTTGATATAACACATGTAAATGCCAGTAATTCAGAAAATAAACCATTCAAGACCAATTAAATATCTGCAGTCTTTATTTCAACAAGACTAGGAAATGTTTAAGACACCTTTTCTTTTACAATTTAGCATCTTGTTTTTCTCATAACATTTAGGAGATACTCAGAAGTAAAAACATGGATTATTACGGCCTCTTTGAGACATCTAAAATGGCTGCTCATTTACATATTTTTAAAACTCTTTTCAGTCACTCATATATATATACACGTCCCAAATGACACCCTATTCCCTATGTAGTGCACTACTTTTGACCAGGGGCCATTGGGGAATAGGGTGTCATTTGGGACACACACATACTCTTCTCAGTCCTCAAAGATGACCGTGCTGTTGTGGTGGGCCAAAGACAGATGGGGTGTGTCGTCATATAGCCATCTCAACTATCAGGCTGCGTCTGAAATTACACCCCATTCCCTATATAATGCACTTATTTTGACCATGGCCCACAGTGCACCGTGTTGGGAATAGGGTGCCATTTCAGACACACCTAACTGAAGTTGTTCCATGGATAATATAAAAGGAGAATCCCTATGGTACTAGAAGCTAGACCGACACACCCATTGCTGTGCCTACAGGAATAGCTGCTGCCATGGCCCTCAAGCAGACATTTGCCATCACATTTATAAATTGTTTGACAGAAACCACCTTCCTTTCCCCTCATTACACAAACAGCACAACCCCTTTGCAAATATGTTGATGGTGGTGGAGCCTTTAATGCACAACATAGAGACTGCATTATTAAAAGACTTCCAGTTGAGTGTGGAAGGGCAGCATAGACGTTTTCGCTGCATGACATCATAATGTCCTGTCCCCAAATCCCCAAATGTCTTCAGGGATTCCTTCCAAGTCCTGTAGCCCGGTTAAGGCGTAATCCTTGGGAGCATTAGGGTTTTAGTGCAGAAATCTGCCCAGCACCAGGGGGACAAAAGAGGCACAAAAGGTCTTGAGCGAACAGCCCTGTCCAGGCATCAAACATACATCAGCCAATCCCCCTAGAAGACGTGACAGAAACTGCAACATGCTAATCTTTTTTTTTTTTTTACAGAATTCAAACGTAAAATAGGAAATCTGAAACCAATACAAATATCTTCAGTTAATTTGTAAAATGATGAATATCTTTTAATCTACACAATATATCAATACATTCTGAATACTGTATTTTTTGATATTTTTGAATGCATGTTTGTAAATGCTTTAAAAGAAGCATGCAATTAAATAATTTACTGTACAAGAGCAACCAGTGGATAATGTGAGGTGTGAAACTTTTAGGTGATATGAATTCAAACATATTGTGCTCGTCAGTCATCCAATTCAACACAAACTCAGGGACACCGTTCTTTCTGGGGAGACAGAGAAAAGTACTTTTGCTGACAACGGATAAAATTGATTGATTTTAGAAGTCCCAGAAAACAACATTTTCATGATCATTAAGAAGTAGTTACAAACGTACCAAGGTTTCATTTTCCATGCAAGACAGAATGTATCAAATTTCGTTGCAAACAGTTGAAATTATTGGATGCGAGAGGGGACATGTGGGTAAAACAGATCTAATGATCTGATGAAAGTCGAGGTAAATGTCTGTATGGGGTACAAACAAGCACCCCAAAACATAATCTGTGCACACAGACCACCAGCTCCTACAACTAGCAGTACAATTCATTGTAGTACCTAAAATAATATCTTTATACCAAGAAAATTACTAAAAATTAGAACACTACCTCCACATAAAACCCTGTGTTCCAATTTGATCATACTCAGTCTCCACTTTTCTCTAATCTCCGATTCAATTGACATCACTCAACTGTGTCTTGGTATATCTAAAAGATGTTGGACATACAAGCCATTCCCTGTCAAGATTCTCTCATTTTATCATGGCAGACTGACTGTGCTGTTCGGAACAGACTCACTGCCCCAGGAGCCCCTCCTGCCAAGTCTCCAGCATTCCCTTGTAGCCTACATCAAGACTTCCCCCATACAACCAACACATAACATTTCACCACAGCTAGTTTATAATGATGATTCAGAGAACACATGTGGTATGATCTCAGTGGACTGGTTTAGAGTGTAGTTTGGGATGTGATGATGCACACCTGGAAACCCAGAGAACCCCCCGCCAGCTAGTTCCATCTCATATCAAACCCATATCAGCCCTGTAACTTCTCAGTGTTTTCCAACAGAGCTCTCTAGCTCTTGTACTTTCAGCTGTGTGAGCCAGGCTGAAGCTTCAACATGTGACCAAGATGTCTATTTCAATGTTCTCTTGTCCACATTCCTCCCTGGCCTTCCTGAAGATACGGCCACAATATCTAAATAAAGGAAGCACGCTCACTCACACATAAACATACACTGACAAACAGGAATACTTGCTACATTGTTCCATAGCTGTTCTCTTGAGAAGGGAAATGCATTTGTGAATAGAGAGCGTATTGTTACAATAAAAAGCACCTCAGACGCACACACGCACACACTCCTGGGTTCCCACTTGGACAACAACTAAAATGTGAATAATGGGATAGAATGGTAGAAGTGGAAACACTGTTTGTGACGTGGCAGTATATATCCTATCTTCAAGGGGCCAATCAGTTAATCATCAAAATGCAAAAAAAAAAAAGTGAACATTTTGGAAGAAAATCGTATCGCTGTACACTTGATGTCCATTCTTATAAAAACTAAATTAAAAGTGAAGTTATTATAATATTAATAACTCCAGAGCCCCTAACCCCCCCCCCCCCCCCACGATGGCAGGCAGACAGAGGTCCTGAAGGCAGTCTTTTTTAAAGTCTCTGACAGTTTTTCCCCCCTTCTCTCCCTTTCCTTCCCTTCCCTCTGCAGTTTTATCTCCAGTGGGGGGCGAGCAGGGCCAGGACTAGCCCACAGAGTGCCATGCTCCCGTGTGCCACACGAACGCCGCTAGTTGTTTCCTGGTGCACCACCTTGTTCAGGAGGGGGTGGGTGGGCGGGGTGGAGAAGTAGATGTCCCCATCCGCCTCGCAGGATGGAGAGTCACATCCGCTGCCACTCTCTTCTCCTCCGCTACCGTCGTCATCTGGAACAGAGAGAGAGCGAGAAAGGATGGCAAGAGGCAAAAAGTGAGTGCAGGTTGATGGAGGCCATGAACTCAGGACTAGAAACAGCATTCAGGGATGAAAAGAGAACTGATGAAGTCTGTTGTGACATTTTTAATGGTAACACCAAAGGTTGTGGTCCTCTCTAGCTCAGTTGGTCAAGATAGTGGGTTCGATTCCTGGGACCATCTTTGCCATTCTGGCCTAGATACTCTTCTCATCTATAGACAGGTGGGGTGTTGACCAACAAAACCATTGCATGCGCATTGCGCAACTAGGAGTTAAAACAGACGCCGTGGGCTGTCAATCAAAGGATTATTGACAACTTGTGTAAGCTTAGTCTGCAAATGTTTATTGAAAACATAAAAACATTAGCCCAGTAACAACAACAGTGTCTTAATAGGGCATTGAACCACCACAAACCAGAACAGCTTCAAAGCGCCTTGGCATAGATTCTACAAGAGTCTAGAACTCTACTGGAGGGATGAGACACCATTCTTCCACAATAAATTCCATCATTTTGTGTTTTTGTTGAAAACGCCGTCTCAGGCGCCGCTCCAGAATCTCCCATAAGTGTTTAATTAGGTTGAGATCTGGTGACAGACGGCCATGGCATTTGGTATACATCAGTATTTTGATCAGTCTGTCACTGAGGCTCCTGCTAAACATGCACCAACAATCACCCCTCTTTCAAAGTCACAGATCTCTTCTTCTAGCCATGGTGAGCCAAAACTGGGCCTGCCCAGCATTTCTATACATGAACCTAAGCATGACGGGATGTTATTCCACACCGGTATGGAAGCACCTGCTTTCAATATGATTTGTATCCCTCATTTACTCAAGTGTTGCCTTTATTTTACCTGTACATTGTTACAGTTTTTGGTCAGCTAGCTTGCAATGTTTCTTTTGTCATATTAGCGTAGATGTGACACGAGTCAAAACACGTTAACGCAGCTTCTTGCCAGCCACCTGACCGTTCAGAAGACAATGCACAGCCTTTTACCTCGGAGTAGCGCACGCATTTCTGTGGCGACGTTGTCGAGACACCGTTATTTGAAAATGGCGAAGACTTCCTAAAGTCGAGGTTAATGGCTCTGCATGGGGCGAAGTGCATTAGTCAGTTAATCTGTACCATCCTCACCTTGGTCGATGGAGATGTCATTGCCACTGTGGGCAGCCTTCAGCCAGCTAGTCATTTCCTTTAACACGGCGATCTGACTACGAATCACCAGGTCTGGCTTTGTGATGTCCACTTCCACATCGGGGTTGGACACCTGATTAGCCAATCCGTTGCCCATAACAACAGACTCGTACCTAGGGAAGAAGGGTGTGAGTGAATGGGGAGATCCTACCGAGCACACTGTTCTGCAGCAATCTTACTTCAGGTCTTTAGAGAGTGCCTGGCTCCATCCCTACGGGCCCTAGTCAAAATGAGTGCACTTAACAGGGAATAGAGTCCCATTAGGGACGTAGACAATGTTGATTGGTGTCTGTGTCAAGGGTGTGACATGAGAAAACAACCTGCTAAACTAACCTGCTCTTGGCTGTTCCGTTCCAACAGTCGTCCCCAGACGTGATCCTCTCCCCAACACACACGGTCTCTGGCAGCGTGGACCAGAACTTCTTAGCATGCTTCAGCTTTTTCTTTACATCTGTCGTCTGGGTATAAGGAGGGAGGCAAACAGAGATAGATCACACATTTATACCAAGTCCATTTGAAAGACTTTGGACTATTGCTTCTCACGTAGAAATCTTGTATTGAAGCTGCTGGTTGGGCCATTTGTCTGACGAAGACTTACCAGTCTGTCCAGGCTGGTGCCAGCAGCTGTGGTGGGCCGTGCATCAGGGCTGTAGGGACGGAACCGACCTGTGAATCCGGTCTCCTTGACTGAGCGGCGGGACCGGAAGCCTTTACCTGACTGAGGCTGACCACACCCCTGAAACACCTGGAGAGGTGGAGAGGAGAGTGAGCGCCATGTACAGACATCCATGCAGACACCGGCTACCAGACAGACATCCAGGCAGACACCGGCTACCAGACAGACATCCAGGCAGACACAGGCTACCAGACAGACATCCAGGCAGACACAGGCTACCAGACAGACAGGCTGGGGAATGCAGAAGACACAGTCACACAGAGACAGGAAGTGACTGACCTTCTGGGACACCTGCATGCTGTTCTCCTGCATGTTCATGATGGCCTCTGAGATCTTGACGTCGATGGGATCCATGACAGACTCAAAGTTGAAGGGCCCCTCCAGCCTCTCAGCCAGACTCAACATGGCATCTGAGAATCAGACAACTCAGTTAGTCACAATGAAAACAACCACACCCTAAGTATATACTTCTGGGAATTAAAGAAGTATTTTTGGGGCTAGATTTTTTCAGCCATTTTCACCATGGGGTGATTTGTCCTGTTTCTACCAGCAGGGGGAAGCACACAGCAGAGTGAACGTTTTGATCCTAAGAGTACTTAACAAGGCTCCCAAAGTAAGGCCCAGTAAAGCTGCCACACAGGGAGGGGGTAGCAGGCAGCATAATGAGCTGTTCCTTGTTGGATATGGAAGCCCTTACGCAGAAAGTTGGATATAGAAGCCCTTACCCAGGAAATTGTTCCACTCGGTGTCGAGGTCCGCCTGGTTTGCCAAACAGCCACGCATCACGTTAAGACAATAGTTCTGACAAGGCTTGAAGGCAACCTGGCCAGAACAGTAGGGACAGTACATCATCTTCATGGCTGCCCGCACACAGCTAGGGGACGCACTGACCTGAGAGAGGGAGGAGTTAGTGACCAACGCATAGGAGTACAAAGTTAAGAGGTGAACGAACTTTATCTTAAACCGACAGACTATATACACACACAAGTTAATATCAAATTATCACTCAAATCCCACAATGCGATTTAGTGAATGTCCAATGTGCAGTTTCTTATCAATAATGAGTCAATGCTAGCTATAAACCTGTCATGCCACTGTAGTTTGGATCATTGCCCTCTCTACACACACACAAACACACACCTAACAGACTAACACACACACACACACCTGACACATACACACCTAACAGACACATACACACCTAACAGACACACACACAAACAAACCTGACACACAGACAAAGTACCATTACAGAACTGTGTACCAAATGTCAACTTATTTTCTACATAGTGAAATAGTTTTAACCAGGGCCCACAGAGGTTAGAAAACACAGGAGGGTGAGGAAGAAATGTTCACCTGAACTCCCCACACCTGGTCAAACATTACAGAAGGTTGTTATTCTGGGAACCAGGTATGGGAATGTTTGTATATTTAGGGGTTTAAACCAGCTGTTCAGTGCATGGGAACACTGACCTAGGCTACAGATAACCACAGCCAGACCAAATCTCTTTACACAGGAGGCTTTCAAGGGCACTTCATGATACTTCTCAACACCCTCCCTGGTCGCTACGTGACACTGAACCAACTTATCCCATCACATAGAGATGCTATATAACACAACTAATATACAGTACCTTCAGAAATTCATATGTTTTCCAAAGTTTGTTGATTTACAGCCTGAATTCAAAATGGATAACATTTATTTTTTCCTCTCACCCATCTACACACTATACCCGATAATGACAAAGTGAAAACATGTTTTTAGAAAGTTCTGCAAATTTATTGTTAAAATGAAATGCAGAAATCTAATTCACACAGTCAATAGTTTGTAGAAGCACATTTGGCAGTGATTACAGCTGTGAGTCTTTCTGGGTAAGTCGAAGCGCTTTGCACACCTGGATTGTACAATATATGCACATTATTATTATTATTAGCTCTATTCCGTTTATTTAAAAAAAATAAAAAATCTAGTCCTTGCCGATGACAAGCATACCCATAACATGATGCAGCCACCACCATACTTGAAAATATGAAGTGTGGTACTGAGTGATGTGTTGGATTTGCCCCAAACATGACAATTTGTATTCAGGACAGAAGTTCCTTTCTTTGCCACATTTTTCACAGTTTTACTTTAGTGCCTTACTGCAAACAGGATGCATGTTTTGGAATATTTGTTATTCAATTAGGTTAGGATTGTGGAGTAACTACAATGTTATTGGTTTCCTTCCTCTCCTGCAACTGAGTTAGGAAGGACACCTGTATATTTGTAGTGACTGGGTGTATCAAAATTAATTAATTACACACCATCAAAAGTGTAATTAATAACTTCACCATGCTAAAATGGATATTCAATGTCTGCTTTACCAATAGAAGCCCTTCTTTGCAAGGCATTGGAAAAACTCCCTGGTCTTTGTGGTTGAAATTCACAGATCGACCTTACAGATAATTGTATGTGTGGGGTAAAGAGATGTAATTAAAAAATTATGTTAAACACTATTATTGCACACAGAGTGAGTACATGCAATCTATTATGTGACTTGTTAAGCAAATGTTAACTATTTAGGCATGCCATAAAAAGAGGTTGAATTCTTATTTTAGCATTTTTAATTAATTTGTAAACATAATTCCACTACGGGGTATTGTGTGTAAATCATCTCAATTTAATCCATTTTAAATTCAGACTAACAAAATGTTAAAGAAGTCAAGGCGTGTGAATACTTTCTGAAGGAAACATCCCTCTCATTCTCTTACCGTGGAGACTCTGTTGACCACCTCGGGCATGAGGGCCAGGCCGCGGGTAAAGGTACGCGCCGCCACGAAGGCCCGTGTCAGCTGGAGGCGGAGCTTGCGTGGCACATCACCAAACGGTTTTAACTGTTCGGTGTGGCGGCTGACACACTCCATGTAGGCGTCGCTGAACTCATACTGGACGTTGACCAATCGGAACATCCTCTCCAGGAGGTCTTCCCAGAAGTCAGACAGCATGGAGTCCAGGTTGACCGCCCCGCTGCCCGACACGTAGTAGCGTTTCAGCTCCTGGAAGAAGTGCTTGAATAGCTCGGCGTTCTGCACGTACATCTTGCCGTATGTGCGCACGAACATGTCATTGAGTGAGCGCTCCGCGTTGTCCAGTAACTCGCGGAAGAACTCTGCAGACAGGAAAGAGGAAGAGATGGTGTAAGTATGATGATAGCGCATAGCTAAGACTTTGAATATCAACATCAGTTTTCTAATGATATGCTATATTTGTGAACCTAATAGAATATTAACATAGAGGTTGTTATGAGGTGATTTGATATTAAGGAAATGTAATTTGTGGCACTCAGCATGATAGGGGGGATGCAGAATTTATCAACCCTCATCTTAATACCATATTTATTCTGTCTGCTAGAGGTTGAAACTAATTATTCTATTCTGACCGTTGTAATCTATTCAGATCTGTGCGTCTAAAAACATAACATAAATCAGTTTTTTCTACTAGCACTGACTAATGATAGCTACTTAAGATGAATGCACAAACTAAGTCACTCTGGATAATAGCGTATGCTAAATGACGAAAATGTAAATAAGACTGAAAATGTTATAGCTACATCAAAAATAAATAATATATATTAATTTCCTACTATTCTATGCATTTTGCCATGGCCAATGCTGTGCTCCTCTGCTCAAACATAACAAAATCAAATGGGCATTTGCCCTGAATGGCCGCTGACCCCAGTTTAAAAACCCCTGTCCGATTGTACATTTCCACAACCAGATTGAACGTCTCCTCAATAATGTTTTTGGCAGCGTGACTGACTGTCATTAGAATGGTACTCCAGAGAGACAGAGATTTAGGAGGTCTGCACAGAGCCAGTGCTCCCAAAATGCACAGCTCCAGGCTATAGAAAACCTGGCTTGCGTCCCAAAGTCAAGTGTTAGTTCACAAAAGGCAAAAAAAGGTTTTACAGCGGGTGAAATAAGTATTGAACACGTCACCATTTTTCTCAGAAAATATATTTCCAAAGGTCCTATTGACATAACATTTTCACCAGATGTTGGTAACAACCCAAGTAATCCATACATACAAAGAAACCAAAGCAAATAAGTTCAGAAATTAAGTTATGTGTAATAATGTGAAATGACACAGGGAAAAAGTATTGAACACATGAAGAAAGGTAGGTGCAAAAAGGCATGGAAAGCCAAGACAACAGCTGAAAACTATCAGTAATTAAAAAGCAATCCAGCCCCCTGTCAGCGCAAATTAATATCAGCTGGTTCAGTCCCAACTGATGGCCTACAAAAAGGTCTCATTGCCAAGGTGTCACACAAGACACATCTCATGATGGGTAAAAGCAAAGAGCTGTCTCAAGACCTTCGCAACCTAATTGTTGCAAAACATAATGATGGCATTGGTTATAGGCGCATTTCTAAGCTTCTGAATGTTCCAGTGAGCACTGTTGGGGCCATAATACGGAAGTGGAAAGATAATAATTTCACCATAAATTTGCCTCGACCAGGTGCTCCTCGCAAGATTTCTGACAGAGGAGTGAAAAGAATAATCAGAAGAGTTGTCCAAGAGCCAAGGACCACTTGTGGTGAGCTTCAAAAAGACCTGCAATTAGCAGGTACTGTTGTCTCAAAGAAAACAGTAAGTAATGCACTCCACCGCCATGGCCTGTATGCACGCTCACCACGCAAGACTCCATTGCTGAAAAAAAAGCATGTTGAAGCTTGTTTAAAGTTTGCTGCACAACATTTGGAAAAGCTAGTGAAATACTGGGAGAATATAGTGTGGTCAGATGAGAGCAAAATTGAACTGTTTGGATGTCATAATACACACCATGTTTGGAGGAGAAATGGCACTGCACATCACCCTAAAAACACCATACCAAGTTTGGAGGTGGGAACATCATGGTGTGGGGCTGCTTTTCAGCAAATGGTACTGGCAAACTTCACATAATTGAAGGAAGGATGAATGGAGCAAATTTACAGAGACATTCTTGACAAAAATCTGCTGCCATCTACCAGGATGATGAAGATGAAACGAGGGTGGACATTTCAGCAAGACAATGATCCCAAACACACAGCCAAGGAAACTCTCAATTGGTTTCAAAGAAAGAAAATAAAGCTGCTAGAATGGCCCAGCCAATCACCTGACTTAAATCCCATTGAAAATCTATGGAAAGAACTGAAGATCAAGATTCATAGAAGAGGCCCAAGGAACCTTCAAGATTTGAAGACTGTTTGTGTGGAAGAATGGGCCAAAATCACACCAGAGCAATGCATGCGACTAGTTTCTCCATACAGGCGGCGTCTTGAAGCTGTCATTACCAACAAAGGCTTTTGTACAAAGTATTACATAAATATCAGTAAGTGTGTTCAATACTTTTTCCCTGTGTCATTTCACATTATTACACATAACTTAATTTCTGAACTTATTTGTATTGGTTTCTTGTATGTATGGATTACTTGGGTTGTTACCAACCTCTGGTGAAAATGTCATGTCAATAGGACCTTTGGAAATATATTTACTGAGAAAAATGGTGACGTGTTCAATACTTATTTCAACCGCTGTATATAGTATACTACTTTTGACCAAAGCCCATATTGCACTAGATAGGGAATAGGGTGCCATTTGGGACAGTCCTCCTATAGCTGCCAATAGGTTTGAAAGGCAGAGAGGGGTTATGATCAAAACAGATGGATGTTGATTTCATTTGATATCGTCCTGTATGTGCTGGTTTCCCTGAGAACATTTCTGAGCAGTACAGCACAGTGTCCCGACAGCAGTACAGCAGTGTCCCGACTAGGGTTGCAAAGGGTCAGAAACTTTCCGGTAAATTTCCAGTATTTTCTTCGGAAATTTTCCATGGGACGTTAAGCCCTGGTATTTGGGGAATTTTGCTTAAATTCATCAAAAGAGTTAGCTTATAACAGTGAACCTTTATTGTGGAATACTAGGTCTTGTGGCATATTTTGGTTAAACTATCCCCAATTCAATGGAATTGCAACCCTCTGCATGCACAGTGTATTCTTCCATCACATGTGCAGCTGATTCTCAAGATCTTGCACACTAATGAGATGCTATTGAGGCCACACTACTACACTGTCTGAGCCAAGGACTACATGCTTGCTGGTAAGTTTTGATAACAATACTGGGTGCGGTGAATATACAGTATTTTATATGACATACATAATTTTTTGTTAACTAGTAAATAGTAGCCTACAGCAAAGTGTGTTTAAATCATTTCTAACTTGATCATTTCTGCTAGTTAGTTTTTGCTACCATGTGGGTTTTAGCTTGCTTGAGCCTGCTAACTGAGTGTTAATTCACCTGTTTCAATACGTGTTTAATTTTTAAAAAATGTATCTTACAAAGGAGTTGTTTAATAAAACTGCTTAACTATTTATCTGTACATGTAATTGTATTTTTTCTAATCTTACAGGAAAATGCCATGGGCACTATCTGATGTATGGAGACATTTCACAGGAGCTAATGTAGAAAGAAAAGCTGTGTATATTTGCAAATACTATGCCAAATCATACGTGAAGAATGCAACAAAGATGCCAAATCATCTGGCCAAGTGCATAAAGTTCCCTCAGCCCTCACAACAAGCAACCTCTGACAAAAGTCCCTCTACTTCTATTCGAGGTGAAAATGATGAAGACACTATCGATAGCAACAGCTCATGGTCCTCCTGGACTCTGAAGTTTTTTTGACTCAATGGAGGAATGTAGTCAGAGAAATGCTGATGAATGTCTTGCTCGAGCTGTGTATGCAACTTGTTCACCTCTGATGCTCACAGGCAATGTGTATTGGAAGAGTTTTCTGAATGTTCTTTGCCCAGCATACACCCCTCCAACCAGACATGCTTTATCTACTCATTTGCTGGAAGCAGAGTTCAGAGTTCAAGTCAAGCAAATTATAGAGAAAGCAGACTGTATTGCAATCATCTCTGATGGGTGGTCGAATGTTTGTGGGAAAGGAATAATTAACTACATCTCCACCCCTCAACCAGTATTCTACAAGAGCACAGACACAAGGAACAACAGACACACATCTACATGGCAGATGAGCTGAATTCAGTCAATGACCTTGGACCACAGAAGGTATTTAACCTGGTGACGGAAAATGCTACAAACATTTAGGCTGCTTGGTCTGAAGTGGAGGAGTCCTACCCTCACATCACACCCAATGGCTGTGCTGCTCATGCATTGAATCTGCTCCTCAAGGACATCATGGCACTGAAAACAATGGATACACTACAAGAGAGCCAAGGAAATGGTTAGGTATGTGAAGGGTCATCAAGTTATAGCAGCAATCTACCTCACCAAGCAAAGTGAGAAGAATAAGAGCAAACATTGAAGCTGCCAAGCAACACCCGTTGGGGTGGTGTTGTCATCATCTTTGACAGTCTCCTGGAGGGGAAGGAGTCTCTCCAAGAAATTATGGACAGCCCCATCAAGAGGCTCCTCCTGGAGGAGAGTGGTAAGCAGCCTGAACCTCCTGAAACCTATAGCAGTAGCCATTGCACGGATTGTGGGAGACAATACCATCCTGTCTGATGTTCAGACTCTGCTTGCAGATGTAAGAGAAGAAAACCGTACTGCCCTGCCCATTTCACTGTTGCTCCAAGCAGAGGAAACCGCAGTTCTGAAATACATCAAAAAGCATGACGACTTCTGCCTGAAGCCCATAAACGCTGCAGCGTACATGTTGGACCCCAAGTATGCTGACAAGAGCATCCTGTCTGGGGCAGAGATCAACAAGGCCTATGGTGTCATCACTACAGTGTCTCGCCACCTTGGACTGGATGAGGGCAAGGTTCTAGGCAGGGCTTTGAGATGGAGATGCAAAATGGCAGTCGTGCCAACATATCTCATCAGCCACCTGGTGGAAGGGACTTTGTGGATCTGAGGCTCTTTCCCTTTGCCTCCATCATCCTCCAAATCCCACCAACATCAGCCGCCTCAGAACGCAACTGGTCCTTTTTTGGGAACACACACACCAAAGCATGCAACAGGCTGACCAATACAAGGGTTGATAAATTGGTGGCCATTCGGGCAAATTTTTGAACCTGACAATGAGCCATCCTCAACCAGGTTGGAAAGTGGCAGTGAAGATGAGGCCTCAGAGTCTGATGTTCAAGAATGGAGACATTGAGGAGGTCCAGGGAGAAGACATGGAAGCCTGAGAGGAAGACAGTCTAGAAACTAAAGCTTTGGTTATAATTTTACAGATGTATGTTGAAAACATTTTTGGGAGATGCGATGGATCATTGGGGATCATTCAATATTCCCTTTTGTTGTTCAGTGAAATCATCCCATTGCCATTTTTTTTTAATTGGCATTTGCAATTATGTCTACTTAAAAGGTAAAAGGTTTGTTTGTCTCCATATGATATGGTAAATACAGTTGGTCAGAAGTTTACATACACCTTAGCCAAATATATTTAACTCTGTTTCACAATTCCTGACATAGAATCCTAGTAACAATGTCCTGTCTTAGGTCAGTTAGGATCACCACTTTATTTTAAGAAAGTGAAATGACAGAATAATAGTAGAGAGAATTATTTCTTTCAGCTTTTATTTCTTTCATCACATTCCCAGTGGGTCAGTAGTTTACATACACTCAATTAGTATTTGGTATAATTGCCTTTAAATTGTTTAACTTGGGTCAAACGTGCCAGGTAGCCTTCCACAAGCTTCCCACAATAAGTTGAGTGAATTTTGGCCCATTCCTCCTGACAGAACTGGTGTAACTGAGTCAGGTTTGTAGGCCTCCTTGCTGGCACACGCTTTTTCAGTTCTGCCCACAAATGTTCTATAGGATTGAGGTCAGGGCTTTGTGATGGCCACTCCAATACCTTGACTTTGTTGTCCTTAAGCCATTTTGCGACAACTTTGGAAGTATGCTTGGGGTCATTGTCTATTTGGAAGACCCATTTGCGACCAAGCTTTAACTTCCTGGCTGATGTCTTGAGATATTGCTTCAATATATCCACATCATTTTCCTTCATTTTGTGCCAGTACCTCCTGCAGCAAAGCACCCCCACAACATGATGCTGCCACCCCCGTGCTTCACGGTTGGGATGGTGTTTTTCGGCTTGCAAGCCTCCCCCCTTTCCTCCAAAACATAACGATGTTCATTATGGCCAAAAAGTTATATTTTTGTTTCATCAGACCAGAGGACATTTCTCCAAAAAGTATGATCTTCGTCCTCATGTGCAGTTGCAAACCGTAGTCTGGCTTTTTTAATGGCGGTTTTGGAGCAGTGGCTTCTTCCTTGCTGAGCAGCCTTTCAGGTTATGACGATATAGGACTCGTTTTACTGTGGATATAGATATACTTTTGTACCTGTTTCCTCCAGCATCTTCACAAGTTCCTTTGCTGTTGTTCTGGGATTGATTTGTACTTTTGGCACCAAAGTATGTTTATCTCTAGGAGACAGAACTCATCTCCTTCCTGAGCGGTATGACGGCTGAGTGGTCCCATGATATTTATACTTGCGTACTATTGTTTGTACAGATGAACGTGGTACCTTCAGGCGTTTGGAAATTGCTCCCAAACATGAACCAGACTTGTGGAGGTCTACAATTTGTTTCCTGAGGTCTTGGCTGATTTCTTTTGATTTTCCCATAATGTCGAGCAAAGAGGCACTGATTTTGAAGGGAGGCCTTGAAATACATCCACAGGTACACCTCCAATTGACTCAAATTATGTCAATGAGCCTATCAGAAGCTTCTAAAGCCATGGCATAATTTTCTGGAATTTTCCAAGCTGTTTAAAAGGCACAGTCAACTTAATGTATGTAAACTTCTGACCCACTGGAATTGTGATAGAATTTACTTTAAGTGAAGTAATCTGTCTGTAAACAATTGTTGGAAGAATTACTTGTGTCATGCACGAAGTAGATGTCCTAACCGACTTGCCAAAAATAGTTTGTTAACATGAAATCTGTGGCGTGGTTGAAAAATGAGTTTGAATGACTTCAACCTAAGTGCATGTAAACTTCCAACTTCAACTGTATATCCAATGCAAAAAACATCTACATTTAAATGGTATTAATATTAATTTGCATATATTTCCGTTAATTCCCATATAGTCCCGTCAATTCCCTTACATTCCCGTTAATTCCCACGGAAAGTTTCCACCTGAATATTCCCCAAAACGTGCAACCCTAGTCCCAACATCAGTACAGCACATATAATCACTAAGCAGAAATAAAAAAAACATCCATGGGAAGAGGAGCAAGAGAGAGAGCGAGAGGTTGAGTATGGAAGCGGCGGTTGCTTGGTTCTTGTAGACTCACTGCCATTCAACAGAAACGTCTCTCCACATCAAGCCGCTTCAGACTGACCACCAATGGCATTTCTGTTGTCACATTCCATTCGTTTTCCTTTCTCCCAGATCCTCTTGGTCTGTCCTTCAGAGGAATTTTCAATAGGATTACTGCCCACCCCTCCTCATCCTCCCTTTCCATATAGGGACCTGTACCCCCCTCTCACTCTCCCTCCAATGCTTTCAGTTGGTCAGTTCCTTCAGAAGGCTCTCTTCAGTAGACGGCGAACAATGACCTACTTCATCTTAAGGAATGTCCATCACACCCCCCCCCCCACCCCAAATGATCCAGCCCCCCCTCACCACCACTTTCTTAATCTGAACAAAATGAGAATTCCAGACTCTTTGCAAAATGCTTCACCTCTCTCTCTCTCTCATGCACGCAAGCATACACCCCCTTCCACTATTTTCTCTTTGTATCATCACCTCTCCTCTTTCTCCTTGTACACACAAAACCTCTGTTCCGCTGCAGTTTCTGTGTGCCCTCTAACCGGCTTTGAAATGTAAAGTTCCCATGCTCTCTCCGAGGGAGTCACCAAACGCTCCTGATTTCAGGCACCAGGACACACACACACACACACACACAAGTGCGGCGCTGTCACTTCCACTTCAGACTGACACTATAAAAAGAAAAATGAGGCGGGGGAGGGGTGGGGGCGGCTTGGGGAGGGTTAAGTTGAGGGCTTTTTTAACTCCAAATCCCCACTGTGTCACCAAGGATACCGGAAACACTGCAACCCTTCCATTCACCTCCCCCACACACAAAGACAGGGGAGAGGGCACCAAGCTACATTGACAGAGATTAAAACAAAAAGGTCCTTCTACCCCCCCCCCCACTCTGGAATGTCAGTTGCCACAAGTTTAAAGTCAGTGAAAGGAGACATGAGGGAGGGGAGGTGGTGGAGGAAGGGAGGACAGGCCCCATCCTCCCGCCTATGCAGCCATACTAATGAACCACCACTTCACACCCAAAAGATCTGCGCTGGCAAAGATGTACAGGAGGTTAGTAACACAACGTAGCACAACACACACTTCTAGTTCTAGCTTCTGGTAGTTTAAAGTGGAGCGGGTTTCTCAGACTGAAGCTATGGCCTCTAGTATGAAAGCAGCATCACACAGGCATCTTGCTTCATCATTAAAAACGGTTTATGACATACAGCCGTCTGCCAACAGCTAGGCCATGGAGCAGTACACACTCACTTAGGGGTTTTCCAGAAGAAAAATGTCTATGCCGCTCAGCCATTGGGTAAGGAAAATGTAGGTGAAATGTTGGAGGAATGGGATTATAACGTGTAGGGAAACACTAAGGACATGAGGCAGTATAGCCGCTCAACCTGGGTGTGTTGGTTGAGAGTCTGAATGTAGATCCTGACAGAAAGAATTTTGTTAGAGAACAAGAAGAATCTCCTCCCCAGTCTCCATCCCCGTCCCTGAAGTATGAAGCACTGAGGTTAGGCCCAATCCACCACCCCAAGAGAGGAGCTGACCGACTGCCCTAGCACTCCTCCCATAAGGAGAACTGGACATCCCTCCTTCCCAACCCCTCCTCCCTCTATACTCACAGTAATTGCTCCCTTTTCTTGTGGGGTTCCACCCCTCCTGCTGTTAGGACCGCAGTGCTGGAGATGTATGGGTCTTGATGTGTATGTGTGTGTGTGTGTGTGTGTGTGTGTGTGTGGTGTCCTGGGGCAGAAGGACTTAATCTCAGACATAGCTAGTTCCCCCTGACAGACACAGACCGGGACAAACACAAACCCCAGGTCAGAGGGAGATAAAAGAGAGCAAACTATTTCTGGCCCATACTTAATTGGCCATGACTCCTAACTCCAGGCACATGAGGACTCTGCTCTACCACTTCCTGTGTTTGTATCTCTGTGTGTGTGTGTGTGTGTGTGTGCGCGCCTGTCTCAGACACAACCACTGCAATTGGACAACAGAACTCACAGGGCTGAGGTTCCTTTATGCAGGTTTGCATCGTATAGGCAACTGCAATTAAAAAGTATGTCTATTTATGTAATCAGTGTTGTGTTGGATTCATTTCAGTTAATAATTTTGGATTGAAAAGGTAATGGTAGCCTAGCAGCCCAAGTTTTAATATAGCCTAAACAAAATTTGTTCACATTCATATTCTGCTAACACAAATGGGCTATAAATAGGCTACATTACCATTTTGTTTACCCTACCCAGAAGGCAAGAGGGGACATGGAGCTGCAGGCTATGGTTGTTATCAGTAGCCTAGTTGATAAGACTGAGAAATCGTCTCGTTTTCTTCCCATAAAGTTTAGGTGTAGGCTCCGGCAACATTTGTGAAGATATCTTGGTTGTGTCTGTCGGTAGTGATGTGTAATGATGTTTGCTAAATAAATACCGGAGGACAGTGTAGTGGCACACGCTTTGCTAGATTACGTGCTTTGTGCCTGGCCTGCGCAAGCGTGCATCTGATTAGTTAAGACACAGAACGCACAGAACCTGCAGCAATCCGATAAAGGACAAATAGGCTTCCATAGTGTGAGAGATGAGAGGCTCTCCAGTTATACAACTCAAGTCCATGTTAAGCCATGAGTCATCAGGTCGAAATCGAGTGGCAAGTTTTTATTTTTGCCAAGTCAAGTCTCAAAATGGAGTAGTACTCGAGTCCAAGTCACATGACTCGGGTCCACATCTCTGAATAACCATTAATTTTTATAAGGTTTAATTTTCGATTACATTAAATAATTTAGTAATGGCTTGAAAATTTTTTACAATCTTCCGTTTTACAGTAAGAAACTGCTTGCCATCGGCTGCTAACAGCTGAGAACGGCTAGCTAACTGGCAAGCACAAAAACAGTCAACTTCAGGAGGTAGTACCCCCATAAATTGGATGATGCGCCATCTGCCGTCAAAGAGAAGAATTCTTCTGTCAAGTAAAAGTTTATTTACTAAGACAAAATAAATGTGACTGTGCAAATGACAACACATTAGTGAAGGAAATAAATAAATTAAAATGCTGTAAGTAAACTAACTATACAAATGAGCAAAAGCTGTGTGCATTAAGCTGGACACCCTATCCAGGGAGAATGGCGCCTGAGCTGGACACCCTATCCAGAGAGGGCGAGCGAGGCCACCGGGATAGAGCGCGAGAGAGAGAAAGAGAGCGAGAGAGAGCGCGAGAGAGCGAGGCCGAGAGAGCTGCCACCACATTCCGACATGTCACATTCTTGTTCACATCTGGCTGCAATACACAGACTCCCTGATCCAGCGAGAGCGAGAGAGAGCTGCCACCACATTCCGACATGTCACATTCTTGTTCACATCTGGCTGCAATACACAGACTCCCTGTTACAGACTACCCCACACACACTCATTTACAGCACTGACCAGGGGAAGTTAAGGGGGGGGGGGGGGCAGACGACTGGAAACTGGGGATGGTCACGATGGTATGAGGGACCGATTGGAAATGTAGCTAGAACATCAGGGTTAACACCCCTACTCTTACGATAAGTGCCATGGGATCTTTAGTGACCAGAGTCAGGACACCCGTTTTAACATCCAATCTGAAAGACGGCACCCTGCTCAGGGCAATGTCCCCAATCACTGCCCTGGCTATCCAAAAACACTTCCAGCAGCATCTGGTCTCCAATCCAGGCACCAACCAGGACCAACCCTGCTCAGCTTCAGAGGCAAGCCAGCAGTGGTATGCAGGGAACAATATATACTTGAAAGATTAATTTATATCCCCACACTCCATCTTTCTTGAGCCTAAAATAAATTTAAAAAATCTGGTGAATTCTATCCATTTCAGAATGCTGCCAAAATGGACCTCTCCTTCTCTTTCTAGCCGTGCAGCAGAACTAATTCATTTGAGGGCTGGGTACATGAAAGAGTGTGTCTGGATAATTTCCGACCAGGCATCCTCTAGCCTGCATCTACAGTCCCTCAACCAGCAAGAGACAAAAGCCAGAGTGGTGATGTGGTTTGATTGGGGACACGAGGTCTCAGGGGCCAAACTGTCCTGCTGCCCTTCATCAGTGACTCAGCACTGTCACATGTTCCCATGCACCGCCTCACCCCACAGTAAACCTGATCCAGATATATTTACACACACCACACAGAGAGAACAGGAAGTGTGTTAAGGGAAAGAAGACTGGCTCTGGGTGTGTGTGTGGTCCGCCTGGGAGCATACATGCCTCTCTCCCCAGAGTGTAGGGCGAGAGGGGATTGGCCAGAGAGGTGCAATGACTAAGAGGTTGAGAGACAGGTGGACCGGCCAACAGAGACTGGTTGTCTTTGCTGCAGGCAGCCAGTGCACGGGCAGGTGGGAGTGTCGGTCAAAGCCAACACTGCATTCACGTTGCTGCTCTGGGGACTGGGACAGGACGCCATGTTGCCTAGCAGTGGGATATAGATGGACTGATACCATAGGAAGGTAGGGGTTTGTGTGTGCTTTTCGATCTTACGGTCAAAATGGCTGTGCCTCTGTTTGAAGGTGCTCTGTAGGTTGGTGCTGAGCTGGGAGACTGGGGCCTTTAGGTCTGAGTGGCTCTGCTGGCTCAGTTTCTCCTCCATCTCTAGGGTACAGCATGAGTATTCCTGGGGACACACCTTCAGATGGGTTCCTACAGAGAGACAAGGAGAGAGAAAACACTGATACACACAACCCAAGAACAAACCATCGTAAAGACAGTTCACAGAGTACAGTTACGCGCCGTGAAAAACTGGTTCCGTTTCCTGTCAGTTACATGAAATTGGGCGCTCTGTTCTCGCAGCAGAAAATAAACCATCCTGTCCAAGAAAAACGACTTATCTAATTTAAATGAAATACATTGTGATGGTTGTGCCACCCATTGTCTGCTTGCCCTTAATTGGGCAGCCCAATAATCTAATTTAATATGCGGTGTCCCAGGCCTCCCTGCGTCATACAGCAGGTACAGAAGTTGACTCTGGAGAACCACCTATCCAAAAGAAAGATTAAAGTCTAGTTTGAGTCGTGGTTTATTCTCCTCAACATTACCTCACAGCAACCGTCAGTGAAGATGTTATACAGAGAGCTTCTGCAGCTGTTTCTCATGTGGGAGAGATACACACCAACACGCACGCTGACAGTAGGGGGAGGGGAGAGTGCTAAAGACAGGCTTGGTCCGTGGAGGGAAGTTCGAGCACGGATGTTAAACAAGCTTAACAACCTGCCATCTTTAAGTGATGACACCCCATTGGAGAAGTGCAGCAGCGGTGGAGGGTTGGAGAGGCGTAGAGGCTGAATGCAAAGTTGCAGCTGCAATAATGTTATGTTTTTCTTTCTTTTTAAAGGTGGTTGTTGGAATTTGGGAAGAACACAGTGGTCCTTTCACTCCGCCCAGGCTCCCAACGACCTGTTTGGTTTTCCCCACCGGCCCTGTCCCTGATCGTATGCATTACAGGCCACTACACACTACACCAAACAGAGTTACTAGCACCACTACACTACCAAACAGTGTTACTAGCACCACTACACTACCAAACAGTGTTACTAGCACCACTACACTACCAAACAGTGTTACTAGCACCACTACACTACCAAACAGTGTTACTAGCACCACTACACTATCAAACAATGTTACTAGCACCACTACCAAAGTGTTACTAGCACCACTACACTAACAAACAGTGGCACTAGCACCACCACACGCACACACACACACCGGCTCAAATAGCACCCTATTCCCTATATAGTGCAATACTTTCAACCAGGGCCCATGGTCAAAAGTGATGCATTATGCCTAAGCAAAAAAGTGGGCCATTTGGGACAGACACTAACAGTAACTGACATTTAAAAAGACTATTGCTGTAACAAAAAGTTAACTGTGCAATCAGGTCCAGTATATAAAACAAGCGTTGCAAATGTACCCACTCAATGACCATGAAGTTGTGTGTATGGATTACTTGGGTTGTTACCAACATCTGGTGAAAATGTCATGTCAATAGCACCTTTGGAAATATATTTACTGAGAAAAATGGTGACGTGTTCAATACTTATTTCAACACACACACACACGGTACCAGTCAAAAGTCTGGACACCCCTACTCATTCCAGGGTTTCTCTTTATTTTCTACATTGTAGAATAACACATATGGAATCATGTAGTAACCAAAATAGTGTTAAACAAATCAATATATTTTATATTTGAGATTCTTCAAAGTAGCCACCCTTTGCCTTGATGACAGCTTTGCACACAGTTGGCATTCTCTCAACCACTTTCATGGGGGGGGGGGGAAATACAGAAAACAGCCCTATTTGGTAAAAGTGCAGTCGCAAAAACCATCAAGCGCTATGATGAAACAGGCTCTCATGAGGACCGCCACAGGAATGGAAGACCCAGAGTTACCTCTGCTGCAGAGGATAAGTTCATTAGAGTTACCAGCCTCAGAAATTGCAGACCAAATAAATGCTTCACAGTTCAAGTAACAGACACATCAACTGTTCAGAGGGGACTGTGTGAGTCAGGCCTTCATGGTCAAATTGCTACAAAGAAACCAGTAGAAAAGGACACCAATAAGAAGATGACTTGCTTGGGCCAAGAAACACGAGCAATGGACATTAGACCAGTGGATATTTGTCATTTGGTCTTGAGTCCAAGTTGGAGAATTTTGGTTCCAACCGCCGTGTCTTTGTGAGATGCAGTGTGGGTGAACAAGTGATCTCTGCATGTGTATTTCCCACCGTAAAGTATGGAGGAGGTGGTGTTATGGTGCGGGGTGCTTTGCTGGTAGCCTAGTGGTCAGAGCGTTGGGCCAATAACCGAAAGGTTGCTGGATCGAATCCTCGAGCTGACAAGGTGTCCTTGAGCAAAGCACTTAAACAACATTTTCTCCAGGGGCGTCATACTACTATGGCTATCCCTGTAGGTAGGCAGTCATTGTAAATAAGAAATTGTTCTAAACTGACTTGCCTAGTTAAAGGTTAAAATAAATAAATATAATTTGTCAACAGGACAAGGACCCAACATGCCACACCTCCAGGCTGTTTAAGGGCTCTTTACCAAGAAGGAGAGTCATGGAGTGCTGCATCAAACCAGACCAACCAAATTGGGATGTGTTGGATGGGATGAGAAGGAAGGAGAAGGAAAAGCAGCCAATAAGTGCTCAGCATATGCACTTTTTTTTCTTTCATCACATTCCCAGTGGGTCAGTAGTTTACATACACTCAATTAGTATTTGGTAGCATTGCCTTTAAATAGTTTAACTTGGGTCAAACGTGCCAGGTAGCCTTCCACAAGCTTCCCACAATAAGTTGGGTGAATTTTAACCCATTCCTCCTGACAGAACTGGTGCAACTGAGTCAGGTTTGTAGGCCTCCTTGCTCGCACACGCTTTTTCAGTTCTGCCCACAAATGTTCTATAGGATTGAGGTCAGGGCTTTCTGATGGCCAATCCAATACCTTGACTTTGTTGTCCTTAAGCAATTTTGCAAGTATGCTTGGGGTCATTGTCTATTTGGAAGACCCATTTGCAACCAAGCTTTAACTTCCAGGCTGATGTCTTGAGATATTGCTTCAATATATCCACATCATTTTCCTTCATGATGCTATCTATTTAGTGAAGTTCATCTGGAACCTCCTGCAGCAAAGCACCCTCAAAACATGATGCTGCCACCCCCGTGCTTCACGGTTGGGATGGTGTTCTTCGGCTTGCAAGCCTCCCCCTTTTTCCTCCAAACATAATGGCCAAACAGTTCTATTTTATCAGACCAGAGGACATTTCTCCAAAAAGTACGATCTTTGTCCCCATGTGCCATTACAAACCGTAGTCTGTCTTTTTTATGGCTTCTTCCTTGCTGAGCAGCCTTTCAGTTTATGTCGATATAGGACTTGTTTTACTATGGATATAGATACTTTTGTACCTGTTTCCTCCAGCATCTTCACGTCCTTTGCTGTTGTTCTGGGATTGATTTGCACTTTTCGCACCAAAGTATGTACATCTCTAGGAGACAGAACGCGTCTCCTTCCTGAGCGGTATGACGGCTGAGTTACGGTAGGCCTTGAAATACATCCACAGGTACACCTCCAATTGACTCAAATTATGTCAATTAGCCTATCAGAAGCTTCTAAAGCCATGACATAATTTTCTGGAATTTTCCAAGCCGTTTAAAGGCACAGTCAACTTAGTGTATGTAAACTTCTGACCAGCTGGAATTGTGATAATGAATTATAAGTGAAATAATCTGTCTAAACAAATTGTTGGAAGAATTACTCGTGTCACGCACAAAGTTGATGTCCTAACCGACTTGTCAACACTATAGTTTGTTAACGTGAAATCTGTGGAGTGGTTGAAAAATGAGTTGTAATGATTTCAACCTAAGTGTATGCTGACTTAAACTGTATGTATGTAAAAACAGGACTAAACTACTCGCGTCCGAATAGCGTATGCCAAGAGACCAGTGTGGACTTAAAAGTACTGTTGATGTAGAGAACACACACGCACACGGTAAGACCCCCACAAACACAAAACGTTTTTCCATAACACCTTAGATGAGAGAATGTTTGGTTGGTTGAAGTGTATAACTCCTACAGGAAGGCTTGCAAGTTAAAATGTCTATTACAACATCCGTCCCACAACACGCCCAGAGACAGGGAAGCACCACCCTCTCTCAACCCTCAACCCTAACCCGCTCCCTCAACCCGCGCTCATCCTTTCAACCCCTCACTCCTGGGATCAAGCCCAAAAATCAGGCTCAACTGACACACCCCCCCCCCTCATACAGCAAGAGAGAGAGACAGAGTTGGCAACCACTACCTAAACACATTCACACATCACATCACAGGTCAACACATAGCTCTTTGTACCAGATGATTGGAGAGCCCAAAGTAAGCACTGAGTGCATGCGCGCAGACACACAAAGCATGCAGACACACACACCTCCTTTAAGTGAAACAGAGATTCTGCCTGTAGTCCACCAAGGCCTCCCTCCCCCTCGCTGCCCGCTCGCAGTACAGGGACACAATCTAAAGGCCTTTATCCATGTGGAAAATGTCTAACCAAAGAACACAAATAAAACTGAGATGGTCAATCTTTCACAGGAATGTCTGTACAAAATGTCACACGGGCTAAAGTCTCTGAAAATGTTCTCATATTAGTTAATGCATACTTTGGGAAAACATTAGGGCGGCCAATTTCTCCAACCCCTGCACAGAAACTGGCTGTAAAATTGGGACAAGAGTAGACGGTTCAAATAAAAAAGTGAAAGCTTGGCTGCATCCCGAAGGGCACCATATTCCCTTTAAACTGCACTAGATTTGACCAGAGCCCTATGGGTCCTGATCAAAAGTTGTGCACTATAGGGAATAGGGTGCCATTTGATAGGAAGGTTTAGAGTTTCTAAAAAGGTATGATCCCACGTGAAACATTTTTTCTTTACAAGTCTATGTATACTATATAGAAATAAAATGCATTTCTCCTCATCAGCTGGAAGTAGTCAATAGTGAGCAAAAGTCTTCCAAAAAAGTTGTGTCATGGGCAAAGGTCAACTAAAGACTACAGAACTAGAACGCTCAACCTCCCTTTACTTGGAGATACTTCCTTAATTCTCCATTTTGCTATAAAAACTCCTGTTTCTACTTTCAGGTGGAAATATTGAGAAAGATATTAAAATAGACGTTTTGTAATGACTGAGAAATGCCTTGCATGTGTGTAGATCTCTGTTTGAGTTGTATGGGTCGCACTGTGTGACGCGCTGTCATCTTCTACATGTTGGGAAATGTGAGATGTCCGGCAGCTAAAATATACGAGTGAACTCACTCGGTGCAAAGAAAAGTGGGATTTCATATTTTTTGGAACTTTCTCTGGTTTTTGGAGTTTCACCTGCAACTGGAATCAAGGCGATCAGAAGACACTGGTGCCTTCCAAATTGAGAATGAAGAAAGTCAAATCGGCCACGGTTGGTTTCCCGTATTGTCTGTGGACCGTCAGCTCAACAAGCTTCAGCTGGAGAGTGGAGTCTGCTTGGCTACATACAACTCCCAATTAACTGGGAATCGCAACGAATAGCGAGCGGGCACATTGTTCAGGTTGTCAATGAGAAGGGAAAAGGCGGGTCAAAACATGAGCAGCTAATAAACAAAATGATACTGTGTCTTATGGCATTCATCAGCAGTCCATTGCTTTATGCTTCCATAAACGCCTCATAAAATAAGTCCCTTCCCTTTGACGTTCCCCTGCCTTCCCCTTTACACTGGAGGAGGTGGACATTCCCCTGCCTGCCCCCCAGAACACTGGGTTCTCTGGTGAGGTGGACATTCCCCTGCCTGCCCCCCCAGAACACTGGGTTCTCTGGTGAGGAGGAGGAGGGGTGGCGATGTGGGGGAGGTGAAAATGCCTTGTGGACAAAACCCAGATTAGACGCCACATCACCCCCTCTCCTCTGCCTGGCCTGCATCATGTGGCCCAGGACCAGACAGACTTCAGAGCAGATAACCCCCACCCCTCCAGCACCACCCTGCAGGCTTAACCAGTGGGGTCAAAGGTTAACAGCCACTCCTGAGAGAGGGGTCCTGTCCTCTGACCCCTCTGTCCGCCAGCCAGCACATCCCCACTCACACACAGCCTTAAAATACACACACCAAACGTTCTCTACAAACACACATTAACAGACATACACACTACCCATCCACATACACACTACCCATCCACATACCACATACACAAACATTAACAACCACACACGTCACACACTATGAGTCAGAAGTCATAAATTCCCCAGAGTATTATTTCCGTCCGTACCCTGCTGAACTCCAGTGACCACAGAGAGACTGCAGTGTTCAGTGTTTTAGCAGCTATTTTAGATATAGTTTACTCACGCCCAGGAGCTGTGTCTGGGGGAGAGTGGGGCCGGGCAGATCCACTCAATCACACCACGCAACTGAACCCCATCAATTGTACCAATGAGAGGAATACATTATATTATGCAAAGCCATGCATGGTTATGATTGGACAAAATTCGTACACTAAAACTAAAACAAATTTGTTACAGGTATCGTTTTTTCCCCAAGCCCCAACCTTTACCAAATAAAAATGTGTGATATTCTGAAGTTTTCTGTGAGGAGAAATATGACAGGGCATGAAAAATAATACCAGTTGAGGGAGAAGACAAAGCAGCAAACTAGATGATACCAGTTAGGGGAGGGGGGGGGGGACAAAGCAGCAAACTAGATGATACCAGTTAGGGGGGGGGGGGGGGGGGGAGGAACAAACTAGATAATACCAGTTAGGGGGGGGGGGGGACAAAGCAGCAAACTAGATGATACCAGTTAGGGGGGGGGACAAAGCAGCAAACTAGATGATACCAGTTAGGGGGGGGGGGGGGGCAAAGCATCAAACTAGATGATACCAGTTAGGGGGGGGGGACAAAGCATCAAACTAGATGATACCAGTTAGGGGGGGGGGGGACAAAGCATCAAACTAGATGATACCAGTTAGGGGGGGGGACAAAGCAGCAAACTAGATGATACCAGTTAGGGGGGGGGGGGACAAAGCAGCAAACTAGATGATACCAGTTAGGGGGGGGGGGGGACAAAGCAGCAAACTAGATGATACCAGTTAGGGGGGGGGGGGACAAAGCAGCACACTAGATGATACCAGTTAGGGGGGGGGGGGACAAAGCATCAAACTAGATGATACCAGTTAGGGGGGGGGGGGGGGACAAAGCAGCAAACTAGATGATACCAGTTAGGGGGGGGGGGGGACAAAGCATCAAACTAGATGATACCAGTTAGGGGGGGGGGACAAAGCAGCAAACTAGATGATACCAGTTAGGGGGGGGGGGACAAAGCATCAAACTAGATGATACCAGTTAGGGGGGGGGGGGACAAAGCATCAAACTAGATGATACCAGTTAGGGGGGGGGGGGACAAAGCAGCAAACTAGATGATACCAGTTTGGGGGGGACAAAGCAGCAAACTAGATGATACCAGTTTGGGGGGGACAAAGCAGCAAACTAGATGATACCAGTTTGGGGGGGACAAAGCAGCAAACTAGATGATACCAGTTTGGGGGGGACAAAGCAGCAAACTAGATGATACCAGTTTGGGGGGGACAAAGCAGCAAACTAGATGATACCAGTTTGGGGGGGACAAAGCAGCAAACTAGATGATACCAGTTTGGGGGGGACAAAGCAGCAAACTAGATGATACCAGTTTGGGGGGGACAAAGCAGCAAACTAGATGATACCAGTTTGGGGGGGACAAAGCAGCAAACTAGATGATACCAGTTTGGGGGGGACAAAGCAGCAAACTAGATGATACCAGTTTGGGGGGGACAAAGCAGCAAACTAGATGATACCAGTTTGGGGGGGACAAAGCAGCAAACTAGATGATACCAGTTTGGGGGGGACAAAGCAGCAAACTAGATGATACCAGTTTGGGGGGGACAAAGCAGCAAACTAGATGATACCAGTTTGGGGGGGACAAAGCAGCAAACTAGATGATACCAGTTTGGGGGGGACAAAGCAGCAAACTAGATGATACCAGTTTGGGGGGGACAAAGCAGCAAACTAGATGATACCAGTTTGGGGGGGACAAAGCAGCAAACTAGATGATACCAGTTTGGGGGGGACAAAGCAGCAAACTAGATGATACCAGTTTGGGGGGGACAAAGCAGCAAACTAGATGATACCAGTTTGGGGGGGACAAAGCAGCAAACTAGATGATACCAGTTTGGGGGGGACAAAGCAGCAAACTAGATGATACCAGTTTGGGGGGGACAAAGCAGCAAACTAGATGATACCAGTTTGGGGGGGACAAAGCAGCAAACTAGATGATACCAGTTTGGGGGGGACAAAGCAGCAAACTAGATGATACCAGTTTGGGGGGGACAAAGCAGCAAACTAGATAGTAATTCAGTTATTTTAAGTCGTCCTCTTATATAGTTTCTGTCATGTTAAAAGGTTAGATTAGTTCTCTATTTAGACTATTTCTCAACTATGCTTGAAATAGACAAAATGTGAAATGTTTTCCACAATTGTCTTTGACGCCAAATATAAATGTCATCCTAGGTGACCATCTACTATTCCCCTCTCCTTTATGACCCTGGCAGTATTAATGCCCAACATGCAGCTGGCGTCAGCAAGCAAATGACTGGCCAGACAGAAATCCCCTTTCTCACTAGAGGGAGGTGTGCTAACGAGCAGGATATCCCAAGACGCGCCGACATGCTGACCCTCGCAGGCAGTCGGCCGGCGGGAAGCCAACTCAGAACTCTTGACTCTTCCGCTGGAGGCTACACTCCAAAATGGTATCCTGTTCCTTTTATAGGGCACTACTTTTGACCAGGGGCCGTAGGGATAGCTAGACACACTATAAAAAGAGAATAGGGTGCCATTTGGGACGCAGCCTGGCTCTGGTCATGCCTGTTAGAAACTCTAATCTACAGGTCCCTCTGCTGAGGCCAGTCATTATCATCGGAGTCAGAGACTAATACATTCAAGTTGGTATCTAAATATACATTGATGGTGAAATGAGTTGTATGTCTTGGTAGTGAGCAATAAAAATATACACATACTATAATGACTCATGTGGGTTCCAGAGGGAGTTTCATTGATTAATTGAATTAAATCTTTCATGGTGACATTGTTTTGAGTCACGTGTTTCCTAGCAGTGTTCCTAAAAATTAAAAAAAAACTCACTGCTCCAATTAAAACAACCTTTCCAGACATGTCGCTACAAACTAACTCATACAAGAGCAATGATTAACTGCAATGATGGGTCATCTGTGACCAGACAGTCACAGCTACTCACATGAGGCCTCGTATGCATCACACTACGGTAATGGCTGCCTGCCTTGGTGCTAAAAGTGACAGGAAAACAGCTCAGCGGCAACACCCAAGAATTACAGTAACTTTACTAACTAATTGAATAAGTTATGTCCAACAAACCATGCCAAATGAGATGTGTGGCTCAAACAAAACAACTTAACGCTGGTGGGAGTAGAGTGGTAAAGTGAGAAATGTTAGCCTTGCCTGTAGCTGAGGAGCGCTCAACTTCCTTCTCTTATATCGAGATTCTGAGCTTGGCGCCGCCCTGCGTGGTCGCCTGTTAAGCAGCTCCCATTGTTCGTTCATAAATTGTTGTTTTCGTCTGTTTTTCTTGAGTTTTTGCAACAGTTGAACTATAATAGTTCAGGATTATGGAGTGCTACGGTTTTACGAAGGTTTTAACGGTCCTTTTTATCACTGAGGGACTTTTTATTTTTCCTCGCAGCTGAATGTCGACAGGAGTCGTCAACTATTATTTACAACAGAGCCCAGCTCCTGGATTTAGCACACGCAGCGCTGCTGCATCCCAGGAAAAGGTTCGATATTCCGGACCAGTTGAAAAGGCAACGGCGTAGACGTAGGGCGGGATTGAAGTATAAGGCAAAGCGGAGGAAGTACAAGCCGGCTATACCGTCTATCATTATGGGCTTGTCCGTGAACAAAGAGTCTATCGTGAAGCGAGCCTAATGTTTTTTTACTGAGACTTGGCTGAACGATAACATCCCCATAGAGAACGTCACTATCGGCGGGTTCCGGACCAGAGCAGACAGGGATATCGTTTCTTCCAGTAAGAGCAAGGGAGGCTGGAATGGGCTGGTAACATTCTGTACAAAAAGGGCCCCGGTGTGCAGCAAACTACTGCATACCTTCTACCAGTCTGTGGTGGCCAGTGCCATCTTTTTTGCAGTGGTGTGCTGGGGAGCCAACATAAAAGCCGGTGATGCTTCTCGGGTAAATAAGCTGATCAGGAAGGCTAGGTCTGTCCTGGGGATGAGCCTTGACACTCTAGAGGAGGTGGCGGAGAGACGGATCCTGGCCAAACTGCTGGCCATCATGGACAACGTCACCCACCCTCTGCATGCCCTAGTTATGACGCAGAGGAGCACCTTCAGTCACAGACTGATCCCACCACTGTGTGCCAGAGAGCGCTACAGGAGGTCCTTCCTGCCGGCGGCTATTAGACTATTTAATGCCTCACCGGGGTGCCGTGCCGTCGGCAACACAGACCTGGAACTGTTGGGGTGTTAGGACCTAGTTTAACATCTGTGCATCCATCCGTGAGTAACTCAACCGTATTCACTCAGGACTTATATATTAATTCAGGTCTGTATATACATACTCATGTACAGTTGGTATATCATATCACGTGCAATATTGAAAGTAATTCTTGGACTTAACTTACGTAGTCATTCACTCAGGAATGCATATTAGTAAAATATTCACTTACCTGTTCATTTAACCAGTATGTCTATTAAGTAAACTATTATTACCCTCATTTATATCATACGCATTTTTAGCTATTGAAGTATTTCTCTGCCATCGACCTGTATAGTATAGTTAACCATCCACCAATGTATAGTGTACATATTCAGCCAACAACCCATACTATGCAATGTCTTTTTATAGCTTTTTTGTACTCCAGACGTCTTGTATTTCTATACTTTTTCATACTCCTGCTCTATGTATCATGTATCTGTCTTTTGTGTATTTTCGTCCTGGCATTTTGCACCTGCCCTGTTTTGTTGTAGCTGCTTGACAAAGAAATTTCTCCCCCGGGGGATCAATAAAGTACCTATCTATCTAGGTTGAGTATTGATAACTGGTCACGTAATTTTCTAGCAACATTGAGTCACCATCAGTCGATGCTTGTGGCCCTTACTCATTTGTGTTGAACAACTGGAGATGTAGCGGCCTAGACGTACTAAGTAAGCCGAGATGCAATTGGCACAAACGCATTTGCGCCGAGTTGAGCAACACAAATGAGGAACAAGTTTGTGGTAAAAATGTATTCTATAAAAGTTTATTAAAGTAGGAATTTCAGCACCCGGCAGAAGGACCGCAGTTGTACAGGACAAACATAGGTACAGGTAAGCCTTTTCAGAATGTACATTTTTACAAGTATCGACTGATGGTGACTCAATGTTGTTGCTAGCAAATCGCGCGACCAGCCAAAACTCGACTCCGCCTTGATATAAGAGAACAAACCTGAGCGTTCCTTGCCTGTAACATGCGCTTTGATTGACCCTCTTAAATCCATTTAGAAGAATGCACAACATTCCCTTATGGGATCAGGAGTTTTGGTTAAGGAGAATTCAATTTGGAGAGGGAGATATTTTACAGTTAAGCAGCCAGCCGCAAGACCTTGGAAAGCTCCGCTGCAGAATTATGTTTCCTTAAATAAATCAGGGATTAAAATCTCTGCCAAAACACAGCTGTCAAAAGACCAAAGATTTGCTTTTCGGATGGCATAACATAGATAAGAGAGAGACGCATGTACAGAGGCCAGGGTGGAAGCTCATTACAAACAGGACCAGTATATTTTCTGTTTAACAGCACCACAACATGGCACTGACACAGCAACACACTTTTAAGAGATTAAAACAGGACTGCAGACAGCCATGGCATTTGTTAAGGCTATGGGAAAGATTATCAGCAGGCTAATATATTAAATAGTTGAAGTACTGCCTGAAAAACAACCGGCAAACGTAAATGAATCCATTCTAACACATACACACAGTGACACAAACAAGTACACACACGGAGACCCATAAATCCTAACCCCCTGCCACCGAAGAGTCTTTCTCTGATTGCTAAACCAGTCGAGGCCTCTGGCCAATTAAAACTCTCCATTTGTGAACATTCCAAAATGCTGTCATCCATGAACATTTACCCAGAAGGCACTGGGGAGATTCCACAACATGGCCCTGGCCTCCCGCTCTGTGTCGGTTTCCCTCTCCCCCCAGCTCAGCCCTTCCCAGCTCCACCTTAGTCTCCCAACACAAAAGCTCCCTGCCGACCACTTCTTCACAGATCAGCTCTCCGTCTATACTACATCCCAGGTCAGCTCTTTGTCAATGATTTAGCTAGCTCCTGCATTTCCTCACAGATATGTTTAAATAGAAAGTCGACTAGCTACCAACACTTACCACAGGGACTACTCGCAGTCACATCAAACTATTATAAGTAACTAGTGGGAAAATATCAAGACTTCTGTCTTTGTCGCATGTTTATAATTCTATCAATATCTATTAATGGATAACTAGTATATTGGGCCATCTTTGTATCTGTGACCTGTAAAACAGCGTAGAGGAAACATAGCTCCAGATTAGTGCATTACTATGCATCGTGAAACACATTTACCTAAAGACTGAGGGGTTAGTTTAGAGCCAGCAGAGAAGAGCTTCCTAAATGGCACCCTATCCCCTATATGGTACACTACTGTGGGCACAGGTCAAAAGTAGTGCACTATATAGGGGATAGGGTGCCATTTGGAAAACAACCCTAGACGGTGTTGGTTCAACTGAGCAGAGCAAGGTTCAGGTGGTAGCAATTAAAATTTCCCCAAATACTAACCCTCAATACGGCCTCTATTATGCACAAAATGGTGAGAGGCCAAGAGGGAGAGCGAGAGAGGGGGGGGAGAGAAGAGAGCGAGAGAGGGGGGGGGAGAGAAGAGAGCGAGAGAGGGGGGGAGAGAAGAGAGCGAGAGAGGGGGGGGAGAGAAGAGAGCGAGAGAGGGGGGGAGAGAAGAGAGCGAGAGAGGGGGGGGAGAGAAGAGAGCGAGAGAGGGGGGGGAGAAGAGAGCGAGAGAGCGGGGGGAGAGAGCGAGAGAGGGGGGGGAGAGAGCGAGAGAGGGGGGGGAGAGAGGGAGAGAGGGGGGGAGAGAGCGAGAGAGGGGGGGAGAAGAGAGCGAGGGGGGGAGAAGAGAGCGAGAGAAGGGGGGAGAGAAGAGAGCGAGAGAGAGAGAAGAGAGCGAGAGAGGGGGGGAAGAGAGCGAGAGAGGGGGGGAAGAGAGCGAGAGAGGGGGGGAAGAGAGCGAGAGAGGGGGGGAGAGAAGAGAGCGAGAGAGGGGGGGAGAGAAGAGAGCGAGAGAGGGGGGGAGAGAAGAGAGCGAGAGAGGGGGGGAGAGAAGAGAGCGAGAGAGGGGGGGAGAGAAGAGAGCGAGAGAGGGGGGGAGAGAAGAGAGCGAGAGAGGGGGGGAGAGAAGAGAGCGAGAGAGGGGGGGAGAGAAGAGAGCGAGAGAGGGGGGGAGAGAAGAGAGCGAGAAGAGAGCGAGAGAGGGGGGGAGAGAAGAGAGCGAGAAGAGAAGAGAGCGAGAGAGGGGGGAGAGAAGAGAGCGAGAAGAGAAGAGAGCGAGAGAGGGGGGGAGGAGAGAGCGAGAGAGGGGGGGAGGAGAGAGCGAGAGAGGGGGGGAGGAGAGAGCGAGAGAGGGGGGGAGGAGAGAGCGAGAGAGGGGGGGAGGAGAGAGCGAGAGAGGGGGGAGGAGAGAGCGAGAGAGGGGGGAGGAGAGAGCGAGAGAGGGGAGAGAAGAGAGCGAGAGAGGGGGGGAGAGAAGAGAGCGAGAGAGGGGGGGAGAGAAGAGAGCGAGAAGAGAAGAGAGCGAGAGAGGGGGGAGAAGAGAGCGAGGAGGAGAGAGCGAGAGAGGGGGGGAGGAGAGAGCGAGAGAGGGGGGGAGGAGAGAGCGAGAGAGGGGGGGAGGAGAGAGCGAGAGAGGGGGGGAGGAGAGAGCGAGAGAGGGGGGGAGGAGAGAGCGAGAGAGGGGGAGGAGAGAGCGAGAGAGGGGGGAGGAGAGAGCGAGGAGGAGAGAGCGAGAGAGGGGGGAGGAGAGAGCGAGGAGGAGAGAGCGGAGCGCAAGAGATAGAGCGCGAGGGGGGAGAGGGCGAGAGAGGGGGGAGGAGAGAGCGAGAGAGGGGGGAGGAGAGAGCGGAGCGCAAGAGAGAGAGCGCGAGGGGGGAGAGGGAAAGAGAAAAGGAAAGAAAAAAGGGAGAGCACTAACCAAAATTAGGTATTAGCAGGGAGGTAAGGAGAGACGTGAAGGAGTGTGCCATTACATGGATGTGAATAAAGATAAATAAAAACAAAATGGAGGGACCGAGAGTAAGGAGAACAGAATTGTGTTTGAATCAGAAAAAAATGTATTCAGAAGGAGCTGAGTGGCAGGATTCATAGTGGACATTAAACTCACTTGAACAATTAGATATTGGCCAATGTCAAACAATTGTTGGAAGAAGTGTGTGTGTCATGCACAAAGTAGATGTCCTAACCGACTTGACAAAACGCTATAATTTGTTAACATGAAATTACTGTAGTGGTTGAAAAATGAGTTTTAAATTACTTAAACCTAAGCGTATGTAAACTTCCGACTTCAATTGTATACATCTCGATTATACATTTTATTATAATTATACAGTGCATTTCAAACAGTCCACAATAATCCAATTAATTCAGGTTGTGTTAGAATTATACCTACACTAAATGTAGGCCTAATTTAAAGCTGCAAAGTGTCACTGAGGCGACCCGACAACATTCACATAGAAATTTGTGTTATAGATCTGATTCTCAATGAACGCATGTCTAAGAAGCAGTAGATCTGTTCTATGTGCACTATTTTTATGCTTCATGTTCTTAAGTTCAGTTTTTTTTTGTGTGTTTTACACCAGCTACAAACAGCTGGGAATACATTTCACAGCAGTTTAGATGGTACAATGCTTCTTTACACCAGGGCTGTCCAACTGTTCCTGGAGAGCTACCATCCTGTAAGTTCACTCCACCCCTCATCTAGTGCACCTGATTCTAATAATTAGCTGCTTGAAAAGCTGAATCAGGTTGGTTACAACTGGGGTTGAAGTGAAAAGCTACAGGAGGGTTGCTCTCCAGGAACAGGGTTGGACAGCTCTGCTCTACACTATACTTGCTTGTTGAATCAAACTGGAATTAGGCAAACTATTCACATTTTTGCAACCAGGCATGATGCACATTCACTAATAATGACTAACATCTTGCAGCAGGTATTATAGAAAATGAACACAGGTCTAATAAACAATTTATTGAGCTCAGACAACATGAGAACAGCTGTTCCTAGCCCAAGCGCCAGCGAGTAGCGAGCTAATCTTTATATTTCAAGTTTAGCCAACAAGGCAAAACAGTTGAATTGAATGAACACACCCTTCTGTCCGTCTCCAACTGTTTGAACAGCATGCCTGCCTGTCCACTTTGTTAAAATGTTGAAATCAAGCGACCTACCGCATTTCTCAGAATGAGAATGAGTTGCCAGTTACTTATATAAATTGTGTTTTATGCTTATTGCACATTTATAAAAACAGACTAGACAGCTATTATAACAGTCTGGCTAAAATGCTGCTAACGGTACGTGATACCACAATGCAGCGAGCGACAAACAGACGATTCATTTTCCATAATCAATGTTCATTGATACTCCCATTTTAGTATCGTCTGCTCTGAGCGCAATTTAAGTAGTTGAGACATAAGGTTATCGTTAGAAAGGTTAACTTCTCTAGTACAGTAAAATTAATGTCTCAATGTGTTTCGGTGCCCGTATGAACAATTCGGCTGGACCAAATCTCAAAGGCAAATAGCGAGTTGACACTGCTCGTCAGAGGAAACGATTATCTCTCATCTTTTTTGTTGTGAGTGGCACGGGGAGGGGCTTGGTGTGTGTGTGAAACAGAGGCGGCGGCCGTAGCGAAAGGTTTCATTCTCCCCAAAATCTGTCACAAATTTGCCCAATGCGTTTCTGTGGGCTTATTTTGGACCTAAGCTTGTCGCCTGCCTTCAAACCCTTTGGGACAACGACTCCCATTGTTAGGACGGAGACATGAGCATCTCATCATTATATAAAGATCTCTGGTGTAAATGGGACGGTGAACACAGCACAGAAGGAGCGAACGAGACCAAAAAGACAAGATGAGAACAAAAACATACATAACCCTTATTATAAAATCTAAATTAAAAAGTGATTCTTGCTATACAGGCATTTGGAATATTGCGTAAAAACATACATTTGAATTATTCAATATATCACCCAGCCCTCCCACTAGCAGGAGAGCCAAAAGACACTAACCTCAATAAAGGGGGAGCCAAGCAATGAAATCAGTTTAAACTGAAGGGTCAGAGCACCCAGCACCTAGTAAAGCAACAAACATCTTGTTTCCTTGGAGGACACACGCATCATGTTAAACTAAGAGTTCATCCAACAGTCTGTGCCGTCAGTCTTACTTCCATGTATCTGTTGAGTTCTCACTGATCTAGTGCCTCTCTATCGGGGATTCCACATTTACGGCCTGGGCTTGTGCTAAAGAGTGTGTGTTCACGTTATCTCCCCACATTTGCAGACAGGCAGAGGTTCTTCAGACAAACGCAGAGGGCAAGTTACAGCACAGCATGATTATCCCAAGGGAGGAAAAACAGGGCACAAAATACCTTCCTGACTAAGTCCCTCCCTCTTTCCACTGACTTTGAAGAGAAAAGCCCTCTTTACATAAAGCCAAGAGCTTTATCATGGGAGCCTCCCACAAACACCATGTTGTACTGCTGTCAGAAACACACTACTGACTACTGTCCATGAGCTTACAGGCCGTATTATACTTAACCGTTTCTGCAGTACACAAAAAAAGACAGTGGCCAGTTTATTGGGTACCGGGTCGACACCTCTATGCCTCCAGAACAGCCATGGAATCAAGGGACCTAACGTGTGCCAGGAAAACATTCCCCACACCCTTACACCACCGCCACCAGCCTGTACTGTTGACACCAGGCAGGATGGGGCCTTGGGGCCATGCTGCTTACGCCAAATCCTAACTATATTCAGCGTGACGCAACAGGAACCGGGATTCGTCGGACCAGGCATTGTTTTTCCCACTCCTCAATTGCCCAGTGTTGGTGATCGCGTGCCCACTGGAGCATACCACACTCAAATCACTTAGGTCAATTGTTTTGCCCATTCGAACGTTCAAATCTAAACAGTAACTGAATGCCTGTCAACCTGTTTTATATAGCAAGCCACGGCCATCTGACTCAACGTCTGTTGGAGCGAACCATTTACCTAATAAACTGGCCAATGAGTTAGGCTTGGGTGGTATACCGTGCTATTTGTAAATAGCCACCGGATGCTTTTTCAATACTGTCAACTAAAATTGGTTTTCTGGAATGTCCGTCCTGCAAATAGTTTGTCAGAGACTGTATGAAATGTGCTTTTTAACATTTAGTTAACATTCACTATGGGGATTTACATGTACTTTGATAAGAATTGATAACTTTCGGATTAGAGGCAGTGGGGTTTTAAAAAAGGCTCCCCTTGTGTTCAGTACTGGTATTATATAATATCCCGGGATGGTACAAGGTCGGTATGAAGGTATGACAATCTGGATACCGCCCAAGCCTACACGGCATGTACATATCCACACACCAACACATGTTTTCAGTGGATTTCAAGTCATTTTCACCAAACCCCCCACAAACATCGCTGTCCGTCAGTTGAAGAAGCATTTGAAAAGGTTTAACAATGTGAACACAAACAATACATGTCAGTCTTGTCAGTATAGGATATAAATGGGCCCAAGGATAAACAGCCCCTCTGAATGTTTATAACAGACGTCCAAAAGCAGCTGAACTGAGATCCACCAGATGTTGGGACAGGAACAGGACAGGCTGCTGTGGGCGCCCGGCAAAACCCTCCAGGCTGAATGAGGTCAGGTGCAAGATCAGGTTTCTGGGCCCTCAAAGCTACAAAAAGGGCAACAATGGTTCTGATATACCTGTTGGGCTTTGGGAAACTGACACCAGACAAGGCAATAGGAAGAAAACCAGCCATAGTCAACTGTCAAAGAGAGGGAAAGAAATTCTAAACCTAAGACTGGTTTATTGTGCTTTAGTCATGACCAACGAACTCTGTCCCATTCCAAATTACATGGAGTGGATGTGTCAATAAATCACTGCGGACTATGAGATGGGTCTAGCCTTTCCAACAATGTAACAGTTTCTGTCCCAATTGGCAGTCTCCAGGTTCTCACAAAGCCATGTTTTTCTTTCAGGGAGAACTACCACCCTCAAACTTACAGACCGAATGATTTAAATAAAAGGCTTGAAAAGCTACAAAAAGCATTGGCGCCTTTGAAGGCCCTTTTATTCTAATTTAAGTGCCTCGGCCAGCAGGATTTCTGCCGACAGTTTGTTCATGTTTTAAATTTGGTTTTGATGACCTCGTCAGTAAAAAGGCTAAGACAGAGGCCCTCCTACAGCTTGGCTGAAAACGAGAAAGCATTTAAAGCAAAAGCAGAGGACAGTGGCTTATTGTTTTTCCCCGATTCTCAGAGAATTTGTTTATTGCATCTTCAAAAAGCATGGAGCAGAGTGAGGGATTAGGTCATTAGGTGACCCATTAGGCTGACTACACTTTGGAAAACTGACCTAAGTGTTAGTGGGAGCCTCGTCGGTGGGAGTCGATGCAGGCCTTGGGAGTAATTAGAAGGGATTACAGCCCATCTGGCCTGGACCCAGCACTGGGGTTCCAGCCCAAACACGCAGGCGAGTCCCTAGCTTCAGGCCTTCACTCATCCTGCTCCCCAACCACACAGGCCTCTGGCAAATACAAGACAATGTTGTAATCATCCTCATGATTGTTGCCAGTACATCTTCATAAGAATCCAGAAATCTGGACCGATAGTTCCTGTATGGTACTTCCTTACAGCTTCATGTCTTGGTCTCTTCCTGGTGCTCACATTAGGGTTGGGCGTAGGTGGGTCTGGCCAATATATCATGTCACTTTATTTTTGACTATATGCCAGTATCTTATGTTTCTGAATAAGTCTACATATGATTTATGGGTAGTGTTGGACTCTACCCATAAATGGCAACAAAATTAAAATGTAGGTGGTTTAAGAAATCTTTCTACTGACCAACCAAACTTTAACCCAAAATGATCATCATAGCTGCCTGACAGTGAAGTAGCCTATAGTACAGTATCCTATTTGTAGAACATTTCATAGGAATCAATCCCCATGTATACGGTATAAACGGCCAACCCACATGGTGCGCTCCAAAAGTACAGTGACACATTTTGTTGTTGTTTTGGCTCTGTACTCCAGCACTTTGGATTTGATATGATACTATGGCTATGAGGTTAAAGTTTATTACTGTCAGCTTTGAGGGTATTGTCATCCATATCAGGTGAACCGTTTAGAAATTACATCACTTTTTGTACATCGTCACCATATTTTAGGAGACCAAAGGTATTGAGACAAATTCACTGTGTATTAAAATAGTAAAAAGTATTTGGTCCATATTCATAGCACGCAATGACTAGCTTAAGGTTAAGGCTTGTGACTATACATTTGTTGGATGCATTTGCTGTTTATTTTGGTTGTGTTTCAGATTATTTTTTGCCAAATAGAAATGAATGGTAAAAGTCATTTTGGACTCACTTTTATTGTAAATACAAATAAAATGCTTTTAAAACACATCTACATTAATGTGGATACTACCATGATTACAGATAATCCTGAATGACTTGTGAATAATGAGGAGTGAAGAAGTTAGACTGTATAGTCAGTCAGGTCAGTCCCCATCCTCAGAGTTTGGGATCAGGGCCTGAAGTCCTTCCCCACTCCTTACAGCTGGTTGAGTGACACCACCACTGAGTGATCCCAACACAAAAGACACACCACGGCTCAGATATCAAGGGAACAACAAAATACAACAAAAGGAATTTCAGCAGTGAAGGAAGTGGCACTATGGAAAAAGGCTAACATAACAGCTGTAAAAAGCCTTGGCGGAGCAGCAGCAGCAGATCTGACTGTGACAATACCAAACGACAACTCATATTGAGGCATGACAGCAAAGCCTGGGGGAGAAGTGTGTGTGAAAACGACAGCAGCGGTCTATTTTGGCATGAAAATCATCTGGAAGCCTTCCACACAAAGAACCCCTGAGGATTAGACAGTGGAAGGAGGGTAGACGGGGCGAGAGAGGGGGAGGGAGCAAGATTTGTGGCCTGTTGCCACAAGGAAAGGGCAACCTGTGAAGAACAAACACCATTGTAAATACCTATATTTATGTTTATTTATTTTCCCTTTTGTACTTTAACTATTTGCAAATCATTATAACACTGTATATAGACATAAGACATTTGAAATGTCTTTATTCTTTTGGAACTCGTGAGTGTACTGTTCATTTTGTATTATCTATTTCACTTCCTTGGGCAATGTAAACATACGTTTCCCATGCCAATAAAGCCGCTTAAATTGAAATTGAGGGGGAGGGCGAGAGAACAAGTAGCCTAAGTACGGCAGGGTATGGAGGAGAGGAAAACACTAATAAATCATTATGGAGACAAGGAAATGACTGAGGGAGATTCACTAAGGCAGCAGGACGGAGAATGAAATAAAACCCCTCTGGATTTGTTAGAGCAGATCCTATGAGCTGAGTGGGACAGGAGAGAGTCAGGGAAACATGAAGTGATATGTCATCCGGAGCGGCGGGGAGACTTAACAGCATGCAAACAGGACGTGTTAACAAGGAGTATGAGGGGGCACTCCCCGTCAAGCCAAAGTGTGGAGAGCCACAAACCTAGATTTCTCACAGCTCTCCTCAGAAAGAGGCGTGGAACTGTAATCATAGAAATACAATTCAGATTATATGGCCCATATACAAACTCTCTCTCTCAGTATCACAAGACATTTTTTTTTTTTTGCAAAGCAACCAAGTCAAACTGGCAGAGACACATGAGTCTTCGATTAAGGTCATGGTCTGTGTGCCTTAGTAAGTCACTCCGGGCCTCTCTCACTCTCTTTGTTGTAGTGGTTCTCAGCTCCAGAGACCCTGTGTAGGGGTCTTGGTGGTCCTGTGTGTGGGTCTTGGTGGTCCTGTGTGTGGGTCTTGGTGGTCCTGTGTGGGGGTCTTGGTGGTCCTGTGTGGAATGTTGCGGGGAGGGAGGTCAACTGGCCTAAAAGGGAGTGCCCCATTGTTCCAACACACTGCATCCACCCCCCACTGATCTGATCTGATCTGACGCTCACTGGGGCAGCGGGGAGGGTGAGGGAGGTTGAGAGATGGTAGCATGACCACTAGATCCAGACAGAACGCCATTCAACTGCTGCTACTGATTTTGACCAACATATTCTGCCAACTTTAATGAGAATAGACATGCCATTCATCCCAACAAGTTACATTAAAGGATCAACGTGTTGGAAAAAGAACATACTTAAGATAAGTTGAACACAAGACAATGTGGCCAAGCACAGGTCACACCTAAAATCCTTTAGCTACTGGACAAGACCGGCAAACCTAACTACAGGTACTCTGCTTTTTGGTTCAGGTCTGTCAGGTGAAATGCTTTGGGACAAATTCCATTTGTTTTTGATGGGAATGATAAGCGTATTTGTCTGTGAATGTGGATAAGGCTGCGAGCGGCAGGAAGCAGTACAGCGGCAAGCACCAGGCGGAACACGGGTCACAGCGATGTCATCCCACCCGGTCCGCCACAGGTTACAGCGATGTCATCCCACCCGGTCCGCCACAGGTTACAGCGATGTCATCCCACCCGGTCCGCCACAGGTTACAGCGATGTCATCCCACACAGTCCGCCACAGGTATCAGCAATTTCATCCCACCCAGTCCGCCACAGGTCACAACGGCGTCATCCCACACAGTCCGCCACAGGTCACAGCGATGTCATCCCACCCAGTCCGCCACAGGACAGGAATCTGATAAGGCTGCTGTCGGCGCCCCAGACCGCCACCCCACCCTCCCGGTGCACGCTTTTTGTCATTTTCCAACATGATGGGTTAACAACCTATAATGATTCAGATATCCATTATAGGTTGTTAACCCATTAGAACAGATCACTGGAACTCAACAACAATTATATAAAATCAGGGCTGTTTCGTTGAATCTTGTTGCCATCATAACGTATTTGGCATAGAATGACAAGGACCATTTGACAAGCAAGTTATAGAGGGAGCAGCAGAGCACAGCACACCCTGTTGGCACAGTCCAGAAGTAACTATGGAATAAAAGTTGCAAACATGGGAAAATAATATAAATCAATACAAGGAAGAAAACATCCTGATCAGGCTGACATTGTGTTTCTGTTTAGCTTAACACCAGGGTTCAGTAAGTCTCAATGTTTCACAGAAATCACTGGCCTTGAGAAGGAGAACATGACAATAGTTGGTTTGTTTATTAGTTAATTATTAAAAGACGTTAGAACAGTCAGGGAGCAGAAGAGCACAGATATACAAGCTGCCCAGACTATGTCCCAGTTCCTCTAGCCTGCTCTTATCTGCCGAACGTTATGGCAATAACACAAGCTGCTATTTACCAAACCATAAAGACGCAGAGCCCACAGCCACCAGCAAAGATATTCAGCTGGGGAAGGAGACCTCACACTCCACGCTAAGCATCTTCAGCTCACTCACAGGCCAACGTGATGAGATCATAGTGGCTTTGAGTTTCAGTCAATGCTTCGTACTGATAATGAGCGGGATGTTACTGCAGCAGAAAGTAGGGAAAACGACCCAACCCTTCTCTTTTTCTTTGATCCTTGGCATTATCCCGTACCTGAGGCATGACATCACCGCCAGTGTAAACCAAAACAGATTTTTAGCTAGAGGAATAGAAAGAGAGAAGTGCAGCGTGGTGCCTGGCCCTGGACGGAATGAAGATCTGTTGACAAGGTAGATGCCCATCTGGTCAGTGTTAACCTCTCCGTGTTCTGCCTCTTTTGAAGAGCTTGTCTCTCCCTGCCACCGCGCAGCAAAGCACTTGACACACATTTTCCCACAACATCTATGCCAGTGATTTTATCACCCACCCCAAAACACCTCATCCCTCTGTAGCAGACATGCAGGGTTCTACCTACAGGTCCTGAATGTGGTTGCAGCTTGTGACCGTGGCAAAGTTGTCTGAATTCAGCCATATGAGGTGTCCCTGATTGTCTATAGGGTGGATGTCTTACCCTCAGTAAAGGTTCTATGCATTTCTTCGTAGAATAGAATGTCATGCGCTCATAACTTCTCTATAGTAACAGATACTGCCAACTTCTACATTTGCCAAAAGGTCACGGTTCCCATGTGAAGGGAACCGTGGTCTGTAAAAGAAAGACCATGGTATGAAGAAACTATTTAACAATGGACTCTGCTGTTACTCCATATCTGGCAATGCTTGAACATTGATGAGTTTTCCCATTACAGTTTAATAACATTAAAACCCCTATTAAATATTAGTCAGTGTGGATTCCAACGAAGCTCTTGGCTTTCATTTGAATGGTTACAAACATGTTTTTCTGTGTCAAGGGCTTTATGTATAATAAGCAGAGTACTCCACCAATCACTGATTCATGGCCAGACCATTAAAGACAACAGCTAAACAAACACTGCTATTTCAGTGAGGCAGAGCCTTCCAGGGACTTTTGAAATTGTCTGGAATGTAGCATCGGAGGATTTGGAGTATACTTAAATAATAATACCCTTGCTTATTCATCGATGGGAGGGAAGGGGAAGAGGGACTGGTAGCAATGAGAATGTCATGCATACAGTGCATTCAGAAAGTATTGAGACCCAATCCCTACGGACAAGGTCCCACAGTTGACAGTGCACGTCAGAGCAAAAACCAAGCCATGAGGTCAACGGAATTGTCCATAGAGCTCCAAGACAGGATTGTGTCGAGGCACATATCTGTGGAAGATTACAAAAACATTTCTGCAGCATTGAACGTTCCCAAGAAATCAGTGGCTTCAATCATTCTTAAATGGAAGAAGTTTGGAACCACCAAGACTCTTCCTAGAGCTGGCCGCCCAGCCAAACTTAGCAATCGGGGGAGAAGGGCCTTGGTCAGGGAGGTGACCAAGAACCTGATCGTCATTGACAGAGCTCCTCTGTGGAGATGTGATCCAGAGGCGTTGGGTTAAATGCGGAAGACAGATTTCAGTCGAATGCATTCAGCTGTACGACTGACTAGGTATCCCCCTTACCCTTTCCTTTTCCCTTTCAGAAGGACAACCATCTCTGCAGCACTCCACCAATCAGGCCTTTATGGTAGAGTGGCAAGATGGAAGCCAATCCTCAGTAAAAAAAACAGTTTTTGCTTTGTCATTATGGGGTATTGTGTTTAGATTGAGGGGAAAATACTGCTTTATTCTAAAATTAATTAAATTGTAACGTAACAAAATATGGAAAAGGTCAAGGGATCTGAATACTTTCCTAATGCACTGTATTGTCTACTGTGTGTGTGTACAAGTCTCGGGTCGAGGAGTAGGGTTGATTAGAGCATTCTGACCTTACAACGGCAGTCAAGCACCCAAGCTAACGTTGGATAGTTTGCTAGCAACTTCCAGACAGAAATGAGAGAACACCTCACTGACCATTTTGCTTGCCCAAGCAGACCTGCTTAGGCAGTTATGATATCCAGAGTGTTGGTGACTAACTGTGCTGCTGGCAACAATTGAATTAAACTTTTTTGCCAACATTTACTGACACCGGCCATATTCAACAGGTGTTGAGCGCTCAAATTCATCAGTTATTATGCGCTCTGGTACACAGCGAGAGTGCTCTGAAGGCGGAGTATATAGCCAGAGCGAAAGCAGAACCCGAATGTCCATTGAGAACGCACAACAACTATACCACTTCAAGTGAATAAACGTTGTGTAGTTAGTTAGATAGTATAGTTAATATGCTGGCAAGTTATGTATTAATAGGCAACTAACGTTAGGTAGCTAGCTAACATACCGGTACATACTGCTGTAATGATATGCTATGTGGTTCGTAAGGATATCATAGCTAACAAATTGTCAGCCAACATAACGTGTAAGGTAACTTATTTGAAGTCATTACTCAAAAGTCATCCCATAGGGCGGCGCACAATTGACCCAGCGTCGCCCGAGTTTGGCCATTGTAGGCAGTAATTGTAAATAAGAATTTGTTCTTAACTGACTTGCCTAGTTAAAAATTTAATAAAAAATAATAATAATTTAATAAAGTACTTTGTTACATTGCTCAACATTTTATTAACATTGGTCATAATTAGTTAAAGCAATGAATTTGCATCCGCTCTCGTTGGACCTCGGCTGCACATTTCCCGCCATTATCTTCAAATCTGAAAAGGATGTGAAGCCACGCCCATTCTCTGAAGAATTGCATTATGGGCCCTAAAAGCATGGCAATAGTGTCCACTACAGGTATACTTCATATTTTGGTGAATGTAGTATGACATCCGGGACCTTTTGGCATACTAACTATATCCATACTATGACCAATAAGCATACGATATACTTAATTTACGTCACAAATAGTGTGGTTAGTGTGAATATTCGAACACGGCTCTTGAATTTTCAACTGGCGTACAAAACTGAAAGTAAAAGACGCAAAAACTAAACTTAAGCACGGATAACAGAAATAGAACAGACCTACAGCTTCTTTGACTTGCTATCAATTAGAATTACATATCTATTACACACATTTCTATGTGAATTTGGTGAAGTTACATAGTGCAGCTTTAAATCAAGGAGCTAACAGGACAACTCTTTAGTTAAATATAAGGCCTGGGGGTGAAGGAAAAAGACATACAGTAAAAAATAGGTTATAGGATAGTTTGTTCCAGTTACAAAACTGGGATTTTTTACAAGGTACATGAATAGAGGGAATCCTACTATTAGGTGACGCAAAGAACCAACATGCTGATGGCCATAGAGATCCTATCTAATTCCATGCTGATGACCATGTATGTTAAAAGTTAAGACTTAGATACTTTGACATCCATTACCTACTTCTATAGAAAATGAGAACAGACAAAAGCTACATTCAACATATTAGATTAATCTAATGTGCACTTAAAGTTCCAACATTAGCAAAACATGAATTTGACCCAAAAGTAAAATGGGGAAGGACGAGAGGAGGGTGGTATTTAAAGTATGCGGGGCACTGGGAGGAATATCTTAGCGCGCCCCCCACCCCGCTCACCTCACCGCTGTTCCCCTGTACGGCCATTTAGAATCACCCCGAAAATGTCCATTACTTCCAACAGGAAGTGAAACTATACTGGTTATTAACTGAAAGTGTAGCCTATTGAGGGTTCACTTCGTAGAGTCACTCGCATAAATAATACGAAGATTAAAACATATTTAGACTATGGTTTTTGCCCCCCCAACCCAAAAAAATAATTATAATCTTACGAACAAATAAAAAAACATCAAATAGACTATTACACCGATAGACTGACTGTGGCATGCTCTAAATTGCCTTCTAATGTAAAATACATGATCCCGTTTTCCTCCAAATCACGGCAGGTATGTTAATAAAGGCCGCAAAGACACTTCTTCGGAAGCCAGGGAACAAACCCATGGTCTGTTGCTTGTAACGTTACTGGCCTGCAGTTTGCGAATATTGTTTTAGTTCCTATTGTAAATCAGGAAAAAAAAAGTGTTTCCTAAATGAACGAGGCAAGTATTTGATGTTTATATTTGCTGTGTTTATATTTGCTGTGGAATAAAGGCCTAGTAAAAACTCTAAAGGCAACAGCAGCTATGGAAGTTTCGCCTATAGGAGCAAAGGGGATTGTGAGTAGAGTTATTTTTAAGTCAAGTCATAAAATCGGTCATGAATACTAGGATCACTTATTGATGAAGTTAAATCATTCAACCTTGGTAGAAGATTGAAGAACGATAGGTAAGTTTGACATAGGCTTAGGCTATCAAGTTGTTTTCAGATGCGTGTTACACAAACGTTACATGATAATGTTACAAGTGAACTTGATTGTAACATTGTTAGTTTTAAAATGTGAATTTGTGCTACAATGATATTCATGACATAACACAGACAGTAGACTACACACCTAACCTAAATGACAGACGAACAAACGTACAAAAATATGGTTCTGGCCTAAATTAAATAAAAACCGTTGAAAAAAAACTAATGAACAAGATTTAAGGCAAACTTACCTTGTATTCCTTTGTTGGGAACATCATTGGCGTTTAAGCCTTTGGAACTGTACGCAGCCCTAACTTCATTGCAGCTTGTCGACTTGGGCTCAGCCTTCGTCGAAACAAACAGCACGGCAAATGTATAAACCGTAGAGAACACTAACATCGTCTTCATTGAGTCGGTTAAATAAAAGTTTAAAATATAGGCACAACGCAAAAGCACAGGAAAGGCGCTCAGCTGTATTACTAGGACAGAGTTGCAACTCGCACGTTGAATTTCCTCATGGAGACCCTGATTGTTCAACTTCGCTGGCAACGAAAGTACTCAAAGTTAGCAAGTTGGATTCTTCCTTCACAGCCGCGATTGGGCCACCTTAAACAGCTATAAGACTAAATATTAAAAAATTAAGGGAACGTTAAGAAGAAAAAAAAATAGTATCAGTTTCTGTCTCCAGTATGTATTTCGACTTCCAGCCTCTTTTCTAAACAAGCAGCCAAACGTATTTTTACAATGTTCGTCTTTAAAGTTGCATCCACCTAGACTTCAGTTCCGACGAGGAAAAGTTTACCAAAAGTTTTTGCAGTCTACAGCGCGTTGCGGTAGCTTTACAGACAGGACACTATACCGTATGTATTATGTCCGTGCTACAGCTCAGATGTTAGGCGCCTAGCAAAGTCCCAGGGAGAATCTCAATTGCACACTCCTCGCGTCCTCTCTCCTCGCCCCATTGGAGAAGAAAGCCAGAGATCCCGCCCCTATAACCTTCTCCTCCAATGGGTTTTGAGAAGGAGGCGAGTAGAGAGGATAGAGGACGCGAGGAGTAGACAACTGAGATTTCCCCCAGTGGATAGCAAGAATTGTGAGTTCCGGACAAAGACTTGGGAACACAAAACGCCCGGGGTGGAGCATGGACCGGACGTTAAGTAAGCCCTTGCCATTACGTTCTCCAGTAGCCAAAACACGCATTGGTCTGGGTTTAGAAAACCAGGAGTTATTGTCGAAATATCTGTTTTGATTGGTCAAAACACCAATTAGTGGGAAAAGATCAGACCTGGTCTGCCTGTGTATCTCTGTTGAATGTCAAACGTTATTGTGCATTAGTAACAAAGTGTTGGCCTCTGCAAAATCTGCACTTTTATTTCCACCAAACCTTTACCACATTTAATCTCACCCAATTACCCTCTGAATTCCACTGTGGATCACTTTTACACTGTAACCACAGAGACTGCATCATTACTTCCCTGAGGTGTAGAATGGCAGATACATACGGTGCCCTGTGTGTGACTCACTCACATTCAAACAAATGACAAATTCCCTGTTCTCAAAGGCCTCAGACAGCAACAAACACAGGTAAACCTACACTGCCGGGGAGAAGGTTGGTTGCTTTCTAAGTATGTCTGCCTGTCTTGAACTGGGTGTGTAGTGGAGTACTAGGCCTGTGTCCCAAATGGCACTCTATTCCCTATGCAGTGTACTACTTTACATAAGGAATAGGGTGCCATTTGGGAACCATGGTGTGTAGTGTGGAGTCCCGGGGCTGTGGCAGGTTGGAGGAGATGCATGGGCAGACAGGGACATCTCATTCACAGGATGACAGACAGTCTACTATGACACCACCACCACTCTCTCTCCTCTCCAGGCCTGAGGTTCAATCACAGCCACAGCAGCACTGCTGTCTGTCAGACGCTTCATAATTAAAGGAGACATTAGCCAGCATGCTTAGATCATGCCAGATGAAGGTGTGTGTGCGCGCACATGTGTGTGTGTGTGAGACGCCTCTGCCGATGACTGATAAGCCTATTGAGGGGCTTGGTTCAAAGAAAAAGCAGCCGTTTTTAAAAAGTTCTTCCCTCTCTTTATTCAAGATCATGGGCATTTGCCTCTGCTCTTCCTCATGCAAAATCCCTAACAGATATTTTTTATTTAACTAGGCAAGTCTTATTCTTATTTCTTATTCAGCCCCTGGAGCAAATTAGGGTTAAGTGCCTTGCTCAAGGACACATCGACAGGTTCAGGTTTTTCACCTTGTCAGCTCAGGTATTTGAACGCTCTAACCGCTAGGCTACCTGCCGCCCATATCTCATAGTTAACCAGAATCCCTAACAGATATCTCATCGTTAACCAGAATCCCCAACAGATATCTCATTGTTAACCAGAATCCCCAACAGATATCTCATCGTTAACCAGAATCCCCAACAGATATCTCATTGTTAACCAGAATCCCTAACAGATATCTCATAGTTAACCAGAATTCCTAACAAATGTCTCATAGTTAACCAGAATCCCTAACAGTTATTTCATAGTTAACAGATATCTTATTGTTAACCAGAATCCCTAACAGATATCTCATAGTTAAATAGAATTCCTAACAAATATCTCATAGTTAACAGAATCCCTAACAGATACCTTATTGTTAACCAGAATCCCTAACAGATATCTTATTGTTAACCAGAATCCCTAACAAATATCTCATAGTTAACCAGAATCCCTAACTGACATTTTATAGTTAACCAAAGGCCATTTTGGTCTTTATTTGTTAGTCAAGTGAGTCTCCGAACACAACAGGGCATCTCATCCAGTCAAAACAACCCAGTATCTTAAACCCAAAGCAATAGCGATCCTAACAATATACCCCCGTTCCCTAACAATATACCCCCGTTCCCCAACAATATACCCCTGTTCCCCAACAATATACCCCCGTTCCCCAACAATATACCCCTGTTCCCCAACAATATACCCCTGTTCCCCAACAATATACCCCTGTTCCCTAACAATATACCCCTGTTCCCCAACAATATACCCCTGTTCCCCAACAATATACCCCTGTTCCCCAACAATATACCCCTGTTCCCCAACAATATACCCCTGTTCCCCAACAATATACCCCTGTTCCCCAACAATATACCCCTGCTCCCTAACAATATAGGGGGGAGGGGGTTGTGCGTGTGTGTGTGTGTGTGTGTGCATGCGCACATTGGGTTTGCGGGGTAGCACTCAGTAAAATTACATTCCTCCTTTTGTATGTCCACATTCCAGAGTCTGCTCGATTCATTCCAGAGTCTGCTCGATTCATTCCAGAGTCTGCTGATTCATTCCAGAGTCTGCTCGATTCATTCCAGAGTCTGCCGATTCATTCCAGAGTCTGCCGATTCATTCCAGAGTCTGCCGATTCATTCCAGAGTCTGCTCAATTCATTCCGTGTGACTGCGGCTGATGGGGAAGCCAGGGGTTGACGAAGAGCAGGTGTGGGTCCCAAAGGACACCCTATCCCCTATATAGTCTGTCTTGAACTGTCCTCTCTGGGATAACAAAAGGTAAGAATGGTCCAGTTGCCATGGTGATTAAATGTGAATAAGCATTGAGAGAGGTTTCTAGCTTCTCTTTATCTGAGGAATTTCAACATCTAGCTACCCGGTTGAATTGGAGAGGAGAGGATAGGAGAAGACTGTCTGTGTGTATAGTATATTTCATGTGAACAGTATAAATGCGAAAGCATTAATTGACATACGTTATTAGAATTTTTATTTCCTCTCAAGCACATGACAGTGCTTTAGAGCCCAATATCTGATACCACAATGGAAAACATTCTTGCCATGCATTTGTGTGCATAAGTAATAATGAGCACATTTATATTCATACATGAAGATGTAGTCAGTCACTAAAGCAGAAAATCAAACTATTCCTAATTGTAGGGAGTTACTCCCACTGTTCCCGCTGACTAACATCAAATTGACCTTTCACTCTGACAATGTGGGCTGTTTCTACGTTGCCCCAATATTACCTTAAGAAAACATCCAGGCTCTGCATTTCAATGGGGCTGTTTGCCTCCCATTAGCATTAGGAGTATAGCCCAGCAGGCTGGGTCAGCTGCCTGGCTGCTCTCCTTCTCCCTACCTGGGTCAGCTGCCTGGCTGCTCTCCCTCTCTCCCTCCCTGGGTCAGCTGCCTGGCTGCTCTCCCTCCCTGGGTCAGCTGCCTGGCTGCTCTCCCTCTCCTTCCCTGGGTCAGCTGCCTGGCTGCTCTCCCTCTCCCTCCCTGGGTCAGCTGCCTGGCTGCTCTCCCTCTCCCTCCCTGGGTCAGCTGCCTGGCTGCTCTCCCTCTCCCTCCCTGGGTCAGCTGCCTGGCTGCTCTCCATCTCCCTCCCTGGGTCAGCTGCCTGGCTGCTCTCCCTCTCCCTCCCTGGGTCAGCTGCCTGGCTGCTCTCCCTCTCCCTCCCTGGGTCAGCTGCGGGTGTGTCGTGTGTGTGCAGCTTTGGTGATGGCCCTGTTAACAGAGGCTGAAGCAGAGACAATAACATGTATACTTGGTTCACATGGAGAATACAAACACAACTTTAACGAATCTCATTGACTAATTGTGTGTCTGAGTCAGGGCAGAGTTACTGTTTGTCACCTGGTCAGGTATAAGGGGTAATTTGTCCTGGGGGGTTAATGACATTAGAGACAGGGGGGCTCAGGCTTAAAGTCCTACTCCAGTCTGCTTTTCAGCTCATTTATAACTTGATTTACTTAACAAAAGGCACATCTCAATGGGTGGTCCAGGTATCCTCATGACATGCCACAAGTGTGTGGGGGGGGGGATTCCTCTTTTGTTCTCTATTTCCCCACTATTGTTCCTCAATCAGACCAACTAAAAAAATCATCCTAAATGGCAACCCATTCCCTACATAGTGCACCTTTGACCAGAGCCCATAGCGCACTATATACGGAATAGGGTGCCATTTGGCACACAGACCACATAATCTGAAGAGGTGCTGTGGAATCTGTTTTTTGTAGATCAGTCAGTCTCGGCCGCCTTCAATGTCGGCTATAATGTCTAACGCATCCATTGATTGTTAGGTGCTAGAAAACCACCCCTGTCCCTGGACAGTGGGCCTAACTACCGAGAATAACTTGCCAGCCAGTCACTTGATCCTCACTGCTCTGCAATCAGATGAGATTATGTGGTCACTAATTGGACATTCAGTGCTTAATTAGACTCTGTCTAAACAAGTTGTGTGCATTGCAAATGGCAGCCTATTCCATAAATAGTGTACTACTTTTGATAAGTGCTCATAGTGCACTATATAAGGAATAGGGTGCCATTTGAGACGCTCTCATAGTGCACTATATAAGGAATAGGGTGCCATTTGAGACGCTCTCATAGTGCACTATATAAGGAATAGGGTGCCATTTGAGACGCAGAAGTTATCTGACACTCTTAGAAAAAAGGATTCCAAAAGGGTTTTTCGTCTGTCCCCATAGGAGTACCTTTTTTGGTTCCAGGTAGAACAGTTTTGGGTTCCATGTAGAACCTTCCTTGAACCAAAAGGGTTCTACCTGGAGGGTTCTTCAAAGGGTTCTTCAAAGGGTTCTCCTATGTGGACAGCTGAAGATCCCTTTAAGGTTCTATATAGCACCTTTTTTCTAAGAGTGTACCATAAGTACACTTTATATACAAAAGTATGTGGACACCGCTTCAAATTGGTGGATTCAGGTATTTCAGCCACACCCGTTGCTGACAGGCGTATAAATCGAGCACACAGCCATGCAATATCCATAGACAACAGACTGAATTTCAACGTGGAGTAGGATGCCACATTTCCAACAAGTCAATTCGTCAAATTTATGCCCTGCTAGAGCTGCCCCGTTCTACTGTAAGTGCTATTATTGTGAAATGGAAATGTTAAGGAGCAACAATGGCTCAGCCACGAAGTGGTAGGCCACACAAGCTCACAGAACGGGACCGTCGAGTGCTGAAGTGCGTATCGGGTAAAAATTGTCTGTTTTGTCCAAATACTGGTGGATTCAACTAATAAAAGAATGGACGCCCTGACCAGTGAGGTTCTCCCAGGGTCAGCTCGATGAGTTGAAACAGGAGAAAGGCAAGACGACAGCAATCTGTAAGTCATTGAGATGGAGAAATCAGAGTATCTAGAGGGACCATCAAGGCAGAACAACATGGTTGTGGACGGAATTACAGAATCTTCACATGAGACCTGGACAGAGTCTGAGGTCAAAGTGAGGGAAATTATCTTGGAGAAACTGAAGATTGACCACAGGAAGATTGAGGTGGAGTGCGCCCACAGGACTGGAAAACCCACCACCAGCCCAGGTGAGAGGCCCAGTCCGATTGTACTTTGAGCGCCAACCAAGATGGCTGCTTCGCGACTAGCTCCAAAGAAACTCTGCAGTATTTTGTTTATGTACTTTAAAAAAAAAAACGTTATTAGCTCAGGAATTGTTTTGTGCCATTGCATACAGCCGGGAAGAACTATTGGTTATTAGAGCGGCGGTAACTCACCTGAACCAGCAGCATTACGATCAGGATAGATAGATAGATAGATAGATAGATAGATAGATAGATAGATAGATAGATAGATAGATAGATAGATAGATAGATAGATAGATAGATAGATAGATAGATAGATAGATAGATAGATAGATAGATAGATAGATAGATAGATAGATAGATAGATAGATAGATAGATAGATAGATAGATAGATAGATAGATAGATAGATAGATAGATAGATAGATAGATAGATAGATAGATAGATAGATAGATAGATACTTTATTGATCCCCCGGGGGGGAAATTTAATTGTCAAGCAACTACAACAAAACACAGGGCAGGTGCAAAATGCCAGAACGAAAGTACACAAAAGACAGATACACGGTACATGATACATAGAGCGGCAGTAAGTATGAAAAAGTATAGAAATAGTGCAAAAAAATAAAAGCTATAAAAAAGACATAGCATAGTATGGGTGGTTGGCTGAATATGTACACTATACATTGGTGGATGTTGGATGGTTAACTATACTATACAGGTCGATGGCAGAGAAATACTTCAGTAGCTAAAAATGCGTATGATATGAGCGAGGGTAATAATAGTTTACTTAGACAGACTGGGTAAATGAACAGGTAAGTGAAAATTCTGCATGGTTAAATTAGCTGTACAGTTAAGTATACAGTTATATTTACAGATAAGTGAATACTTGCATGGTTACACAAACTGTACAGGTAAATGACAGGAAGAGATACTTTAATAGCTAAATGTGTGTATGATATCATTTGGGGTAATAATAGTAATTCCCTTAAAATACAGTCCTTAGTGCGCAGGGTTAAATTACAGACAACTGCACGTATTAAACATTCGATATACTAAAAGCAATGAGAAAAGGTGCAATTGACAGGATACTAATATGCATTCCTGAGTGAATGCCTACGTAAGTTAGGTCCAAGAATTACTAGCAATATTGCACGTGATGTGATATAACAACTGTACATGAGTATGTATATACAGACCTGCATGAATAAGTAGGTCCTGAGTGAATGAGTGCTGACGGACCAGAGTTACTCACGGATGGATGCATAATTGTTAAACTAGGTCCTAGCACCCCAACAGTTCCAGATCTATGTTGCCGACGGCACGGCACCCCGGTGAGACATTATATAGTCTAATAGCCGCCGGCAGGAAGGACCTCCTGTAGCGCTCTCTGGCACACCGTGGTGGGATCAGTCTGTGACTGAAAGTGCTCCTCTGCGTCATAACCATAGCGTGCAGAGGGTGGGTGACGTTGTCCATGATGGCCAGCAGTTTGGCCAGGATCCGTCTCTCCGCCACCTCTAGAGTGTCAAGGCTCATCCCCAGGACAGAGCTAGCCTTCCTGATCAGCTTATTTACCCGAGAAGCATCACCGGCTTTGCTGTTTGCTCCCCAGCACACCACTGCAAAAAAGATGGCACTGGCCACCACAGACTGGTAGAAGGTATGCAGTAGTTTACTGCACACGTTGAAGGACCTGAGCCTCCTCAGAAAGTAGAGTCGGCTCTGGCCCTTTTTGTACAGGGCCCCGGTGTTACCAGCCCATTCCAGCCTGTTGTCCATATGGACTCCCAGGAACTTGTATGACCCAACCATTTCCACATCCATCCCCTGTATAGGGACTGAAGTCAGTTGTGCCTTGGTTCTCCTGAAGTCCACCACCATCTCCTTTGTTTTGCTGATGTTGAGCTGAAGGTGGTTCTGCTCACATCACAACAGAAAGTCACTGATTGTGCTCCTGTACTCCTCCTCCTGCCCACCCCTGATGCACCCTACAATAGCAGAGTCATCCGAGAACTTCTGTAGGTGGCATGTTTCAGAGTTATATCTGAAGTCTGAGGTGTAGAGGGTGAACAGGAAGGGGGACAGGACCGTTCCCTGGGGGGCCCCTGTGTTGCTAACTGCCCGTTCTGACACACAGCTCTGTAGTCGCACAAATTGTGGCCTACCGGTCAGGTAGTCCGTGACCCAGGAGACTAAGGGTGCTTCCACTTTCATCCTCCTCATCTTCTCACCCAGTAGCAGGGGCTGAATGGTATTGAAGGCACTGGAGAAGTCAAAAAACATAACCCTCACAGTGCAACCTGCGTTGTCCAGGTGAGAGTAGGCCCTCTGCAGAAGGTAGATGATTGCATCATCCACCCCGATGTTGCGCTGGTATGCAAACTGCAGGGGGTCCATTGATGTACACACACCACTATAACATACTCTGCTTCACAGAAACATGTCTTTCTGGAGACGTTCTGTCCGATTCTGTAAAGCCAGTTGGGTTTTCAGTACATTGGGCCAGTTGGGTTTTCAGTACATTGTGCCGACAGGAATAAACATCTCTCCGGGAAGCAGAAGGGTGGAGGTATATGTTTTATGATTAACGATTATATGGTGTAACTGTGATAACATACAGGAACTCAAGTCCTTCTGTTCACCCAACTTAGTATATCTCACAATCAAATGCAGACCGTTCTACCTCCCGAGGGAAATTTTGGCCATCATTGCCACAGCCATATATATCCCCCCTCAAGCCGATACCACTTCGGCCCTCAAAGAACTTCATTGGACTTTATTTAAACCCGGAAACCATTTATTGCATTTATTGTAGCTGGGGATTTTTACAAAGCAAATTTGAGGACTAGGCTGCAGAAGTTCCACCAACATATAGAATGTAACACTCGCGCCAGTAAAATCCTCGACCATTGCTATTCAAACTTCCGGAATAGTTACAAAGCCCTCCCCCGCCCCCCCATTTGGCAAATCAGACCATGACTCCATTTTGCTCCTCCCCTCCTATAGGCAGAACCTCAAACAGGAAGTACCAGTAATCCAGACTATTCAACGCTGGTCTGACCAATCAGAATCCACGCTCCAGGATTGTTTTGATCACATGGACTGGGATATGTTCCAGGTAGCTTCTGACAATAATCTAGACGAATACACGTACACTGTGACCGAATTTCTAAGGTAGTGGATAGGAGATGTGTTCCCCGCAGCGCACACACACACACACACACCAATTAATTAATGGACTGCTGAATGTACATTTTTTTCTCTTGCTTTTGTTTGCTCTTTTCAGTATTATATCTATCTCTGATAAGCTATCCAGGAAAGGGCTGAAAATAGCCTATATTAATATATGTTGCCTTAGAAATAAGGTTCATGAAATCAATAACTTGCTAACATCAGATAACATTCATATATTAGCCATTTCTGAGACTACCTTAGATAATTCATTTGATGATACAGCAGTAAAAGATTATAACATCTATAGAAGAGACAGAAATGCTTATGGGGGAGGTGTTGCTGTATATATTCAGAGCCATATATATATATTTTTTAACCTTTATTTAACTAGGCAAGTCAGTTAATAACAAATTCTTATTTAAATTTACGGCCTACACTGGCCAAACTCGGACGATGCTGGGCCAATTGTGCCCCGCCCTATGGGACTCCCAATCATGACTGGTTGTGATACAGTCTGGATTCAAACCATGTTGTCTGTAGTGACGCCTCTAGCACTGAGATGCAGTGTCTTAGACCACTGCGCCACTTGGGAGCCCTAACAATGCTAAGAGAAGATCTTATGTCAAGTGTTATTGAAGTGTTGTGGTTGCAGGTTCACTTGCCACATCTAAAGCCTTTTCTTTTGGGGTGTTGCTTTAGGCCACCAACTGCAAACAGACAGTATCACAATATAGTGGCTATATCCAGGAAAGTTCCAAGAGCTGGGCCTAAAATAGTGTATAAAATATTTTGCTGTGACTCATATGTGGATGATGTAAAAAATATTTGTTGGTCCGATTAATAAGGAGCATCCAGACGCTGCACTTGATACATTTATGAAATTGCTTCTTCCAATTATTGATAAACATGCACCTGTTAAGAAACTGACTGTTTGAACTGTTAAGGCTCCATGGATTGATGAGGAATTGAAAAACTGTATGGTTGAAAGAGATGGGGCAAAGGGAGTGGCTAATAAGTCTGGCTGGCTGACTTACTGCAAATTGAGAAATTATGTGACTAAACTCAACAAAAAGAAGAAGAAAATGTATTATGAAGCCAACATCAATGATATAAAAAATGATGGAAAAAAAACATTGGAGTACTTTAAATGAAGTTATGGTCAGAAAGTCAAATTCAACTCCATCTTTCATCGAATCAGATGGCTTATTCATCACAAAAACATGTGATGTTGTCGATTCTTTTAATGATGACATAATTGACAAAGTGGGCAAACTTACTGTAACGACTGTGCCTCCGACCTCAATGGTGCCCCTCCCGCCCCGGCGCTCCAGCTCGCTGGTATACTAACGACCCGCATGAGTATGAACGCAACCGCGCTCACGCGCCCGCACCTGATTCCCATCCCCTGATTCCACACCGGCTTCCACATGATTACACACCCTTTATATGTTCCCCTCCCTGTGGTGTGCGTGTGGATTATTGTTCATGAGCTGCGTCTCAGTTGTGCTGTGCATGGTTAAACTTGATGTATCGATTTCGTTCGTTCTTATTTTCCTTTTTCTTCGGATGGTAGCTGGCTCTATAGCCTAGTCTAGAGGAAAGTCGTTGTACTCAGGCCTGGAGGCAAGCCAAAGTAATTCCGCTACCCAAGAGTGGTAAAGCGGCCTTTACTGCTAATGAAGTCACTGAAACCCTTAACAAAGAGTTGCAGTCAGTTTTGGAATGGGTGGCCAGTAATAAACGGGTCCTGGACATCTCTCAAACTAAGACCATTGTATTTGGTACAAATCATTCCCTAAGTTCTAGACCTCTAGCTGAATCTGGTAATGAATGGTGTGGCTGTCAAACAAGTTGAGGAGACTAAATTACTTGGCGTTACCTTAGATTGTAAACTGTCATGGTCAACACATATGGTTGTAAAGATGGTTAGAGGTCTGTCCGTAATAAAGAGATGCTCTGCTTTTTTGACACCACACTCCAAAAAGCAAGTTCTGCAGGCTCTAGTTTTGTCTAATCTTGACTATTGTCCAGTCATATGGTCCAGTGCTGCAAGGAAAGACCTAGTTAAGCTGCAGCTGGCCCAGAACAGAGCGTCAAGTCTTGCTCTTCATTGTAATCTGACGGCTGATATTAATACTATGCCTGCCAGTCTCTCTTGGCTAAGAGTTGAGGAGAGACTGACTGCATCACTTATTTTTTTTATAAGGAACATTTGAAAAATCCCAAATTGTTTGCATAGTCAACTTACACACAGCTCTGACACACACACTTACACCACCAGACATGCCACCAGGGGTCTTTTCACAGTCCCCAAATCCAGAACAAATTCAAGAAAGCATACATTATTATATAGAGCCATTATTGTATGGGACTCGGTTCCATCTCATATTTCTCAAATAAACAGCAAACCTGGTTTCAAAAAACAGATAAAGCAACACCTCACAGCACAACGCCTCTCCCCTATAAGACCTAGATAGTGTGTATGTATTGATATGTAGGCTACGTGTGCTTTTAAAAAAACATTTAGTAGTTGAGCTGTTCTTGTCTATTAATGTTACGTATTATGTCATGTTTCATGTTTTGTGTGGACCCCAGGAAGCAGCACACAAGCCTAAGATCACCATGCGCAATGCCAAGCATCAGCTGGAGTGGTGTAAAGCTCGCCACAATTGGACTCTGGAGCAGCGGAAACGAGTTCTCTGGAAAGATGAATCACGCATCACCATCTGGCAGTCCGATGGACAAATCTGGGTTTGGCGGCTGCTAGGAGAACTCTACCTGCCCCAATGCATAGTGCCAACTGTAGAGTTTGGTGGAGGAGGAATAATGGTCTGGGGCTGATTTTCATGGTCGGGCTAGGCCCCTTAGTTCCAGTGAAGGACAATTCTGTTCTTCCAACTTTGTGGCAACAGTTTGGGGAAGGCCCTTTCCTGATTCAGCATGACAATGCCCCCGTGCACAAAGCGAGGTCCATTGTTGTGGAAGAACTTGACTGGCCTGCACAGAGCCCTGACCTCAACACCATCGAACACCTTTGGGATGAATAAGAACGCAGAATGCGAGCCAAGCCTAATTGCCCAACATCAGTGCCCAACATCAATATTGCTCTTGTGTCCCCGCAGCAATGTTCCAACATCTAGTTGAAAGCTGTCCCAGAACAGTGGAGGCTGTTATAGCAGCAAATGGGGGACCAACTCCATATTAATGCCCATGATTTTGGAATGAGATGTTCGACAAGCAGGTGCCCATATACTTTTGGTCATGTAGTGTATCAATAAGCAACGCAATACACGTTAACGCACCTCTACTTAATGTAGGTTGCCATTTTTATTACTTTGCCTCAAATAGCCTCTTGTTTTTAAATAATAATGTAGACATAAATATTTGTAAGCCCTGGTTTTGAACCAGCCTTGTATTACTGTACATACAATTAATATATACCTTCCAAGCTTTGGAAGGTTTGAAAATAGCAAACGTCCGAAAAGTTGTGGAGAACTCGAAAATCTAATTAAAGGTCAAACAAAACTCTACATTGACTCTACACAAACTTCTCTTTGCTCTTTCCCCATGCTAAATGATGCTGGGAAGGTACAGCTTTCCTGCATCCCAAATGGCACCCTATTCCCTATGTAGTGCACTGCTTTTGACCAGGCCCATAGGGCTCTGGTCAAAAGCAGTGCACTACAGATGCAGGATCTTAATTTGAGCCAGTTTGCAACAGGAAATGTGAATTATTCTGTGGATTAAAATTAATTAGAGGTTGATATATTTTTTGTTAGAGCAAATCAAGTCTGAAATGTCAAAGTGGAGATTACAAACTTTAGAAGCCTGTTTAAAACTGAAATACACTACAAGGTTGTATTTCCTGCTGTGCAGAAACATTCTCAGCAACAATAGAGTGATCAAATTAACGGGGTGCCATTTGGGACCAGCCCAGAAGAGAGAAGAGAATGCTCCTCCCATCAGGATGTGTTCTTGACCAGTTGATGGTGGAGTTGTTCATTCATCTTCATTCAAAACTATCAACATTGCAATTAAACATATTTCTTGAACATGGAATCAAAAATACGGACAAAAACAACAACATTCTGTACAGTTTTCAGGCAAGAATAGGACAATACAGATGTAGGATCTTAAATTGAGCCAGTTTTCTACAGCAGGAAAATATTCCTACAGCAAAAGGAAATTGTGTGTAGATTGGGGTTGACACATTTCTTGTTAGGGCAAATCAAGTCTGACATTTTAAAGTGGAAATTAAATTAAAAGCCTTTTTAAACAGGAAAATGATCAGCAACAAAAGAGTGATCAAATTTAGATCCTACATTTGTAAGGGCTCCCATGAGTTACTAGCTTTACTGATCAGAGAATCAAGCAGACAGAAAACACTTGTTATTTTTCTTCAACAGTTAAGACCTCAATTAACCCCCCTTGGGGTGAACTACCCCTTTAATTGTTGGGTAAAGTTGCTACTGAAAAAGCACTACAAGGTGTTTCCAGACAGTAAGAGGAGCGAACACTGATAATTGAAAGGAGACAAACACTTGAGCCAGGCGAATCAATCTGATCCAATACAATGCTTCCTGGATACAGTTGCCATGGTGGTGCGTCAGCGGAGAGGGGGACAAGTGACTTGGAGGGGTTGACACTCGGAGCAAACCTTTAATCTAACAGGCATAATTTTGCCTTCATCAGGTCACAATCAAGAAGAGAGGGAGAGGGGGTGACATACAGAGAGACAGGAAGAGAACGAGGAAGAGAGAGAGAGAAAGAAGAGACAAAGAAAAGACACCACCTGCTCTGACAAATAGTTAAAAGCACATTTTGAATGTGTCCCAGTTGGGTGTCACCTTGGCCTGCGGGGCCTGTGAGTTCACAACAACCCCTTAACCCCTTAATGTCCTCTAATCCCAACACAGCCCAGGGATACTTTTACTGCCCACAGAGGAAGTGGGCGTCAGAGCTAACTAACTGCTTTTAATGCCTTCTCCCTGCAGGGCGACACAATGCAGTGAGAGTGAGAGAAACACCATTGTAAATACAACCCATATTTATGTTTATTTATTTTCCCTTTTGTATTATTTGCACATAATATGACATTTGAAATGTCTTTATTCTTTTGAAACTTTTGTGAGTGTAGTGTTTAAACTCATTTTGTTTTATTGATTATTTCACTTTTGTTTATTATCTATTTCATGTTTCCCATGCCAATAAAGCCTTTCAATTGAATTGAATTGAATTGAATTGAAAGAAAATTACACCCTAGAGACGCAGTACAATGCAGTGACAAGGAGAGGAGAGAGGAGAGAGGAGAGAGAGATAGAGGAGGGAAGAGAGAGGAGAGAGAAGAGGAGAGAGAGATACAGGAGAGAGGAGAGAGAGAGATAGAGGGGCGGAGAGAGAGGAGAGAGTACCAGATGTGATCAGAGAGAGGAGAGAGAGAGATAGAGGGGCAGAGAGAGAGAGGAGAGAGAGTCAGAGGAGATCGTAGAGAGGAGAGAGAGAGAGAAAGAGGGGCGGAGAGAGAAGAGAGAGAGAGCGTGGTGGAGAGAGAGTCACAGACGGGTGTCCACTCTGTGTGTTCTGAGTCCTCTTCACCCTAAAGAGCAGAACACCTGTAGCTCCTCTTAAGATAAGGGTTTCAGCTCTAAGGGCCTCAGAGACTCAGACAGTTACTTTGTCACAACACCAGGTTTAGTCTAGATGGGTTAGCTGTAGTGGAGGGGGGAGGGTTCCCTATGAGGAAAGAGTAATGGTAGCACTTAACCAGAATGGGAGGAGGCCAGAGGCAAGGGAAAGGAAAGACCATAGTCACTTATTTACATGGTGCAGTGGGTTTATCTAGAGCAGTTGGATGGCTGGCCAGTCGAGGACAAAGGACATCCATAAGTCTCTATTCAACAAGCAGAGTTTTAAACCGTTTCAGAGGACAGTTCCTTCACAAAGAGCTGACACAGAAAGTCCCATGAGAGGGAGGGTAGAAGGAGTGAGAATCCAATATCTTGCTGGGCCATGTCAGCTTTGGACGAGTCATTGAACTGTTCTGTACACAGGAGGCCTCAGTATTAATGCCATCTTAATACTGTCAAAACACTGTCTGACTATGTTTGTGGAATCTCAGAATCAGTCTGCTGTAAGTCCCAGGGCTGCACTATATATATATATTTTGGAGGAGTCGGTTACAGCAGAAGACACATTTCCGTCTCTTAAAGATAGAGATAGAGGAGAGAGGAAGGAAGAGAGAGGAGAGATGAGAGAGGAGATAGAGGAGAGAGATATAGATGGGTGAAGAGAGAGGAGAGTTAGAGGAGAGAGGAGAGAGATAGATGGGAGGAACAGGAGGCCTCAGTAGTAATGCCATCTTAATACTGTCAAAACAATGTCTGACAATGTTTGTGGAATCTCAGAATCAGTCTGCTGTAAGCCCCAGGGCTGCACTATATATATATTGGAGGGGTCGGTTCTAGCAGAGGACTCTTATAGATTAATCAATTCTTCTTCTTCTGAAATCTGTGGGTGAGAAGCAGGGATGGATCACTGATTACTGGTCACTGGTGTCCAAGCAGCAACAGGAGAAGGGAGAGGGTCAGAGGTAGAACCCCATCCAGGTGACTCAGAACCAGGACAGCAGCAGACGAAGACGGCCCTCCCACCCTGTCTGTAGCCAGCTGAGGGGTCAGCAACTGGTCATGGAACGTGAAGTCATCCATAGCCAGGTTATCTGCCAGATCTAAGACAGAGACCAGGAGACAGACAGACAGACAGACAGACAGACAGACAGACAGACAGACAGACAGACAGACAGACAGACAGACAGACAGACAGACAGACAGACAGACAGACCAGGAGACAGACAGACCAGGAGACAGACAGACAGACCAGGAGACAGACAGACAGACCAGGAGACAGACAGACAGACAGACAGACAGACCAGGAGACAGACAGACAGACAGACAGACAGACAGACAGACAGACAGACCAGGAGACAAACCGACCAGGAGACAGACAGACAGACAGACAGACAGACAGACAGACAGACAGACAGACCAGGAGACAAACCGACCAGGAGACAGACCGACCAGGAGACATACAGACAGACAGACAGACAGACAGACAGACAGACAGACCAGGAGACAGACAGTCAGACAGACAGACCAGGAGACAGAGAGACATACAGACCAGGAGAAAGACAGACAGATAGAACAGGAGACAAACAGACAGACCAGGAGACAAACAGACAGACCAGGAGACAGACAGACAAATCAGGAGACAGACAGACAGACAGACCAGGAGACAGACAGACAGACCAGATGGGAGAAGAATGAGAAGTTTTAGCGACACAGGAAAGAGTGTACAGACAAATGGTTAGAACAAACACTCATGGTGAATAACCCATGTTGTATCATGGTGAATAACCCATGTTGTATCATGTTGAATAACCCATGTATCATGTTGAATAACCCATGTTGTATCATGGTGAATAACCCATGTTGTATCATGTTGAATGACCCATGTTGTATCATGTTGAATAACCCATGTTGTATCATGGTGAATAACCCATGTTGTATCATGGTGAATAACCCATGTGGTATGATGATTAAGCAATAACGCACGAGGGGGTGTGGTAAAGTATTCAGATCCCTTGATAAATTAATGTTTTTCTTCATCAATCTACACACAATAACCATAATGACAAAGTGAAAACAGGTGTTTAGAAATGTTTGTAAATGTTTTCAAAATAAAAAAACAGAAATACCTTATTTACAAAAGTATTAGTACCCTTTGCTATGAGACGCGAAATCGAGCTAAGGTGCATCCTGTTTCCATTGATCATCCTTGAGATGTTTTCTACAACTTGATTGGAGTCCACCTGTGGTAAATTAAATTGATTGGACATGACTTGGAAAGGCACAGACCTGTCTATATAAGGTCCTATAGTTGACAGTGCATGTCAGAGCAAAAACCAAGCCATGAGGTCGAAGGAATTGTCCATAGAGCTCCGAGACAGGATTGTGTCGAGGCACAGATCTGGGGAAGGGTACCAAAACATTTTTGCAGCATTGAAGGTCCCCAAGAACACAGTGGCCTCCATCATTCTTAAATGGAAGAAGTTTGGAACAACCAAGACTCTTCCTAGAGCTGGCTGCCCGGCCAAACTGAGCAATCGGTGGAGAAGGGCCTTGGTCAGGGATGTGACCAAGAACCTGATGGTCACTCTGAAAGAGTTCCAGAGTTCCTCTGTGGAGATGGGAGAACCTTCCAGAAGAACAACCATCTCTGCAGCACTCCACCAATCAGGCCATTATGATAGAGTTGCCTGACGGAAGCCACTCCTCAGTAAAAGGCACATAACAGCCCGCTTGGAGTTTGCCAAAAGCCCCCATAATGGACTCTCAGACCATGAGAAACAAGATTCTCTGAACTGATGAAACCAAAATTTAACTCTTTGGCCTGAATGCCAAGTGTCACACCTGGAGGAAACCTGGCACCATCCCTACGGTGAAGCATGGGGGTGGCAGCATCATGCTGTGGGGATGTTTTTCAGCGGCACAGACTGGGAGACTAGTCAGGATCGAGGGAAAGATGAACGGAGCAAAGAGATCCTTGATGAAAACCTTCTCCAGAGTGCACAGGACCTCAGACTGGGGCGCCAAGGGGTCTGAATACTTTCCGAATGCACTGTATACAGTATGGCCATTATACCACAGCTAAGGGCTGTTCTTATGCACAACGCAATGCGGAGTACCTGGATACAGGCCTTAGCCGTGATATATTGGCCATATACCACAAACCCTCAAGGTGCCTTATTGCTATTATAAACTGGTTACCAACGTAATTAGGGCAGTAAAAATAAATGTTTTGTCATACGGCTGTCAGCCAATCAGCATTCAGGGCTCGAACCACCCAGTTTATAATGTTGAATAACCCATGATGATGAAAAACTCATGATGTTGAATAACCCATGATGTATGATGTTGACTAACCCATGATGTGAACTAACCCATGATGTTGACTAACCCATGATGTTGAATAACCCATTATGTTTAATAACCCATGTGGTATGATGTTGAATAACCCATGCGGAAAGATGTTGAATAACCCATGTGGTATGGTGTTGAATAACCCATGTGGTATGATGTTGAATAACCCATGTGGTGTGATGTTGAATAACCCATGTGGTATGATGTTTAATAATCCATGTGGTATGTCCATCCTTCGCGTGATGCATTATGCAGCTGTAAAAACAACATTACATCGGAGGAACAGAAAACAAAACTTGCCCTGCACACAGAGGCCACATACTGCTCTAGACAGTATATTAGATTTGTAATAGGTCAAAATAATAGTTCCTTTTCACTGGATATGAGATTTTAAGTTAAAACTTAAACCTATGGGAATGAGAAGGATTTCCCATTAAGATCTTAAAATATTAATAACAGGCAAACTCATGTCAAATAAATAAAATCATCTCATCCCTTACCAGTGCAAACATCATCATCCACAATCCATACTTTTCCATTTGTTCACATTTCAGGGAGGATGGACTATAACAGTTTATTATACTAACCATCATCATACATTTTATTATACTGCCCATCATCATACAGTTTATTATACTACCCATCATCATACAGTTTATTTTTACTATCCATCATCATACTGTATATTATACTACCCATCATCATACAGTTTATTATACTACCCATCATCATACAGTTTATTATACTACCCATCATCATACAGTATATTATACTACCCATCATCATACAGTATATTTTTACTACCCATCATCATACAGTTTATTATACTACCCATCATCATACAGTTTATTTTTACTATCCATCATCATACTGTATATTATACTACCCATCATCATACAGTTTATTATACTACCCATCATCATACAGTTTATTATACTACCCATCATCATACAGTATATTATACTACCCATCATCATACAGTTTATTTTTACTATCCATCATCATACAGTTTATTATACTACCCATAATCATACAGTTTTTTATACTACCCATCATCATACTGTATATTATACTACCCATCATCATACTGTATATTATACTACCCATCATCATACTGTATATTATACTACCCATCATCATACTGTATATTATACTACCCATCATCATACTGTATATTATACTACCCATCATCATACAGTATATTATACTACCCATCGTCATACAGTTTATTATACTACCCATCATCATACTGTATATTATACTACCCATCATCATACAGTATATTATAGATAGATAGATAGATAGATAGATAGATAGATAGATAGATAGATAGATAGATAGATAGATAGATAGATAGATAGATAGGTACTTTATTGATCCCCGAGGGGGAAATTTCTTTGTCAAGCAGCTACAACAAAACATAGGGCAGGTGCAAAATGCCAGAACGAAAATACACAAAAGACAGTTACACGATACATGATACATAGAGCGGCAGAAGCTATAAAAAGACATTGCATAGTATGGGTGGTTGGCTGAATATGTACACGATACATTGGTGGATGTTGGATGGTTAACTATACTATACAGGTCGATGGCAGAGAAATACTTCAATAGCTAAAAATGCATATGATATGAGTGAGGGTAATAATAGTTTACTTAATAGACAGACTGGTTAAATGAACAGGTAAGTGAATATTTTGCATGGTTAAATTAGCTGTACAGGTAAATATACAGTTATATTTACAGGTAAGTGAATACTTGCATGGTTACATAAACTGTACAGGTAAATGACAGGAAGAGATACTTAAATAGCTAAATGTGTGTATGATATAATTTGGGGTAATAATAGTAATTCCTTTAAAATACAGTCCTTAGTGCGCAGGGTTTAATTACAGATAACTGCACGTATTGCACATTCGATATACTAAAAGCAATGAAAAAAGATACAACTGACAGGATACTAATATGCATTCCTGAGTGAATAACTACGTAAGTTAAGTTCAAGAATTACTTGCAATATTGCATGTGATATGATATAACAACTGTACATGAGTATGTATATACAGACCTGAATGAATAAATAAGTCCTGAGTGAATGAGTGATTACGGACCAGAGTTACTCACGGATGGATGCACAAATTGTTAAACTAGGTCCTAACACCCCAACAGTTCCAGGTCTGTGTTGCCGACGGCACGGCACCCCGGTGAGGCATTAAATAGTCTAATAGCTGCCGGCAGGAAGGACCTCCTGTAGCGCTCTCTGGCACACCGTGGTGGGATCAGTCTGTGACTGAAGGTGCTCCTCTGCGTCATAACCATGGCATGCAGATGGTGGGTGACGTTGTCCATGATGGCCAGCAGTTTGGCCAGGATCCGTCTCTCCACCAAAAAGATGGCACTGGCCACCACAGACTGGTAGAAGATATGCAGTAGTTTACTGCACACGTTGAAGGACATGAGCCTCCTCAGAAAGTAGAGTCGGCTCTGGCCCTTTTTGTACAGGGCCCCGGTGTTACCAGCCATATGGACTCCCAGGAACTTGTATGACCCAACCATTTCCACATCCATCCCCTGTATAGGGACTGCAGTCAGTTGTGCCTTGGTTCTCCTGAAGTTCACCACCATCTCCTTTATTTTGCTGATGTTGAGCTGAAGGTGGTTCTGCTCACACCATCGTCATACAGTTTATTATACTACCCATCGTCATACAGTTTATTATACTACCATCATAATACAGTATTTATATACTACCATCATCATACAGTATTTATATACTACCCATCATCATACAGTATTTATATACTACCATCATCATACAGTTTATTATACTACCCATCATCATACAGTTTATTATACTACCCATCGTCATACAGTTTATTATACTACCATCATCATACAGTATTTATATACAACCATCATCATACAGTATTTATATACTACCCATCATCATACAGTATTCATATACTACCCATCATCATACAGTATATTATACTACCCATCATCATACAGTTTATTATACTACCCATCGTCATACAGTTTATTATACTACCATCATCATACAGTATTTATATACTACCCATCATCATACAGTATATTATTCTACCCATCATCATACAGTATTCATATACTACCCATCATCATACAGTATATTATACTACCCATCATCATACAGTTTATTATACTACCCATCGTCATACAGTTTATTATACTACCATCATCATACAGTATTTATATACTACCCATCATCATACAGTATATTATTCTACCCATCATCATACAGTTTATTATACTACCATCATCATACTGTATATTATACTACCCATCATCATACAGTATTTATATACTAACCATCATCATACAGTATATTATACTACCCATCATCATAAAGTTTATTATACTACCATCATCATACTGTATATTATACTACCCATCATCATACAGTATTTATATACAACCCATCATCATACAGTTTGTTATACTACCATCATCATACTGTATATTGGCACCCTTTTATTATATAATTGCGTATATCTTCTCAAATACGTTGGAATTGAAAAGCAACTTTTGGTTTCCACACCTTGTTATTGGATTTTAAATAGTGCAGAGCTAGATTTTCGGGAAACTTACGTTTACAATTGTAATTAACCAGGAGACAGACAGACAGACCAGGAGACAGACATACAGACCAGGAGAAAGACAGACAGACCAGGAGACAGACAGACAGACCAGGAGACAGACAGACAGACAGACCAGGAGACAGACAGACAGACCAGGTGGGAGAAGAATGAGAAGTTTTAGCGACACAGGAAAGAGTGTACAGACAAATGGTTAGAACAAACACTCATGGTGAATAACCCATGTTGTATCATGTTGAATAACCCATGTTGTATCGTGGTGAATAACCCATGTTGTATCATGGTGAATAACCCATGGTGTATGATGATTAAGCAATAAGGCACCGACAAAATTATTGGGACCACAGAGTTAGTACTTGGTTGCACAGCCTTTGGCCAAGATAACCGCTGACAAATGCTTCTTGTAGCCATCAATGAGCTTCCTCCACCTTTCTACAGGAAATTTGGCAAACTGCGCCAATTCTTCAATGACGTCATGCTCGCCTGCCGCTGCTGTCTCTTACACCAATGTTCTTTAGCCTCTACAGCTGCTAATGATGCAGAACACCCTCTCTACATCTCTCGTCTCTCCTCCCATCTCTCTCTTCCCACACTCATTCTGTGGTGCTTTGTCTGGGAGAAAGCCATGAGGGAGACAGAAATATAAAGGGTGAGTAAGTTATGAGAAAGGGCAATAGGATATCAGTAAGGAAGGGCTACTAAAGTGAGGCACGCCAGCTATGTGTGGATCTGTCCTCTGTCAGGCCAGCTGTGAAGCACCTCTCCCGCTCCCAGACACACACACACACAACCACACACACACACACACACACACACACACACACACACACACACGCACGCACGCACGCACACACACACACACACACACACACACACACACACACACACACACACACACACACACACACACACACACACACACACACACACACACACACACACACACACACACAAATAACTGATAGCAACAAATTGAATTAGTTGACACACACGAGCTGTGGCTAGTTTTGAAATGGCTGTGATCAGAACAACAGCCAGGGCTTTTATTAATACTGGACTGGAGTAGACTGGGGCTATGGGACCCGGCCTGGGTAGTGAGTGAGAGCTGGGCTCCACTCAGGAAGAGAAACAGAGAGAGGCTCCAGCTGTCTCAGGGATCCCTGATGCCCATAAGCCCAACGCAGCCAGCCCAGCCAGCTCAGGCACCATCTCAACCAGCAGCCATCCCAGGCACCATCTCAACCAGCAGCCATCCCAGGCACCATCTCAACCAGCAGCCAGCCCAGCCATCCCAGACACCATCTCAACCAGCAGCCACCCCAGCCAGCCCAGACACCATCTCAACCAGAAACCAGCCCAGACACCATCTCAACCAGAGGAAGAGGGAGGTAAATAAATAAATCTCCAACACTGCTACTGCTGAAAACCTCCTCTGAATTTCTTTGCAATTACGACAGCAGTTGAACGCAGGCCAGAGGACAATTAACTTTGTTCTCCTCTATCCTCTGACATAGGCAGTAGACATTCTTCTAGGCTCCAAAAGGACAATTTGTCATTGCTGGCCAAGGTGCAATTCAATACAGCTTTTATATACACTCTGGATGAGGGGAGGGGTGTGTGTAGCTATGTGTGAATGGATGAGTTAGTGAGGATTGTGTGTGTGTGTGTGTGTGTGTGTGGGCGCACGTGCAGTAACTAGTGAGAACGTCGGCTGTGCAAGGCTGGCATGAGTACAAAAAAAAGGAAGAATCCATTAAAAAACAGTCTCTCTCGCTAGTTTAAACACTGAACGCTAGTTTAAACACTGAACGCTAGTTTAAACACTGAACGGCACCACAGGCTGGCCTTGTTCTCTCGCTAGTTTAAACACTGAACGGCACCACAGGCAGGCCTTGTTCTCTCGCTAGTTTAAACACTGAACGGCACCACAGGCTGGCCTTGTTCTCTCGCTAGTTTAAACACTGAACGGCACCACAGGCAGGCCTTGTTCTCTCGCTAGTTTAAACACTGAACGGCACGACAGGCAGGCCTTGTTCGTCTGGCTCTGAAGAAACCAACTGGGACTGAACACTGCTGATCCCCTGGGACTGAACACTGCAGATCCCCTGCACTTCTTTTCCAGAGACTAGCCGGGACTAATAATATACTGTTATAATTAGTGATGAACATGTGTGTATGTGTGTGTGTTTCTCTCCCCCTCTCTCTCTCTCTCTCTCTCTCACACACACACACACAAAAGGCAACAAGAGACAGAGGAGTGAGACCTGGGCCTTATACTCTCTCCAGAGACTTTGAGGGAGGGAGGGAGGGAGAGAGGGAGAAAGGGTGAGAGAGAGAGGGGGGGAGGGAGAGAGAGAGGGAGAGAGGGTGAGAGAGAGGGGGGGGAGGGAGAGAGAGAGAGAGAGAGAGATAGAGAGAGAGCGAGCGAGCGAGAGGGAGGGAGGGAGGGAGGGAGGGAGGATACAAATTCCATCTAGACACTGTTGCCCTAGAGCACACAAAAAAACTATACATACCTCGGCCTAAACATCAGCAACACAGGTAACTTCCACAAAGCTGTGAACGATCTGAGAGACAAGGCAAGAAGGGCCTTCTATGCCATCAAAAGGAACATAAAATTCGACATACCAATTAGGATCTGGCAAAAAATACTTGAATCAGTTATAGAACCCATTGCCCTTTATGGTTGTGAGGTCTGGGGTCCGCTCACCAACCAAGAATTCACAAAATGGGACAAACTCCAAATTGAGACTCTGTATGCAGAATTTTTCATTCTGCGTACATGAAAAACACCAAATAATGCATGCAGAGCAGAATTAGGCCGATACCCGTTAATTATCAAAATCCAGAAAAGAGCTGTTAAATTCTACAACCACCTAAAAGGAAGCGATTCCCAAACATTCCATAACAAAGCCATCACCTACAGAGAGATGAACCTGGAGAAGAGTCCCCTAAGCAAGCTGGTCCCGCGGCTCTGTTCTCACAAACACAAACAGACCCCACAGAGCCCCTGGACAGCAACACAATTAGACCCAACCATATCATGAGAAAAGTACTTGCCACATTGGAACGAATTTACAAAAAAACTGAACAAACTAGAATGCTATTTGGCCCTAAACATAGAGTACACAGTGGTAGAATACCTGACCACTGTGACTGACCCAAAATTAAGGAAATCTTTGACTATGTACAGACTCAGTGAGCATAGCCTTGCTATTGATAAAGGCCGCCGTAGGCAGACCTGGCTCTCAAGAGAAGACAGGCTATGTGCAGAAAACAAATCCAATATTGATAAACTCCCAGATCTATTGGGTGAAATATCACTGTGTGCAATCACAGCAGCAAGATTTGTGATCTGTTGCCACAAGAAAAGGGCAACCAGTGAAGAACAAACACCATTGTAAATACAACCTATATTTATTTATTTACCTTTATTTATTTTCCCTTTTGTGCTTTAACTATTTGCACATCATTAGAACACTTTTATTGTTTATTTCACTTTTGTTTATTATCTATTTCACTTGCTTTGGCAATGTAAACATACTGTATGTTTCCCATGCCAATAAAGCCCTTAATTTGAAATAGAAATTGAGAGGGAGAGAGGGAGAGAGAGAGAGGGGGGGGGGAGAGAGGGGGGAGGGAGAGAGAGAGAGAAACAGAGAGGGGGAGGGAGGGAGAGAGAGAGAGGGGGGAGGGAGGAAGGGGGAGAGGGAGGGGGAGAGGGAGGGGTTGGGGACGACAAGCAGAGAGAGACATAATTAGTCAGATAGATGGATCGGCCTGGTTATAAATAGAGCAACAACCCTTGTGGTGATTAATGTGACCAATGTGGGCCTTTTTGTCTCACAGTAGAGAAGAGGCGGCCTCCTGTTCCCCATTCTACCCACTCAGACAGCAGATCCCTTTTAGGAGTATCACTCCCAGAGGGACGCCACTATGCCTACCTAGTCTGCTAGCTTTATCCCAGCCCTACGAGCTCCAGTTACAACGCAGAGGCAAGGTCAACAGTCCACCCATTGATTGGTTAGGGTAGGCCCAGGAACAGGGCTCATTGAAAGTGCACTATATCTTACTCACACAAGAAAACCCAGAGAAACGCAAAGCCTTTCTAAATATTTTAGCTTTACGCCCCCCTTTTATAGCTGGCCATTAAAGGGAGAACAGACGAATCAAATCAATGTTTATTGAATTGAAAGATCACATGTAGACATTGTGGTTTGAGGAAGGCTGTTTGTATGCCTGAAAGGTCAGGCAGTGGTTTCAGTGTGTGTGCGTGTGTGTGTGCGTGCGCAAGCGAGTGTGTGTCTCTGTGGTGTGTGTGTGTGTGTGTGTCACTGTGGTGTGTGTGTTCTCTGGTGTGTGTGTTCTGTGTTGTGTGTAGCGTTCAACAGAGCCAAAGCCTGAGGCCTTTCCAAAGTTTCTCTGTCATACAGTTAGTTAGCCATACTACAGCATCTTCTCTGTCATACAGTTAGTTAGCCATACTACAGCATCTTCTCTGTCATACAGTTAGTTAGCCATACTACAGCATCTTCTCTGTCATACAGTTAGTTAGCCATCCTACAGCATCTTCTCTGTCATACAGTTAGTTAGCCATACTACAGCATCTTCTCTGTCATACAGTTAGTTAGCCATACTACAGCATCTTCTCTGTCATACAGTTAGTTAGCCATACTACAGCATCTTCTCTGTCATACAGTTAGTTAGCCATACTACAGCATCTTCTCTGTCGTACAGTTATCAAATCAAATCAAATGTATTGGTCACATACACGTGGTTAGCAGATGTTATTGTGGGTGTAGTATAATGCTTGTGCTTCTAGCTCAGACAGTGCAGTAATATCTAGCAAGTAATATCTAACAGTTTCACAACATATACCCAAATACACATAAATCTAAGAATATATATATATATATATATATATATATATATATATATATATATATATAGAATATATACATAAATGTCAGGGCGGCATTGGACTAAGATACAATGGCATACTAAGCTTTATAGTATGCAGTATACACATAAGAGATTGGTGATGCAGTATGTAAACACGATTAAGTGACTAAGATACCGAAGAATAGTATAGTGTAGATTAGTTAGCAATACTACAGCCTATTCTCTGTCATACAGTTAGTTAGCCACACTAGAGCCTCTTTTCACAACAATACAAAAACAACTTCTGCTCATCTAGTGGTTGATCATAGGATATTACTATTTATGGTCAAGTGGACTTGATTTAGTTCATTTAGGACACATGTAGCTCCTCGGGTCAGTATGTGGAATGTTAGTCTCCAAACACAGGTGCTTCTTATGAAACTGAACGGGGAAATGGTTTGGATTGCAACTACATTGGCAGACGCTGGTTGCATTCCAAATGGCACCCTATTATCTACATAGTACACTACCTTTGACTAGAGGCCCTGTAGTGTAATATGTAGGGAATAGGGTGCCATTTGGGACGCAGATTTGTGAGCACATAAAACCCCTGAGCTAGTAGAAGAGAGATGAAAGGATCTGATGAGGATTTGATGAGGATCTGATGAGGAACCAATGAGGATCTGATGAGGATCTAATGAGGAACCAATGAGGATCTGATGAGGATCTAATGAGGATCTGATGAGGATCTGATGAGGATCTGATGAGGAGCTGATAAGGCTTTGATGAGGATCTCAGGGTCATAAGTAAAGCTAATATGTTATCCTTCGTCTGCTGGACCTGTCCTACTGTGGAATGATCTGTTCATTTCAATGTTCCACACAGTGACCTGGTAGAAATCCATGACTTACATGTAACCTCTGTTATCATAGACATGTTTGTGGGGGTAGTCTGGAAATACTGTAACAATGAGACTGTAAAAAGCACCTAACAAATACAGAATGAATTGATTACATTAATCATTAGGTCTTATCTTGAAGTTAATCATGGGGTGGAGGGTGGTATGTGCAGTGCCTTCACAAAGTATTCATACCCCTTGACTTATTCCACATGTTGTTGTGTTACAGCCTGAATTGAAAATGTATTTAAAAAAAAGAATAAAAAACATGTATTCAAATTTGTTGACAATGAAATACAGAAATACACTACATGACCAAAAGTATGTGGCCACCTGCTCGTCAAACATCTCATTCTAAAATCATTAATATGGAGTTGGTTCCCCTTTTGCTGCCATAACAGCCTCCACTCTTCTGGGAAGGCTTTCCACTAGATGCTGGAACATTGCTGCAGAGACTTGCTTCCATTCAGCCACAAGAGCATTAGTGAGGTCAGACACTGATGATGCTGAAACAGGAAAGGGCCTTCCCCAAACTGTTGCCACGAAGTTGAAAGCACAGAATCGTCTAGAATGTAATTGGATGCTGTAGCGTTAAGATTTCCCTTCACTGGAGCTAAGGGTAATAGCCTGAATCATGAAAAAGTATTCCTCTTCCACCAAACTTGCAGGTAGCGTTCTCCTGGCAAACCCAGATTCGTCCATCGGACTGCCAGATGGTGAAGCGTGGTTCATCACTCCAGAGAATGCGTTTCCACTGCTCCAGAGTCTAATGGCGGCGAGCTTTACACCAATCCAGCCGACGCTTTGCATTGTGCATGGTGATCATAGGTTTGTGTGCGGCTGCTCAGCCATGGAAACCCATTTCATGAAGCTTCCGGCTAACAGTTATTATGCTGACATTGGTTCCAGAGGCAGTTTGGAACTCTGTAGTGAATATTGCAACCGAGGACAGACGCAATCGGCGGTCACATTCTGTGAGCTTGTGTGGCCTACCACTTCGCAGCTTAGCTGTTGTTTCTCCTAGATGTTTTCACTTAAAAATAAGAGCACTTACAGTTGACCTGGGCAGCTCTAGCAGGGCCGAAATTTGACAAACTGAATTGTTGGAAAGTTGGCATCCTATGATAGTGCCACCTTGAAAGAGACTGAGCTCTTCAGTAAGGCCATTCTACTGCCAATGTTTGTCTATGGAGATAGAATGGCTGCATATTCAATTTTATACACCTGTCAGCAACGGGTGTGGTTGAAATAGCTGAATCCACTCATTTGAAGGGGTGTCCACATACCTTTGTATATTTATTGTATCTAATTTACACCCATTAGTCACTACATGTTAGAATCACCTTTGGCAACGATTACAGCTGTGAGTCTTTCTGGGTAAGAGCTTTGCACACCTAGATTGTACAATATTTGAACATTATTATTTTTTAAATTCTTCAAACTCTGTCAAGTTAGTTGTTGATCATTGCTAGACAGACATTTTCAAGTCTTGCCATAGATTTCCAAGCCGATTTATGTCAAAACTGTAACTAGGCCACTCACTAGGCCACTAGGTCGTCTTGGTAAGTAATTCCAGTGTATATTTGGCCTTGTGCTTTAGGTTATTGTCCTGCTTAAAGGTTATTTTTAAAGGTCTGTTGGAAAGCAGACTGAACCAGGTTTTCCTCTAGGATATTGCCTGTGCTTAGATCTATTCCGCTGGTTTTTATCCCCAAAAAACTCCCTAGTCCTTGCCAATGACAAGCATACCCATAACATGATGCAGCCACCACCATGCTTAAAAATATGAAGAGTGGTTGTCAGTGATGTGTTGCATTGCATTTTACCAAAACATAACACTTTGTATTCAAGACATAAAGTTAATTTCTTTGCCGATTCTTTTACAGTTTTACTTTGTGCCTTATTGCAAACAGGATGCATGTTTTGGAATATTTGTAATCTGTACAAGCTTCCTTCTTTTCACTCTGTTAGTATTGTGGAGTAACTATAATGTTGTTGATTCATCCTCAATTTTCTCCTATCACAGCCATTACACACTTTTAAAGTCACCACTGGCCTCATGGTGAAATCCCTGAGTGGTTTTCTTCCTCTCCAGCAACTGAGTTAAGAAGAACACCTGTATATTTGTAATGAATGGGGGTAATGATACACCATCCAAAATGACATTTTTTACCCATCTAGCAATAGGTACCTTTCTTTGCGAGGCATTGGAAAACCTCACTGGTCTTTGTGGTTGAATCTTTGTTTGAAATTCACTGTTCGACATATAATTGTATGTGTGTGGTACAGAGATAAGGTAGCCATTCAAAACTCATGCTAAACACTCATTTTACTCATGAACTTGTTTAGGCTTGCCATAACAAAGGGGCTGAATACTTATTGACTCAATACATTTCAGCTTTTCATTTTTAATTCATTTGTAAAGATTTCTAAAAACATAATTCTACTTTTTGTGTAGGCCAGTGACACAAAATCTAAATTTAATCAATTTTAAATTCAGGCTGTAACACAACAAAATTTGGAAAAGTCAAGGAATGTGAATACTTTCTCAAGGCACTGTATATGTATGTTTATTGCCTTGTTGTGTAAAAGCTTTGGCCACATTCCATTAGTTATTGTGCAGGTCATGTGATAGAACAGACGGGGCCCAGTTGGGGTTGTTGCTGGTAGGGAGTAGGGAGCAGAGAAGAGCGGAGCAGCGTGGGGAGCAGAGGGTGTGGGGTGGTGTCCGTTCGTCGATGGGCCAACAGGCCTGGAATCTGAGCGCCTGCCTCCACACCCACGGCGCTCTGAGAGGCTGGGAAGGCCTGGGCCAAGAACAACGATCCACCCAGAGGAGGGCGAACCGCTGGCCACAGAGCATACTGCAACAGCTCTGGCTCTGTGATCTCCGCTCTGCTCTGCTCTTCTCTGCCCTCCCCTCCTCCACAGCACTTACTGTTATTGCAGCAGAGGAACCCTCCCACACCAAGGGCACGGCAGGGGGAGAAAGAGGGAGGAGAGGGAGAGAGGGATGTGGAAAAGAGAAAGAGAGGAAATAAGAAGAGTCAGGGGAAACAGTAAAGATCTAGAGAGGAGTCAGGGGAAACAGTAAAGATATATAGAGGAGTCAGGGGAAACAGTAAAAATATATAGAGGAGTCAGGGGAAACAGTGAATATATAGAGGAGTCAGGGGAAACAGTGAATATATAGAGGAGTCAGGGGAAACAGTGAAAATATAGAGGAGTCAGGGGAAACAGTGAATATATAGAGGAGTCAGGGGAAACAGTGAATATATAGAGGAGTCAGGGGAAACAGTGAATATATAGAGGAGTCAGGGGAAACAGTGAAAATATAGAGGAGTCAGGGGAAACAGTGAATATATAGAGGAGTCAGGGAAAACAGTAAAGATAAAGAGGAGTGAGAGGGTTAATTTTATTTATTTATTTTTTATTTAACTAGGCAAGTCTGTTAAGAACAAATTCTTATTTACAATGATGGCCTACACTGGCCAAACCCCCTAACCCGGACGACGCTGGGCCAATTGTGCGCCACCCTATGCGACTCCCAATCACAGCCAGATGTGATACAGCCTGGATTTGAACCAGGGACTGCAGTGATGCCTCTTGCACTGAGATGCAGTGCCTTTCACCACTGCGTTACTCAGGAGTCCTCGGTTAAAGATAAAGAGGAGTGAGAGGGTTACAGATATAGAGGAGTGAGAGGGTTACAGATATAGAGGAGTGAGAGGGTTACAGATATAGAGGAGTGAGAGGGTTACAGATATAGAGGAGTGAGAGGGTTACAGATATAGAGGAGTGAGAGGGTTACAGATATAGAGGAGTGAGAGGGTTACAGATATAGAGGAGTGAGAGGGTTACAGATATAGAGGAGTGAGAGGGTTAAAGATATAGAGGAGTGAGAGGGTTACAGATATAGAGGAGTGAGAGGGTTACAGATATAGAGGAGTGAGAGGGTTACAGATATAGAGGAGTGAGAGGGTTACAGATATAGAGGAGTGAGAGGGTTAAAGATATAGAGGAGTGAGAGGGTTACAGATATAGAGGAGTGAGAGGGTTAAAGATATAGAGGAGTGAGAGGGTTACAGATATAGAGGAGTGAGAGGGTTACAGATATAGAGGAGTGAGAGGGTTAAAGATATAGAGGAGTGAGAGGGTTACAGATATAGAGGAGTGAGAGGGTTACAGATATAGAGGAGTGAGAGGGTTACAGATATAGAGGAGTGAGAGGGTTACAGATATAGAGGAGTGAGAGGGTTAAAGATGTAAAGGTATAGAGAGTCAAGACAGGGTTAGAGGGAGGAAAGAGGGAGGAAGAGAGAGAGATAGAGGATAGAGGGGGGAGTGAGTTCATATGTCTGCCTTGCTGTATCCTCATCTAACATGGCAGTAAGTATGACTGTACGTATGAGTTAGTGATAATTGATTATTCTGCTAAGGAGGGACACCCATGGCTGTATCAGCTTCAAGCCAACATTCCAGACCGCCTTCTCAATAGTGGCTTTGTGGGATAAATGCAAGTCAACACCTATTAATTAAAACAGCCAGTGTTGGACTGCATGCGTCCCAATTGACACCCTATTTCCTATATAGTGCACAACATTTGACCAGGACCATTAGGGAGGCAGGCTGGGTGAGTCCCAGTGGTGTCAGAGAGGGCATGACCAGCATACAGCGCTCGCCCTCTCTCCCTTGCTCTCTCTCTTATTATGTGGTGCTTTGTCTGGGAGAAAGCCATGAGGGAGACATAAATATAAAGGGTGAGTAAGTTATGAGAAAGGGCAATAGGATATCAGTAAGGAAGGGCTACTAAAGTGAGGCACGCCAGCTATGTGTGGATCTGTCTCCTCTCTCCATTCCTTTATCATCCCCTGCTTTCCTTTGCCATCTCTCTCTCTCGCTCTCTTTCTCTGCACTCCCAATTAGATTGACTCTCAATGTATTTATAGATCACAGTCTCAGAGAGCAGAAAGAGACAGAGACTGGAAGAAAGATAGACGTGAATTCAAAGATAACACAAATTCCTCTGGAGCCACTAACAGTTCAATGCAGGGCTCGGTCAGGATGGGAGCCGTGCTCTAACAGTACAGGCCAGGCCCGTAAATCTCCCAGCTCACCGCACCACAGAGGACGGCGCTGACAGGAGTTCAGAAATCAGCAGAGTGTGATGGGTGGGGAAGGTTCCGGAAAGGCGGAACAATGGAGGATATTCTCAGAAAGAGAGGAAGAGATGGTAGAGGGATGAAGGATAGAGAGGGGGAGATGGTAGACAGAGGGAGAGATAGAGAGAGAAGGATATAGAGAGGAGTCCATGAAGCAGGAGTGAGGGAGCGGTCCTGGCCTCTGGCCTCCCCTTTGACCCTCTATTGAACTCAACAGAACTAACGACAGAGATACACAGCTCTTCTACTCGTATTATTGGAAATCTGAGGAACAAAGTAAGAATTTGTTCTTAACTGACTTGCCTAGTAAAATAAAGGTAAAAAAAAAAAAAAAAAAAAGTCTGACTTCAAATGCTACATTTTTAACCTTCATATATGGAAATGCTGACAACCTAGTTCACCTCAACCTAAATCTCAGTCTCACCCGGGCCACGATAATAACATTCCTGTTGGGGTTATCTCAATCACACACTCTTGTTCAATATCTACAAAACAGGAAGTATCTCCAACACAGGAAGTATTTTTTTAATTTAACCAGTCAGTTAAGAACAAATTCTTATTTGCAATGACGGCCTACACCGGCCAAACTCAGACGATGCTGGGCCAATTGTGCATCGCCCTATGGGTCTCCCAATCACGGCTGGTTGTGATACCGCCTGGATTCAAACCAGGGTGTCTATAGTGACACCTCTAGCACTTAGATGCAGTGCCTTAGACCGCTGCGCCACTCGGGAGCCGCTATCTCCAACACAGGCAGTATCTCCAACACAGGAAGTATCTCCAACACAGGAAGTATCTCCAAAACAGGAAGACATCTCCATAGCAACAAATACATAGACCCTAACCGCATTCCTGTCCTGTCATGGTGGAGCAACCTACACAATTTGGCCGGGGGAGACAGTACATATAGAGCTCCCATTGTGCAGCCAAATTATCAATTTGAGCCTTTTAATAGTGAGGCTGTGGTTTCCATTAGGAGCTTAAAGCTTATTATGGCCATTGCGGCCATTGTGGCTGCACCATACAGCACATTAGATAGAGAAATAGAGATAGAGAGAGATAGAGAGAGAGAGAGAGAGAGAGAGAGAGAGAGCGAGAGAGAGAGAGGTGGGGGGGGGGACTGTGGAGAAGGTCAACATGGTTCAACAAAGTCAAACATGACATGTAACTCACACATCCACACCCAAAATTACATGAACCTGGTTACAACAACAAAGGAGTTAACTCGATTTAAATCGGGTTTGAAGAGACCATTAACCCAAGATGGTGGACAGTTTCCCTCCGCCATCTGGTGCCCTGGTGGTGAGCTGGGGAACAGCAGGCGTGTGGGAGGGAGCCGGACACACCGCTGTGTGCAATGTTTGTGGACTGTGGCAGAGCTGACAGACAAGACCCAGGAATGAGTCTGGAATCAATTTGGCGCGTCCAACAGCAAATGTAAATAAAGCTCTTGAACAAACAATGTTTTTCAGGAGGCACACACACACACAAACACACCAGAACGGGAAACCTGTGGGGCCCCTTGTACTGTCGACTCTGCCCACTGGGCACAGACGTCTATTCGACGTTGGTTCAACGTCATTTCATTGAAATGACGTTTAAACAACGGTGTCCATTGAAATCAAAATCAGGTTCCTCTTCCCGCACTCTGGCTGCTCTTAAAGCTTTTATCCCTGGATTGACTTAGAAAAGCAACTCCATGGCGGTCCAATGAGCTTCCTCTCTTTTCCTCTCCTCCTACTCACCTCTCAGTTCTTTCAACAGCTTTCCTTTCCTTTCCCACCACATGTCCTCACATCTTCTCTTCTCCTCTCTCCATTAGTTTTATCATCCCCTCTCTCTCTCTCTCTCTCTCTCTCTCTCTCTCTCTCTCTCTCTCTCTCTCTCTCTCTCTCTCTCTCTCTCTCTCTCTCCATCTCCTCTTCTCTCTCTCTCTCTCTCTCTCTCTCTCTCTCACACTCTCTCTCTCTCGCTCTTCTCTCCTCTCCTTTCCTCTCTCACTCTCTCTCCTCAGCCACACACAGGGACTTGTGAGGCTCCTACATAGACACACACACGCCACACACACACACACACACACACACACACACACACACACACACACACACACACACACACACACACACACACACACACACACACACACACACACACACACACACACACACACACCAACACACACACACACACACCCACACACAAACACACACAAACACACACACACACACACACACACACACACACACACACACACACACACACACACACACACACACACACACACACACACACACACACACACACACACACACACACACACACACACACACACACACACACACACACACACACACACACACACACACACACACTCAAACACCAACCAACCTCAAGCCTGTTTACACAGATGGTGGTAAGCTTAATTATTTTTGTGAGGGGTGTGGAGCTATAAGAGGAGGAGGAGGAGGAGGATGAGGTCGAGGAGGAGGAGGAGAGGAGGAAGAGGATGAGGAGGATGAGGTCGAGGAGGAGGAGGAGGACAACGAGGAGGAGGAGGAGGTTGAGGAGGAGGAGGAGGAGGACAATGAGGAGGAGGAGAAGGAGGAGAGGAGCAGGAGAAGCAGGAGAAGGAGGAGGAGGAGAATGAGGAGGAGGAGGATGAGGAGGAGGAGGAGGAGGACAACGAGGAGGAGGAGAAGGAGGAGAGGAGGAGGAGGAGGTAAAGGAATCCAGTGAGGCAAAAATAACAATGTCAGAGTTTAATTCAATAAGAGAAAAGCTGCAAAATGGAGAGTTGAAAATAAATAGAAGGGGGGCCAGACAATAGTCTAATGTAGAGGTCTTCACGTGTCTACCCGAACCCAAATACCTGACCCGGGACCCAAAATTCTAACTTTTCCCTCGGGTCCGGGTCGGGTCCTGTTTGATTGTCATTAGATCTTTGGTCTCTGCAACTACAGCTGATATACCCGAGTGGACCTGATCATGGCTCTGCATAGCCTATAGCAGGGATGAGCAACTTTGATAGTGGTGGGGGCCACAACAAAACAAATGTACTAATCCCCCCCAAAATTGCTGACATGAGCTAATTGAGTGACTACTGATGCACAACCACATTTATAAATTGCACCTCATGTATTCTATCTCTCAACACACACACACACACACACACACACACACACACACATACGCGCGCACACACACACACAAACATACAACGACAGTTATTAAGAACTATCTTCAGCGTAAAGAAGAACAAGGAGTCCTGGAAGTGATGGTACGGCCCCCACAGAGCCCTGATCTCAGCATCATCGAGTCTGTCTGGGATTACATGAAGAGGGAGAAGCAACTGAGGCTGCCAAAATCCACAGAAGAACTGTGGTTATTTCTCCAAGATGTTTGGGCCAACCTATCTGCCGAGTTCCTTCAAAAACTGTGTGCAAGTGTACCTAGAAGAATTGATGCTGTTTTGAAGGCAAAGCGTGGTCACACCAAATATTGATTTGATGTAAATTTTTCTTCTGTTCACTCACTTTGCATTTAGTTAATTGATAAATATAAACTATTAACATGTCTATTTTTGAAAGCATTCTTACTTTACAGCATTTTTTTCACACCTGCCTAAAACCTTTGCACAGTACTGTCAGTCAGATATAAGTCAGATATAAGTCAGATATAAGCCAGATATAAGTCAGATATAAGCCAGATATAAGCCAGATATAAGTCAGATATAAGTCAGATATAAGCCAGATATAAGTCAGATATAAGTCAGATATACTGTAAGTCAGATATAAGTTAGATATAAGCCATGTGGACATCCATCTATCCTCCAGTCAAGCAGCACCCATGTGTTTCTCAAGCCCTCCTCACATCAGCCTGTCTGTTACTCACATCAGCCTGTCTGTTACTCCTCTAGTCTTACACCAGCCAACCTGCAATACACATGCCCTCTACACAGCTACCACATGTTATGTCCAACACACTGACTGTAGCTACCTGACACATGGCTGTATCATAGTGTAGCCTCGCATGCCAAGCTTACACGTCTGGGAATGAAGCCTACACGGTGGATGCTCTTTATGTGAAGATTGATAAATACTGTGTCCAGATGAAGCACTGTTCATTGTGAGTGTGTCCCATCCCAAATGGGACCCTATTCCCTATACAATATAGTGTACTACGGGCCCTGGTCAAAAGTAGTGCACTAGATAGGGAATAGGGTGCTATATGGGATACAGACTGTTTGGTGTGTGTATGGCTGCTTTGATGGAGACGTGCTGTCACCCGCGGCCACGGTGGAAAAGCGGCGCCGTGGGACTCACCTATCAGGTGGTGAGGGGTCAAAGGTGACACCTGGCGCTGATTAGCATTCAAGGTTCTAGAACTGGCATCACGGCTGGCTGTTAACTCTGCCCATAGGGAGAGGAGAATGTTCTTACATTTGTAAATCTAACTCCCTATTCTCACAAGTATACTGCCTCACTGTCTGATTCAGACTTTCACACGCCTTCATCCCTTTCCTCCTCTCCTCCTCTCCTCATCAACTCCGTCCCTCTGTCGCTCCATAAATCTGTAGCAGACCTGAAGGCTGAGCCCTGCTTCTCACAGCGAGCTGCGTGTTTCACATTACAGGCATATTTCCACGTTGTATTTTGCTAACCCCTGGCGCTGATAAAAGGCTCAAGAGCCCTGCTAACAGTGTCTGAATGTCTGAGCGCTGGAACATAACAAGAGCTCTATTCACGTAGCCCATGCTGGGATCGGTGCATAGCGGGGCAGTGAAAGAGAGACCCAAGGTCCATCCAGCTCAGCAGAAACGCCCTGGTTATTTTCCTGTAACACGCTTTAGGGCCTGTTCACAGAGACAAACCCAGACAACCCAATCATGGCCAGTTCTGACAAAGGAGACCTCAGGGTTTATGGGCCCGGTTCCCAGGCACAGGTTAAGTCGGTCCAGGGGAACCGGACTCAAATGTTTATAAGTGGTGTTCTCTTGAAAATATCACCTCAACATTGACTGAGGATGAATCCCAAATGGCACCCCCAAAATTGTTCCACCCTATTTTTACATGTTTTTTTCTAAAGAAACATTGAACATCTAATAGTCCAATCATAGTATAAAAGCATGTGAGCTGGTTCTACTCTTTTTGGCCATTTAATGGTGTTTTGTGGTGAACACTGTGGTGAACACTGTGGTGGAAAACTGAGTCGAGCAGTTTTGTTAAGTTTGCATTCCTTTGTCCCTCTCTATTGCACACAACAAGCTTCCATTCCACCTGTCACAAGGGGAGCTATGGCTGATTTAAGATGAAATCTTCAACCCTGTTACTTTTTACAATTGTTCTTAATTTAACCTCTGGAGATGGGAAAACATGTTTGCTATGAAGTTAAACATGCTCTTTATGACATCTTTTTTTAATTAGGTGAAATAAATAGTTAGTTTTGAAAAATGTACACTACTCAAAAGCACTCTATTTATGGAATGACCCATTGGAGAGGGGATATAGGGAGAGGAGATTTAGGGAGAGGAGATATGGGGAGAGGAGAGGAGATATAGGGAGAGGAGATATAGGGAGAGAAGATATAGGGAGAGGAGAGATAGGGAGAGGAGAGGGGATATAGGGAGAGGAGATATAGGGAGAGGAGATATAGGGAGAGGAGAGGGGTGAGAGAGGATATAGGGAGAGGAGAGGAGATATAGGGAGAGGGGATATAGGGAGAGGAGATATAGGGAGAGGAGAGGGGTGAGAGAGGATATGGGGAGAGGAGAGGGGTGATGTGATGTGAGGGGTGAGGGGATTTGATGGCAGCAGGTCAGAGGGTTTACAGTAATGATGGTGCAGGTATATTGATGGTGCAGGTCAGAGGGTTTACAGTGAGGATGGTGCAGGTATTTAATGGTGCAGGTATATTGATGGTGCAGGTATATTGATGGTGCAGGTATATTAATGGTGCAGGTATATTAATGGTGCAGGTATATTAATGGTCAGGTATATTGATGGTGCAGGTATTTATGGGTGCAGGTATATTGATGGTGCAGGTATATTAATGGTGCAGGTATATTGATGGTGCAGGTATTTAATGGTGCAGGTATATTGATGGTGCAGGTATATTAATGGTGCAGGTATATTAATGGTGCAGGTATATTAATGGTGCAGGTATATTGATGGTGCAGGTATTTAATGGTGCAGGTATATTGATGGTGCAGGTATTTAATGGTGCAGGTATATTGATGGTGCAGGTATATTAATGGTGCAGGTATATTGATGGTGCAGGTATATTAATGGTGCAGGTATATTAATGGTGCAGATATATTAATGGTGCAGGTCAGAGGGTTTACAGTGAGGATGGGCAGGTATATTGATGGTGCAGGTATATTAATGATGCTGGTATATTAATGGTGCAGGTCAGAGGGTTTACAGTGAGGATGGTGCAGGTATATTGAAGGTGCAGGTATATTAATGGTGCAGGTATATTGATGGTGCAGGTCAGAGGGTTTACAGTAAGGATGGTGCAGGTTTTAATGGTGCAGGTATATTTATGGTGTAGGTTTATTAATGGTGCAGGTATATTAATGGTGCAGGTATATTAATGGTGCAGGTATATTGATGGTGCAGGTATATTAATGGTGCAGTTATATTAATGGTGCAGGTATATTGATGGTGCAGGTATATTAATGGTGCAGGTTTATTAATGGTGCAGGTATATTGATGGTGCAGGTATATTAATGGTGCAGGTATATTGATGGTGCAGGTCAGAGGGTTTACAGTGAGGATGGTGCAGGTATATTGATAATGCAGGTATATTGATGGTGCAGGTATTTAATGGTGCAGGTATATTGATGGTGCAGGTATATTAATGGTGCAGGTATATTAATGGTGCAGGTATATTGATGGTGCAGGTATTTAATGGTGCAGGTATATTGATGGTGCAGGTATTTAATGGTGCAGGTATATTGATGGTGCAGGTATATTAATGGTGCAGGTATATTGATGGTGCAGGTATATTAATGGTGCAGGTATATTAATGGTGCAGATATATTAATGGTGCAGGTCAGAGGGTTTACAGTGAGGATGGGCAGGTATATTGATGGTGCAGGTATATTAATGATGCAGGTATATTAATGGTGCAGGTCAGAGGGTTTACAGTGAGGATGGTGCAGGTATATTGAAGGTGCAGGTATATTCATGGTGCAGGTATATTGATGGTGCAGGTCAGAGGGTTTACAGTAAGGATGGTGCAGGTTTTAATGGTGCAGGTATATTTATGGTGTAGGTTTATTAATGGTGCAGGTATATTAATGGTGCAGGTATATTAATGGTGCAGGTATATTGATGGTGCAGGTATATTAATGGTGCAGGTATATTAATGGTGCAGGTATATTGATGGTGCAGGTATATTAATGGTGCAGGATTATTAATGGTGCAGGTATATTGATGGTGCAGGTATATTAATGGTGCAGGTGTATTAATGGTGCAGGTATATTGATGGTGCAGGTATATTAATGGTGCAGGTATATTGATGGTGCAGGTCAGAGGGTTTACAGTGAGGATGGTGCAGGTATATTGATGTTGTACACACAGGTGAGCCCAGATTCATTAACACAAGTGGTATCATAGGGGCAAAAACCCAGCTGGAGACATTAGCAGGGATCACACACACATGCACATATATACTCATGCCTGTCCGTCTGTCTGCCTGTCTGTCTGCATGTCTGTCTGCCTGTATGTCTGTCTGCATGTCTGTCTCATGTCTGTCTGCATATCTGTCTGCCTGTCTATCAGTCTGTCTATCAGTCTGTCTGCCAGTCCGTCCGTCCATCTGTCTGTCTGCCTGCCTGCCTGCCTGCCTGCCTGCCTGCCTGCCTGCCTGCCTGCCTGCCTGCCTGCCTGCCTGCCTGCCTGCCTGCCTGTCTGTCTGCATGTCTGTCTGTCTAGGGAGTCTAGCTGGGAGTGGGGGGAGAGGGGGGAGACAGACATATGAAACACACCCCCTGTCCTGGAATAGCTCTCCTGTCCTGGAATGCTCTGGGGAATGCATGTCGATGAATTCCATTGGCTAGCAGAGAAAAGGAGGGTGGGGGGTTGGTGGAGATGGGACTTGGGGGCAGTGGGGGGGGTGGGGTGGGGGGTTCTGGAATCCCTGCAGAGAATGAGCCTCGTTAGATCAATCACTCTGGATCATTCTGAACATCCACTCTGTGGTCAGCAGACTGACAGATTTGACGTAGGGGGGCTCCGGGCTCTGCCTGTGTCCTGTCTGCACCTTGTTGTTGTGCCTTCTGTCACCTTTCCCAGGACCTGGAGAGGGGGGTAGGTGGACTATGTGTTCTGGTAGACCCTGTCTATTCTCATCTCTTCTCCTCTGCTGTGGGCTACTTTGTGAAACCAGATCCATCTCTTCCATCTCAGAGCACCAGGCACAGACAGGGCCGCCCATTAGGGCCTCCAACTGTGCAGCGTGACCTTTGACCCCCAGCCCCCTGTTTGACCAAAACTGGACCGGTCGCCTGGGTCAGCGTTTTACTGGGTCATCACAGGCTATCAGCAGCTATCTCTGTACCTGCCTGCACCAGAGACACTCCAAGGTCTGCAAACATTACTGACTGACACTGGCTTGCACAAATAGGCACATAGGTAACACACACAGACACACGCAATCACATGCACACACATGCACACACAGACACACACACTAACACAAACATCTAGTGAAGTAGTCGACAGGCTTTTAAAGGGTAGATTGAGGAGATTATGCTGATATTTGAGAGAGAGAATAAACCCATGTTGTTGATACCAAGAGAGAGAGAATAAACCCATGTTGCTGATACCAAGAGAGAGAGAATAAACCCATGTTGCTGATACCAAGAGAGAGAGAATAAACCCATGTTGCTGATACCAAGAGAGAGAGAATAAACCCATGTTGCTGATACCAAGAGAGAGAGAATAAACCCATGTTGCTGATACCAAGAGAGAGAGAATAAACCCATGTTGCTGATACCAAGAGAGAGAGAATAAACCCATGTTGCTGATACCAAGAGAGAGAGAATAAACCCATGTTGCTGATACCAAGAGATAGAGAATAAACCCATGTTGCTGATACCAAGAGAGAGAGAATAAACCCATGTTGCTGATACCAAGAGAGAGAGAATAAACCCATGTTGCTGATACCCCAGCGAGGGGGACACACACACTTGGTTTCAGAGGTCTACATCAGTCAATCATTGGAAGGCAAAAAAAAAAAAACAGCAAGACTTTGTAGCCTGAAGACTGCATTTCTTAAGTAACGTTCAACCGTTGCCTCTTTAGGTCTAATCCTGAGTGTGGTTTTGGTTCACAAGTTCCACTTGAATTGCTGTTGAGCTGGCTTCAGTTAATATGAGGTTTTATATTCACCTTGAAGGCCAGCTGTTTACTTACATTTATCAGAGAAAAATGTGAAAAGGGCTGTGTGCACATGATATGAGTTAGTGGAGTATTAATGACTAACCCCTGTTTATAGGTGAAAATATTGGATTTGTATCGCTGTCAAAGATCCTCACACGGACAGAGACGTTTATGTGATGTCTTTAAGTGTTGCCACTCTGGTCAAACAGAGTTACCGTGTGGTAGGAAGTAGAAGGCTTCAACCAGTAGCTTCTTGACCTCCTCACCCACCGCCAACAGGCCAGCCGCCGTTACGAAAGAAAGAACCGACGTTCTCTCTCAAACCAAACACAGAACAAAAGAAGCAACAAACTGTTCAGAGAAAGGAAACAGAAGAAGAAATGGAAACAACAGAGCGAGGTCACGAACAAGGCGCTACGACACACAGACACAAAGTCAGTGCAGCTGAGCAAACACCCAGGCCAAGGGAGTTGTCCTCCTGACAGAGTTGGTTGTTGTGGCAGAGATTTGGGTTCATTGGGCAGGGAAGGAGTGAGATCAGGGGCCTGGGGAGTGATGCCAGGGGCCTGGGGAGTGAGGCCAGGGGTCTGGGGAGTGATGCCAGGGGCCTGGGGAGTGAGGCCAGGGGTCTGGGGAGTGAGGCCAGGGGTCTGGGGAGTGAGGCCAGGGGCCTGTGGAGTGAGGCCAGGGGTCTGGGGAGTGAGACCAGGGGCCTGGGGAGTGAGACCAGGGGCCTGGGGAGTGAGCCCAGGGGTCTGGGGAATGAGACCAGGGGCCTGGGGAGTGAGACCAGGGGTCCCGGGGTTAAAGCAGGAATCCAGCAGGTCCACCACTTCCAGCGGCCTGGCCCATGAGATCTCAACACCCCACTCTTCTCCATGCTCCTGATAATGGGGGAAGATACTGCTCCAACACTGGATGGCTTTAGCCAGAATGTTCTCCCTCTTTTAGCTTGTCAACTACTGCTGTTACTTTACTCAGTGTGACCTTTACTTGAGTATTTGTCTCCCTGTCTTAACTGATCAGAGAGACACAAAACCAGAAGGACAAAAAACAATACATGCCGGTGTTTGTCTAACTGACCTGCAAAAATACGTAACCGTTTACGGTGAGGGGGCGGCCCGAGCCCTGACACCCCAGCACAGTCATCCTCGTCATCACAGTCGCCACTCTCGAACCCCTCGTCCTCCTCCTCTCCCTTGCTCTGTCCCTCCGGCGCCTGGCCCCCACCTGACCGGGCTCTCCAGCGCTTCTCAGGCACCGTCACCAGCCGCAGCAGCTGTGGAGGCAGAGAAGAAAGGGTTCAATAGCATAATAAGATCACAAACATATGGATCTGCGAGAATGTATGCACTCACTACTGTAAGTCTGTTAAATGATAAAAATGTAATAACACATTTTTCTCTGAATAGGATGTAATTTGGGACACGCTGACCTTATTCACACCCTTTGGTGGAATGTACATGTTCAGTATTTTAGTAATATAATAACTCAGGACTTTGGTTGCCTCCCAAATGGACCCAATTCCCTTTATAGTGCACTATTTTTTGACCAGGACCCACAGGGGGATAGGGTGCCATTTGGGAAGCAGACTTTGTGACTGCCTGACATAGGAGGAAGGCGAGGATGTGGGGGAAACTCCAGGAAAAACATTGTCAGGGCTAAAACGAGTGGCTTTTACCAAACTCCATATATAATCACCATGCATAAAAATGTTGCTATCTAAGCCAGATGTTTTATTTCTGTGGTCATCCACAGGGTAATAGCAGGCGGGGCTGTGGCTGTTGTTCACTCAGTGGTGGAAAAAGTACTAAATTGTCATACTTGAGTAAAAGTAATGAAACCTTAATAGAAAACAACTCAAGTAAAAGTGAAAGTCACCCAGTAAAATACTACTTGAGTAAAAGTCTGAAAGTATTTGGTTTTAAATATACTTAAGTATCAAAAGTAAATTTAATTGCTAAAATATACTTAGTTACCGAAAGTAAAAGTTCAAGTATAAATCATTTCAAATTACTTATATAAATATTTTTAATTTAAGGGACACAGCCAGGGACAAACTCCAACACACTCCAAGACATAATTTACAAAGAATTTGTGTTTTGTGAGTCGTACGCCAGATCAGAGGCAGTAGATGACCAGGGACGTTCTCTTGATTAGTGCCTGAATTGGACCATTTTCCTGTCCTGCTAAGCATTCAAAATGTAAGTAATTTTGGGTGTGGAGTAAAAAGTACATTATACTTTTTTAGGAATGTAATGAAGTAAAAGTAAAAGTTGTTAAAAATATAAATAGTAAAGTAAAGTACAGATACCTCAATGTGAATACATTAAACAGAACATCCACATCCAACCTGGAGGAATTACTTTGTCCAAAAATTCATTCAAATCCCTCTGTGATTTACAAGTTAAAAAGTTGGCAACGTGTGTTATGGATCGTACAAAGACAATACTGAGGGTGATACATAGATAAACCCTATACAGTATGACCCTGTATTTCATACATAGATAAACCCTATACAGTATGACCCTGTATTTCATACATAGATAAACCCTATACAGTATGACCCTGTATTTCATACATAGATAAACCCTATACTGTATGACCCCGTATTTCCTACATAGATAACCCTATATAATCCAATTGAAATGTGTCACATGAGGAATGGAATAAAATAAATACAATTTGGTTTAGCATTTTTATGAAATGGTGTAACCTTAATCCCAGCTGCATGTTTTATCCAAATCAAATGAAAATATTTTCCCAATTACTTAGCTACAGAAGCTTATTAAGTGTTGTGCAATACATACCGGAATTGTGTTTATTGAGCTTCTGTGGCAAACCAATCAACTCGTAAATTATTTACAAACGTTTGAGAGCTGTAAATCTGGGGTATCCAAAACCAATTTCAACATTCCTCTTCAGCCAGTGCAAAATATATTATCTAACTACGTGTGAGTCCCCAACGGCAGCCTATTCCCGATGAAACACCGTTCCATAACTTGGATTGAGAACGTTCAGAAACATCTGCTCATAGCTCTTGTCCTTATGACAGTGATCTGACTTGAACATGGTAACCTCCCGAATGAAAGAACTTCAGGAAGCATCCAAACTGCATTCTTTAAATACATATGGAAATTACAGTATAGATTTATGAAAAGCATGTAGTGCACTACTTTTGACCGGGGCTCATAGGGCTCTGTTATGGTCCCTGGTCAAAAGTAGTGCACTACAGTATATGGGGAATGAGGTGCCTCGTCTCTGACCACCTCTCCACCTCCACAGCATCAGGCAAATTAAGAGGACTGCCAAGGTAACAGATGTGCCAAATTCCATCCTCCTCTTTCCCCTCATTCAGCCCTCCTTTCATCTTTCCATCCTGTCTCCCCTCTTTGGTTTTCATTCATTTCCTTCCTATGCACGTACGTCAGCACGCATTTTTTGTTTTTTGGGGTGGGGGGGGGGGGGGGTTGTTGTTGCTGCATTGTCTATGGGATAACATTTTGTTCATATGGGCCTCTCTGTTGGGTCAGCTGCAGCAGTGAGGCAGTCAAACTATGACCGAAAGAGATCAGGTCTGGGCTGGAGTAAAACCCAGAGATATTCATAGAATTACATCAGTCTGAAAGATAAACAAGCTCTGCTCTCTGCCACTGCCTGCATATACAAACTAGTCAATCTGGGATCTACAAGTAACACAAACTGTAAAGTTTAGAGAGGGAACATGCAGGCAGTACGTGTTCCTCCGAGGGAGGGCTGCCCAGCCCAACAAACCTCTATTCATATCCCCAACATTGAGACCATACATGGCGGGTGACGACCACAACATTTCTAAAAGCCTGGTCACTTGGGCCCGGGGATGTAGAAACACTGATTCATAGAGACGGAAGATCCAAAGGAACAAACTGCATTCTATTGTATCTTTTGACCACCCTAAGAGAAAAGGTGCATTGCTGTGCTGTGTGAGTAGCAACCCCAAAACAGCGCCTCCTGGTGAGAAAACATGTCTCCCAGGTGCCTCTCCGTCTCCACAAAGAAAAAGGGTAAATTAAAAACAAGCCTACAGCCTCTCCCTTCTTTCCTCCCTATGAGCGATGGGAATTTAATGCACTTAACTTTCTCGTTTAAGAAAGAATCATGTTTGCGCGCGTGTGCCAGAAGAGATTTACTGAGGTCTAGGAATTCCTTCCAGAGATCCGTTGCCTGGCAACACAGAAAGACATTGGGAGGGGAGGAGTGTCCCACAAACAAATTAAAAAGAAAAAAAGACTGAAAGCAAACATGGTAACGCAGGGAGAGAAAGATGTGGCAGGAAAGAAAGAAAAAACATCCTGTTCTGGAGAGGGATGTATAACGGACCTCAGCCACCTGCCAGAGCACAAACAGAACCCCTTTCTAAAACAGAGAGGCTCAACTCTGTTATAACGGGGCAGAAAAACACAGAGACACAGTAACTGGCGTCAAACACTCCCTCTTTGAAATATAGAGTTACGGTTATTCTGTGACATAGGAATATGGTATTCCCTTTCTTTCAAAACACAGACACACCATAGTACACATCTCTAAAGTGTGCTACTTTAGTCCACATCTCACTACTGAAAGTCGCTCTCGATTACAGTGCCTGCTAGATGTCAGTACTCCTCTCTATGGCACAGAGATAAGCCTACAGTAGTACCCGTAGATAAGCCTACAATAGTAGCCATAGATAGGCCTACGGTAGTACCCGTAGATAGGCCTACAGTAGTACCCGTAGATAGGACTACAGTAGTACCCGTAAATAGGCCTGCAGTAGCACCCGTAGATAGGCCTACAGTAGTATCCGTATGTAAAACAGGCAGTGCTTCTCTCTGAGCTCTGTGGCTTGTGCCTGCTGGCTGTGTCTGCCATGGCTGCGGCTGCGGTAGCGTGGGGTTGTTTGTGTCGAAAGTGACGGTGCACTCTTGGCACAGCCGACCCACACATGATCTGACAAGAGCCTCCACAGTCACCACAAGAGGCACAAACATCAAGTCACTCTGTGAGACGGAATCTTCTGCAGTAAAAAAACACCAGAAACAAATTTTCCATTTCAAAAAATAAACACATAGTGTGTTTCGTATTAAGAAAGGAAATCGTTTCCCCTTTAACTCTCTCTCTTTTGACTGAGAGCTGCAGCCTGGATAGAGCTGGGTTTGCTAGACAGCTGGACAGAGAGAGAGAGAGAGAGTGAGAGAGAGAAAGAGAGAGAGAGAAAGAGAGAGAGAGAAAGAGAGAGAGCGAGAGAGAGAGACAAATAGAGAGAGGGAGAGAGAGAGGGGGGGGGGGGGGGCGAGAGAGGGAGAGGGAGCGAGAGAATGATACAAATCCAGAAAAGAGACGTTAAATTATGCAACCCCCTAAAACAAAGCGATACCCAAACCTTCCATAACAAAGCCATCACCTACAGAGAGATGAACCTGGAGAAGAGTCCCCTAAGCAAGCTGGTCCCGCGGCTCTGTTCACAAACACAAACAGACCCCACAGAGCCCCTGGACAGCAACACAATTAGACCCAACCAAATCATGAGAAAACAAAAAGAGAAGTACTTGCCACATTGGAAATAATTTACACAAGAAAATAACAAACTAGAATGCTATTTGGCCCTAAACATAGAGTACACAGTGGCAGAATACCTGACCACTGTGACTGACCCAAAATTAAGGAAATCTTTGACTATGTACAGACTCAGTGAGCATAGCCTTGCTATTGAGAAAGGCCATCGTAGGCAGACCTGGCTCTCAAGAGAAGACAGGCTATGTGCCCACAAAAATGATGTGGAGACTGAGCTGCACTTCCTAACTTCCTGCCAAATGTATGACCATATTAGAGACACATACTTCCGTCAGATTACACTGACCCACAAAGAATTCGAAGACAAATCCAATTTTGATAAACTCCCATATCTATTGGGTGAAATACCACAGTGTGCAATCACAGCAGCAAGAGTTGTGATTAACTATTTGCACATCATTATAACACTGTACATAGACATAATATGACATTTGAAATGTCTTTATTCTTTTGGAACTTTTGTGAGTGTAATGTTGACTGAAATCTCGAGGTTTTGCTCGCCTGAGGTAGAGTGTCTCATGATAAGTTGTAGACCACACTATTTACCAAGAGAGTTTTCACTAAGACCGCAAGCAACAAGCTGTATAAGGCCATAAGCAAAGAAGAAAATGCTCATTCAGAGGCGACGCTCCTAGTTGCAGGGAAACTTACATCCATTTTACCTCATTTCTACCAGCATGTTATATGTGCAACCAGAGCAAAACAAACTCTAGACCACCTTTACTCCACACACAGAGAGGCGTACAAAGCTCTCCCTCACCCTCCATTTGGCAAATCTGACAGTAACTCTATCCTCCTGATTCCTTCTTACAAGCAAAAACTAAAGCAGAAAGTACCAGTGACTCGCTCAATATGTCAGATGATTCAGATGCTAAGCTACAGGACTGTGTTTCTAGCACAGACTGGAATGTGTTCCGGGATTCTTCCGACGGCACTGAAGCATGCATGAGAGCACCAGACGTTCCGGACAACTGTGTGATCATGCTATCCGTATCCGATGTGAGTAAAACCTTTAAACAGTTCAACATTCAGGTCAACAGACAGATTACCAGGACGTGTACTCTGAGCATGCGCTGACCAACTGGCAAGTGTCTTCACTGACATTTTTAACCTGTCCCTGACAGAGTCTGTAATACCAACATGTTTCAAGCAGACCACCATAGTCCCTGTGCCCAACAAAACCAAGGTAACCTACCTAAATGACTACCGACCTGTAGCACTCATGTCTGTAGCCATGAAGTGCTTTGAAAGGCTGGTCATGGCTTACATCAACACCATTATTCCAGAAAACCTAGACCCCCTCCAATTTGCATAACGCCCCAACAGATCCACATATGACGCAATCTCTATTGCACCACACTGCCTTTTCCCACCTGGACAAAAGGAACACCTACATGAGAATGCTATTCATTGACTACAGCTCAGCGTTCAACACCATAGTGCCCTCAAAGTTCATCACTAAGCTAAGGACCCTGGGACTAAACACATCCATCTGCAACTGGATCCTGGACTTCCTGACGGGCCGCCCAAAGGTGGTAAGGGTAGATAACAACACATCTGCCACGCTGATCCTCAACACGGGGGCCCCTCAGGGGTGCATGCTCAGTACCCCCCTGTACTCCCTGTTCACCCATGACTGCATGGCCAAGCACGACTCTAACACCATCATTAAGTTTGCCTAAGACATAACAGTGGTAGGCCTGATCCCCAACAACAATGAGGGAGGAGGACTATAGGGAGGAGGTCAGAGACCTGGCAGTGTGGTGCCAGCATAACAACCTCTCCCTCAACGTGATCAAGACAAAGGAGATGATCGTGGACTACACGAAAAGGAGGGCTGAGCAAGCACTCATTCTCATCGATGGGGCGGTAGTGGAGCGGGTGGAGAGCTTCAAGTTCCTTGGTGAAAAGGGCACAACAACGCCTATTCTAGAGACTGAAAATATTTGTCATGGGTCCTCAGATCCACAAAATGTTCTGCAGCTGCACCATCGAGAGCATCCTGAATGGTTGCATCACCGCCTGGTATGGCAACTGCTCAGCCTCTGACCACAAGGCACTAAAGAGGTGCGTATATGGCCCAGTACATCACTTGCGCCAAGCTTCCTGCCATCCAGGACCTCTATACCAGGCGGTGTCAGAGAAAGCCCCTAAAAATGACCAAAGACTCCAGCCAACCTAGTCATAGACTGTTCTCCCTGCTACCACACGGCAAACGGTACCGGAGCGCCAAGTCTAGGTCCAAAAGGCTTCTTAACAGCTTCTACCCCCAAGCCATAAGACTGCCAGACTATTTGCATTGACCCACCTCCCTTTTTTACACTGCTGCTACTCTCAGTTTATTATCTATTCCTCGTCACTTTCACTGTAAGGTCTACACCTGTTGTATTCGGCGCATGTGACAAATAACATCTGATTTGATTTGAGTAGCACCCGTAGATAGGCCTACAGTAGTATCCGTATGTAAAACAGGCAGTGCTCCTCTCTGAGGCTCTGTGGCTTGTGCCTGCTGGCTGTGTCTGCCATGGCTGCAGCTGCGGTAGCATGTGAGTGTTTGTGTCGAAGGTGCACGCTGCACTCTTGGCACAGCCGACCCACAGCGTGATCTGACAAGAGCCTCCACTGTCACCACAAGAGGCACAAACATCAAGTCACTGTGAGACGTAATCTTCTGAAATAAAAAAAACACCAGAAATAAACTTTACTTTTCAAAAAATAAACACATAGTGTGTTTCGTATTAAGAAAGGAAATCGTTTCCCCTTTAACTTTCTCTCATTTGATTGAGAGCTGCAGCCTGGATAGAGCTGGGTTTGCTAGACAGCTGGACAGAGAGAGAGAGAGAGAGAGAGAGAGAGAGAGAGAGAGAGAGAGAGAGAGAGAGAGAGAGAGAGAGAGAGAGAGAGAGAGAGAGAGAGAGAGAGAGAGAGAGAGAGAGAGAGACATCGAGAGGGGGGCGAGGGACAGAGAGAGAGAGAGAGAGAGAGAGAGAGAGAGAGAGAGAGAGAGAGAGAGAGACATCGAGAGGGGGGCGAGGGACAGAGAGAGAGAGAGAGAGAGAGAGAGAGAGAGAGAGAGAGAGAGAGAGAGAGAGAGAGAGAGAGCTCACCTCCTCCTCTCAACACACACAGCAGAAGCCACAAGAGGGAAGGGCTGGCTGAAAGGCTACAAGCCTACACACAAAGCCCAAACATGTGGCTGATTGCTCAGCCAGTTCAGGGCCAAGCCTAGACAGAGTCACAGCAACCACAACGTCTGTCATGGCCTCCCAAACATGATATGAACTCCACATAGGGTCACTGCGGGCAACATGACAGCTGCAGCTCTAGATCCAATGACAACCTGCACCACCACTGTACCACAGGCCTTCACCTGCATCAGCCAGCTACATGTTGTGTTGGGTGGTTACAGTGTGTTGGTGCTCATCTGAATGCAATTCTGTTTGGCATAAGGCAATGCGGAATGTCTTTTTCTGACAACCATAGCAAATCCAAACAACAGCAACATAATTAAAAAACAAGAAACAATAGAAACACATCAGGAAACACAACGCAACACTGAGGACAACAGTTGAGGGAGAGGAGAGGAGAGGAGAGGAGAGGAGAGGAGGGGAGGGGAAGGGAAGGGAAGGGAAGGGAAGGGAAGGGAAGGGAAGGGAAGGGAAGGGAAGGGAAGGGAAGGGAAGGGAAGGGAAGGGAAGGGAAGGGAAGGGAAGGGAAGGGAAGGGAAGGGAAGGGAAGGGAAGGGAAGGGAAGGGAAGGGAAGGGAAGGGGAGAGGAGGGGAGAGGAGAGGAGAGGAGAGGAGAGGAGAGGAGAGGAGAGGGGTGTGGGGGGGAGAGGAGAGGAGGGAAAATGAGAGGAGTGGAGAGGAGGGAAGGGGAGAGGAGAAGAGAGGAGTAGAGTGGAGAACTGAGAATAACAGAGGAAAGGAGAAGAGAGGAGGGGAGAGGAGGGGAGGGGTGGGGGGTGTGTGTGGGGGGGAGCAAAGGAGAGCAGAGCAGAGGACATGTCTGGACTTGTGGGTGATGACAAGGGCCAGACGGAATCTGCTGAGAATGTTTCTATCAATTCCTCTACAGATGTTGTCTGTTTGTCTTATCAATAGAACTATAGTTATTCTTTGGAGCAGTATTTCGTTCAGTTTGAATCAATTCTGTAAGTATCTTTAATTTCAATTTACTTTCTAAATTGCCCATTTGTCATGATGAGTGCTAGCCACACCAGGCTTGCAGGCTGATAAACAGTCTCTGCCTGGCTGGATCTCTGTGGAGCAGACAGGGTGTGGCTGGATCTTTGTGGAGCAGACAGGGTGTGCGTCCCAAATGGCTCCCTATTACCTATTTAGTGAACTACTTTTGACCAGGGCCCATAACATGGATGATTCAACATGCCAAAGTAGTTCTAATCCCATAATACTCTCCTCCCTTCATGTATCAAATAATCATAACTATACAATAAACAAAAATATAAACGCAGCATGTAAAGTGTTGGTCCCATGTTTCATTTCTCTCAGATTTTGTGCTCAAATGTCTTTACATCACTGTTAGTGAGCACTTCAAATTTACCAAGATAATTCATCAACCTCAACGACTTTGACAAAAATGTTGACGACATCCGCTACTCATTCACTCAGCCTATTGAGTCCACTGGTCTCACTCACACAGAACTACCCGTCTTTCTCCCTCTCTCTCCAGATGACATCCTGCGACTAGTGAGGTCTGGCCACCCGACAACCTGCCTGCTAGACCACATCCCCTCCCTTCTCCAGACAATCTCTGGAGACCTTCTCCTCTTCCTCATTTCCCTCATCAACTCCCCCCTGACCACTGGCTGCATCCCCTCTGACTTCAAAATGGCCCAAGTTGCTCCCCTCCTCAAGAAACCAACACTTGACTTGTCTGACATAAAAAACTATATACCTCTATCTCTTGTTTCTTTCCTTTCCAAAGCGTGCTGTCTCTGATCAACCTTCTCATTATCTCTCTCAGAACGATCTTCTTGACCCTAACCAGTAAGGCTTCAAGACGGGTCACTCAACCGAGACCGCTCTTCTCTGTGTGGCGGAGGCTCTCCGCACTGCCAAAGCTGACTCTCTCTCCTCTGTTTTCATCCTCCTAGATCTATGCTCTGCATTCGACACCGTGAACCATCAGATCCTCCTCTCCACCTTCTCATGGCTGGGAGTCTCAGGTGCTGCACACTCTTTGATTGCATCCTACCAGGCAGGCCGCTCCTATCAGGTAATGTGGAGAGGATCTGTGTCTGCACCACGTACTCTTACTACTGGTGTCCACCAGGGCTTGATTCTATGCCCTCTCCTCTTCTCTATACACCAAGTCACTCGGCTTGGTAATATCTTCAGATGGTCTCTCCTATCATTGCTATGCGGATGACACTCAACTACGTTTCTCCTTCCACCCTTCTGACACACCAGATGGCGACACTCATCTCTGTGTGCCTGGCAGATATCTCAACTTGTATATCGGCCCACCCCCACAAGCTCAACCTCGACAAGACGGAATTGCTCATCCTGCCGGAAGAAAGCCTGCCCGCTCAAAGACCTCTCCATCCCGGCTGACAACTCCACAGTGTCACCCCCCAGAGCGCAAAGAACCTTGGCGTGACCCTGGACAACACCATGTCGCATCCACTACAAGACCATGGTGCTTATCTAAGGAATAGCAAGAGGAACTGCCCCTACCATACTTTCAGGCTATGTTCAAACCATACACCTCAACCCGAGCACTCCATTCTGCCACCTCAGGTCTCTTGGCACTCCCACCCCTATGGAAGGGAAGCTCCTGCTCAGCCCAGTTCTTCTCTGTCCTGGGACACCAATGGTGAACCAGCTTCCCCCTGAAGCTAGAAAAGCAGAGTCCCTGCCCATCTTCTGAAAACATCTGAAACCCTACCTCTTTAAACAGTATCTTACATAATCCTCCTCCTCTCCCCGACCCCCCTACTCTACTGACAGCTACGTTATTGAGGAAAAATGTACTTTCTATGCCTGTGATGTGGTTGTCCCACCTAGCCATCTTAACATGAATGCACTAACTGTAAGTCACTGTGGATAAGTGTCTGCTAAATAACTAAAATGTAAATGTAAAAAATGTTCTGTAATAAAGACTTTTGTGGGGGAAACTCATTCTGATTGCCTGGGCCTGGCTCCCCAATGGGTGGGCCTAGCTCCCAAGTGGGTGGGCCTATGCCCTCCAAGGCCCACCCATGGCTGAGAGAAGGAGACAGAAAGGCAGAGAGAGAGGGAGACAGGGAGACAGAAAGGCAGAGAAAGAGGGAGACAGGGAGACAGAAAGGCAGAGAGAGAGGGAGACATAAGGGTAGAGAGAGAGGGAGACAGAAAGGCAGAGAGACAGAGAGACAGAAAGGCAGAGAGACAGAGAGACAGAAAGGCAGAGAGAGAGAAAGACAGAAAGGCAGAGAGAGAGGGAGACATAAGGGTAGAGAGAGAGGGAGACAGAAAGGCAGAGAGACAGAGAGAGAAAGGCTGAGAGAGAGGGAGACAGGGAAACAGAAAGGCAGAGAGAGAGGGAGACAGGGAGACAGAAAGGCAGAGAGAGAGGGAGACAGAAAGGCAGAGAGAGAGAGAGACAAAGAGACAGAAAGGCGGAGAGACAGAAAGGCAGAGAGACAGGGAGACAGAGAGAGAGGGGGACAGAAAGGCAGAGACAGGGAGATGGAAAGACATGGAGACAGAGAGACAGAGAGGTGTCTGGAGACACAGCCTGCCTGCATGTCTGCCCAGCAGTAAGTCCCACCCGCACTTCTCTCCTCTCCCCAATGCATTACTCAACTTTTATTGAATTTGAAGCATGAGAGGGGAGGGGAGCCTGTGCTCATTCATTCTTCTTCCTCTACCTCCCTCTGTCTCTCTTTGTCTCCCGTCTCCCTCTATCTGTCTGCGGTAGTGTCTGTCACGCAAGGCCAGTCGGGTCCCAGACAGTTGATGCAGACAAGATTAATTTCCTATCTTTAATTCCAACTGGGACAGAACTCAGAGGAGAGGAGAGGAGTTGTAGCTCAGCTCTCCAGTTCTGTGTTAAACTGGGTGTGAGCCTGCCTCACCTTTCTGACAAAATTCATGAGTATTTCCTGATTTTTCCAGTTTGGATTGAAATATGAACAGACTTTCAGATTTTCACTGGATCTCTTTTTCTGTCCCATCAACAACAACAAAAAAAAATCAGTCAGAAAATGTATTATAACGTCTTATACCAATACATTAATTTCAGCAACAAATGACGTAAACAACCTGTTTCTTATCTCAGAATGTTCTGGCAATTCTCAAATAGAAACTTCATTGGGAGGAACCCTTTTTGAGAAAATCACGATGAAAGTATCCATTTTAGGCCATTTTTAGACCTACAGTATACATGCCTGCTGTAAGACCCTGTAAGAACCTATGATCAGTGAACCGGACATGATACAAACAACATCTTGGTGTCATTATACTTCATCCTGAAATAATGTTTTTGAAGCTATGTGAGAATTGCCCGAACAATGTAAGATAGCATAAACATTGTCGGCCTACGATGGTTTGGAATCACCCTATATTTAAAAACTAGAAAAACACTAGTATTGATGTTCTAGGAAAAAGGGCAATATGAATATCTCTTTTGGTGAGTGTGTTCATATGTTATTCCCAATGTTTCTTTTTCTAACCAAATGAAATGAAAACGTGTTTCTGTGAATGTGGCCGATTGTGTCCATGGGGTCTAATGGTTAAAACAGTCGCATTCCTGCCATGGCTGCTGGCTGCTAAATCAGATTAGTGCTCTCAGACAAGCCTTTCTTTTCTACTGTTCCTCTTCTTGACACGTTATCGCTGTGGTTCCCAGAGTCATGTGCTTCCCGGGAGACCCTCCCTCCTTGCATCAGCAGATCGTCACCACATGTCCCATGATCCTCCACACCTACTGGGAGCCAGGCCATTCAGAGGGAGAGGAAAAGGAGAACGAGCAAGTGAGGGAGAGAGGACAATAGGGTGAGCGGGCGAGAGAGGGAGGACAGGCCCTGTGTTAACTCAAGCCTCCCATGGATCTGGGGCTATCACCAAGAGCATTGCCACTGAAGCAGCAGCAGGAGAGGAGGGTGGGGGCGAGAGGGGGGAGTTGGAGGGTAGAGACAGAGATGAGAGGCAGACAGGATACCGACACACAAGCAAAGAGGGTAGAGAGAGAGAGAGAGAGAGAGAGAGAGAGAGAGAGAGAGAGAGAGAGAGAGAGAGAGAGAGAGAGAGAGAAACAGATAGAGGTAATACTAACAGAGACAGGTTCAGACAGGATGACCCCCACCCCCCCAAACAAAAGGCAGAAGAGAAACAGAGAAGGTCTATGCCCCTCTGATGACCTAGCAGAAACAGGAAACAGGAAGTGTGACCTCTGACCTCTTGCGGGGGCTCCTGTTACACTCCTGTCCCGTGTGACTCTCCAGTGACGACAGGACAGCCCACCCCGGCCCCTACATGCATCCATAAACTAAGCAATGCTGGTGGAGGGCTGTGTTATAGTTGATGCTATTACAGTGCAATGCTGGAGGAGGGCTGTGCTATAGGCATGTACAGAGCTAAGTAAGGGCTGTGTTAGAGGTATGTACAGAGCTAAGTAAGGGCTGTGTTAGAGGTATGTACAGAACTAGGTAAGGGCTGTGTTAGAGGTATGTACAGAGCTAAGTAAGGGCTGTGTTAGAGGTATGTACAGAGCTAAGTAAGGGCTGTGTTAGAGGTATGTACAGAGCTAAGTAAGGGCTGTGTTAGAGGTATGTACAGAGCTAAGTAAAGGCTGTGTTAGAGGTATGTACAGAGCTAGGTAAGGGCTGTGTTAGAGGTATGCACAGAGCTAGGTAAGGGCTGTGTTAGACATATGTACAGAGCTAGGTAAGGGCTGTGTTAGGAGGGGAGAGGAGGGGGGAGAGAGGGGGAAGAAAGGTGGAGAGAGAAGAGGGTTGGGCCTCATTAGCAGGGGGAGGGTTAGGACTCATTAGCAGGGTGAGGGTTAGGACTCATTAGCAGGGGGAGGGTTAGGCTCATTAGCAGGGTGAGGGTTAGGACTCATTAGCAGGGGGAGGGTTAGGCTCATTAGCAGGGGGAGGGTTAGGCTCATTAGCAGGGGGAGGGTTAGGCTCATTAGCAGGGGGAGGGTTAGGCTCATTAGCAGGGGGAGGGTTAGGCTCATTAGCAGGGGGAGGATTAGGACTCATTAGCAGGGGGAGGGTTAGGACTTATTAGCAGGGGGAGGGTTAGGACTCATTAGCAGGGGGAGAGTTAGGACTCATTAGCAGGGGCACTAATTGGGAGGAAAAGGGCCCTCACATGCTCCGTCTGACCTCCCGACCAGCGGGATAGAACAAGATGAAGGGGGGAGGGAACGGGGGTTTGGGACGGAGGGAGGTGGTGGGGTACGGGACTAGATCTCTCCCTACCACCTTCAAGTCCAAGACTCTGCAAAGTTCAGCAGTGTGAGGGAAAAGAGTGAGGTAGGCCATAAGTTCTCTCCCCACCCAGCACCAATCAGCACACTCTGGCCTCAAAAGAGCAGTGTTTTATACCAGCTCAAATGGCACCTTAGTCCCTATATACTACTTTGGACCAGAGCAGTAGTGCACTATATAGGGGAAAGGGGGCCATTTGGGACGCAGTCCCAGGTGTCACACTTCATTTGAAGAACCCTCATGGCTTGCCCCTTCCCTAGAAAAAGGAATTAGGATAACAGACCCTCTCCCCTCCTCCTCCCATCCTCCCCTCCTTAATTTCCACAGTCCTAAAATAGACCTAAAAAAACAGAGGGGGTTGTGGGACAAGGAGGGCTGCTCCAAAATGTTAAAAAAGCCCCCCTTCTTCTGTAAAAAATATTGCACACCACAAATAATGGTCACAAATAACAAGAACTATAGCGACTCTTTAGCATGCTTTTGTGGCACAGTCGAAGGTCGAGGCCAGGGTTCTCCGTCCACCACGGACAAGCTAACTCTCCCTGCCTGTTTCATTAGACCTACACTATGATCAGAGCCGGCTGCAGACAATGATAAGCTAGGTGTAAATGAGATTTTCAATATTTTGATGCTATATTTATAATTATATAAAATATATACGCAATGAATCTTCCAGCAACAGGTTTCTGGGCCAATGCACCACAACCAATAAGCAAAGCATACTGACTTTGGGCGCTTCAACATCATGGTTTGCGTTTTCAACACAAACTGCCTAGTTTGGATGCTGGAATGATATTTTGGAGGAACGTGCAAAGGTAGCCTACAGGAGACTTTTGAAGTAGCTTAATTAGATTGATTCAAACATTGACTTGTTTTGTTTATCCCACACATAAAAGTTAATAGAGCAGTAGACCCACAACTGATCCACATTGAATAAATTAAATGAAATAATCAAATCCCAGGGTTTAGGTGCCGTTATTCGACTGACATTTTCACTGCATTCTACAGCCTAGAGTAGAGTTTTGTATTCACCTGAAAACAATAATGCAATGATTTATTGCATTGTGGTGTTGTAGGCTAGTATAGGGAGGATAATTGTATTGTCCCTAAAAAAGATCAACAGGGAAGCTTTTTGAGCTGCCTCATGTCACTGTTCTTTCATGTCCAATAATGCACCTGGCCTTGAAAATTGGTGATTTGATTGATTTTATGTGTGGTATGATTGGTGCAGATTTGAATGATTTTATGTGTGGTATGATTGGTGCAGATTTGAATGATTTTATGTGTGGTATGATTGGTGCAGATTTGAATGATTGTATGTGTGGTATGATTGGTGCAGATTTGATGATTTTATGTGTGGTATGATTGGTGCAGATTTGAATGATTTTATGTGTGGTATGATTGGTGCAGATTTGAATGATTTTATGTGTGGTATGATTGGTGCAGATTTGAATGATTTTATGTTTGGTATGATTGGTGCAGATTTGAATGATTTTATGTGTGGTATAATTGCTAGATAGAGTACTGCAGATCTGGACAAACGATCCACCTACCACTATTGTCACAATGGTGGATAGAGGGCAGAATAGACAGTTATACTGGTAGACTACAGTATATTGACCTGGGAAAAAACACACTACCCTTCCCTGTGCCCAATAAAAACACACTACCCTTCCCTGTGCCCAATAAAAAACACACTACCCTCGCCTGTGCCCAATAATAAAACACACTACCCTTCCCTGTGCCCAATAATAAAAACACACGACTCTCCCCAAACAAACAGTTAGATAACCCTCCCCTATTTTGGACCACCCCTCCCCAGTAAATTTCGAACTGTCCCTAAGTTTGTGTTCTGCTAGTGTGTGTGTGTGTGTGTGTGTGTGCGTGTGTGTGTGTGTGTGTGTGTGTGTGAGAGGTGTGTTAAGTGTGTGTTCTGCGAGTGTGTGTGTGTGTGAGGTGTGTTAAGTGTGTGTTCTGTGAAAGTGTGTGTGTGAGGTGTGTAACGTGTGTGTTCTGTGAGAGCGTGTGTGAGAGGTGTTGAGAGTCCGCCGCCTGGGTTCTGGTGATGGCCTATGGCTCAGAGGAAGTGAGACTACGTGATGGAATTTGTGGCGCTCGGGATCTGGTTTATTTTCCATCCTGGATTCCTGTCCTACCTGCAGGTCCTGGCTTCAATTAGGCTGGGAAGCTGGGAGAAGAAGGGGGCTGGGAGCGGGGCTCAGAGAGGGGAGGAGGCGACAGGGATGTCTGTCACACACAACTCTGAACAGCCAGAGAGCACGAGGGAAGGGCGGGGAACAGGGAACGGGGAACGGGGAACGGGGAACGGGGAACGGGGAACAGGGAACAGGGAACAGGGAACAGGGAACAGGGAACAGGGAACAGGGAACAGGGAAAGAAGGTACTGTAGAGAAAGGGAGACATATGGGAAGGCAGGGAGACAGAAAGAATAGGGCTGTTGCCGTGACCGTATTACATGAGTCATGACTGCAGCAAACTTCTACATGACTGTTGGGGTAATCTCCTCGTATGCAGTCTGGACATGCTTTAGTAGTACCCAACTCGCTAACAATCATCATATCGCTAATGGTCTGGTACTCAGCGGTCCATTGTCCCTCTAACTACTCTGACATCAATGCAAATGCAGTCGAAAATCCCATCAAACACTTATCAAAACAGTATGTGCTACGACAGTGATTGTTAAACTTGGGATGTTTTAGGTTGATTTCACCTTTGTGTTGCAAGCAATGTAAAATGAATTGTTGTTATTCTCAAAATGTATATTATCTCCCACAATATTCAATTTTATAAATTACTTTGGAGATTGATATTTATTGTCACATTGACTCATCTTGTGAACTTTCTATCACCTCACTGTTTCTGATCAATTTGAAGAAAGAAGTTCAACAGCAGGTTGAACCTGAGAGGAAAACATTGTTGTTGTGGATGTTGTTTCAAAGCCTAACACAATGAAATGGTCAGTGCTTTCTAAGGTGATGATTAATTCAAAACACCCATACACATATTAGAGTGCATGCATACAGAATAGGCCTATATATGAGCCCAAGCCTGAAAAAACACTGAATTAAAATAATGATTGTGCCCTTATACAATACATAGCCTACCGCATATTACATAAGGCAGAAAAACATAAAACAAATACTAATTTAAGATATCTTTGGTACATAATTGGTCTAGCCTAAATTAAACAAATTCAGACTGCACCACCAAGTCAGAACAGTAGGCGAAATTAAGAGGTGTAAATAAACCAAATTATTAGGGTGAGGCACATGGGCTACTAACAGCTTACTACACAACATACACTTATTATTTCTTTCTTAGCTACAGTATACATATCTCCCTGTCATATTACATAATTTATGCAGCAGTATACAATACATTTCTGGACTCACCTTGTTGTGCTGTGCTCACTTAAACAGGAAGGTGGTGCAGTGGTACTTCGTGGGTACATTTTGTCATCAAAGTCTGGCATTCTATGGATTTATGGAGCTTTCAAGACAACTGGGAACTCAAAAAAAAAACAAGGTTGAATCATGATGACTTAGCTCTAGAAAGAGGCCGGATTTACAATTCCGAGTTGGATGACCGTTCAAAACTTCCCAGTTGTCTTGAACTCAAGTTTCTGCTGTTCCAAGTTAACAGTTGTTTTGAGTGCAGCGCACATCATGCTTCATTGACAGCATGGCCAATGTTGAATGTTTATCATTTTAAACTTGTAAAAGAGCACCGTAATCCCAGATTTGTGACCACACAGCCACTCCACTGAAGAGCAGGGTAGTGATTGCTTTGCAATGCTTGCAGTTAGCCACTGTCACTGATTCCTTCCAAACCACTCATTGTTGAATTTGCGATTTCCAACTTATTTTGTAATGTTTATGTCCAATGGCCGATGAGCACCGATATCTGTGGCCAATGACCTTGTGCCTTCTTGGATGGGCACTTCTAATGTAACTCTATGGCAGCACCCAAGGGGCTTGAATTTTCGAGGTCTACCTTTAGACTTGGCGGTGACGTAGTGTCCCCATGAGTGACAGAACACTGAGCCAATCACGGCACAACGCTCTGTGTTTTCTGCTGGCTTGCCCCACCACAGAAAGCACTGAGCTAGGCTGAAACACCTGCATTTTGGAGCTGCCTTACTGAAGAAAACAAAAAAGAGACCATGTTTACACAAAAATTTCTGCAGCATTGAAGGTCCCCAAGAACACAGTGGCCTCCATCATTCTTAAAAGTAAGAAGTTTGGAACCACCAATACTCTTCCTAGAAATGGCCAAACTGAGCAATCGGGGGATTTCTCTTTTTTATTTAACTAGGCAAGTCAGGTAAGAACAAATTCTTATTTACAATGATGGCCTACACCGGCCAAACTCGGATGACGCTGGGCCAGTGCGCCGCCCTATGGGACTCCCAATCACGGCCGGTTGTGATACAGCCTGGGGAGAAGGCCCTTGGTCAGGGAGGTGACGAAGAACCAAATGGTCAGTCTGACAAAGCTCACAGAGTTCCTCTGTGGAGATGGGAGAACCTTTCAGAAGGGCAACCATCTCTGCAGCACTCCACCAACAGGCCTTTATGGTAGAGTGGCCAGACGGAAGCCACTTCTCAGTAAAAGGCACATGACAGCCCACTTGGAGTTTGCCAAAAGACACCTAAAGGACTCTCAGACCATGAGAAACAAGATTATCTGGTCTGATGAAACCAATAGCGTCACGTCTGGAGGAAACCTGGTATCATCCCTGGGGTGAAGCATGGTGGTGGCAGCATCATGCTGTGGGAATGTTTTTCAGTGGTAGGAACTTTGAGACTAGTCAGGATCGAGGCAAAGATGAACGGAGCAAAGTACAGAGAGATCCTTAATGAAAACCTGCTCCAGAGCGCTCAGGACCTCAGACTGGGGCGAAGGTTCACCTTCCAGCAGGACAACGACCCTGAGCACACAGCCAAGGCAACGCAGGAGTCGTTTCGGATGTCCTTGGCCCACCCAGAGCCTGGACATGAACCCGATCAAACATCTCTGGAGAGACCTGAAAATAACTGTGCAGCGATGCTCCCAATTCAACCTGACAGAGCTTGAGAGGATCTGCAGAGAAACTCCACAAATACAGGTGTGCCAAGCTTGTAGGGTCATACCCAAGAAGACGCAAGGCTGTAATCACTGCCAAGGGTGTTTCAACAAAGTACTGAATACTTGTGAATGTGATATTTCAGTTTTTTTTAATTTTGTAAATTTGCTAACATTTCTAAAAACCGGAATACTTTCAGAATGCACTGTATGTGTGGCGGCCTGGAAAATGCTAAACGTTTTTATGTTAATCAACGGTCAATTACCCGTGAGACCAGCAGTCTTTTGCATGACAATAACCGGCTGACAGAATTTCATGATTGCCACAGCCCTAGCTGAGACAGATTAAAAAAATATCTTGTTCATTGACCCAAATAGACAGGGAAATCGACAAATTACTGGTGCCTCTTGTACAAACGCCAGAGAACAATTAATGAGAGGACAGAAATTGATAAAGGTGGATAGATTCAGAACAGCAAAAGGGGTAAAAGGGAGAAAGAGAACAACTTAAAAACTTCGGAGTTTCAACATTTCACAACTGGGAATGGGATGTCAATCATTTTGTATGAATGTATAGGTTGCCCTCTGGATGAACCATAGAACCTCATGCCAATCAGAATGATCCCCCAGAGTTCTGACCTTCCAAATGGAAAACTCATCTGACCAATGAGATGGAAACGCTGCATAATCAAAGACCAATCACATAATTGCTCTATTTTGCTACAAGCGATCAAGCGTTCCCTATGAGATGACTCGTTCACAGCAGAAACCTGATACTCTGGGAAGTTCAACAGATGGTCTTTTTGAAAAACAAACCATCTCCTGAAAAAAAAAAAAAGCATCACTCAAATATCTAAAATATTCTCATCTTATTTAAGGAACTATGAAAAGTACAGATTTCTAACTCAATATGAGCACAGTGGCAGAGTACATGGATATAACCATGCAATCGCATAAAAACAGATAGAGAAACGCTAACTCATTCTTCACAACTGAGCTAGATTCATCCACGGACAGAATTAGTCTACTGATCATTGGACGTGAGATTGTATGAGATGCATCACCTGTTGCCTCACTGACCCCTTAGGGCTCTGGTCAAATGTAGCACAGGAGATAGGGAATAGGGTGCCATTTGGGAAGCAGACAGACACTGAGTAGGTCGCAGGATATGCTGAGAGCCTGAGATGTGCTAGCTTATTAAATTTCTCTCTACTCTGTCATAGCCTAAGTACACACCATCAAATATACACATAACATGTTCTAGACATGTCTCACAGAGGAATAGACAGCTGTGTAGGGAACAGCTATATATGGGTTTGGGGCCTAGAGTTTCCAATATTGTCTATATAATGCATTACTTTTAACCAGAGACCCCTATGGGTCCTGGTCAAAAGTAGTGCACTATACAGGGAATATGGTGCCATTTGAGACACACACCAAGTCAAAGAAGAATAACCTAAGTATAAAGTCATTCCTCTCCATCCATTTATAGATCCCAGCTCGTTTCAAACTTGGCTGCTTCTAGCCATGACATCAGGCACTTTAGGCGTGAGAAAGGCTTGTTTTATAAGCTCAGGGGGGAAAGGCTTTGTGTTTTTTCTATGTTTAGTTAAGCTAGCGCAGACCGAGAGTCCACGCCAGGCCCTCTCTGTATATCTACATACTGACAAAGTGAGAAATTACACATTTCCGTTGCTCACAGCTTTTTTTACAAGGCTGGAGTCATGGAGCACTCAGAGAGTGGAGAAAAGAAACGTAGTGGGGATTGAAATTGGAAGGAAGTGGGCTCTGTGGAGTGGACCCATCCTACCCTGGCTGGAGGAGAGCATCTCTGTGTGCCTCCCAAATGGCACCCTATTCTCTATATAGTGCATTACTTTTGACCAGGGCCCACAAACAGAGCTGAAGTACTGCAGTATGTAAGGAATAGGGTGCCATTTGGGACGCAGTCTCAGTCAGCCCCTATAGTTGAATGGCATGTGGGACATAACCTGAGTCGGCCCCTATAGCAGAGTTACTCTAAGGGTTAGGAGGAGTGAATACTTTTGGAATGGTTCTTGGCTAGAAAGATTGATTCTGCTAAGTTGGTGGGTCACACTGACATGACAGAGTCATCATAGAGTTCCAATCTCACTAGTAATGATATCACACTGCACTACAGTTTCACACACAACCAGGGACAGAACAGAAACAGGAACAGAACCACAGACAGAACAGAACAGAACCAGGGACAGAGTAGAACCAAGGACAGAACAGAACCAGGGACAGAGTAGAACCAAGGACAGAACAGAACAGAACCAAGGACATAACAGAACAGAACAGAACCAGGGACAGAACAGAACAGAACCAGGGACATAACAGGACAGAACCAGGGACATAGCATAACAGAACAGAACCAGGGACGTAACAGAACAGACCAAAACCATGGACAAAACAGAACAGAACAGAACAGAACCATGGATAGACAGAACAGAACCAGGGACAGAACAGAATAGAACAATTAACATAATGGAACAGAACAAAACCAGGGACATAACAGAACAGAACATATCCAGGGACATAACAGAACAGAACAGAACTAGGGACATAACAGAACAGAACAGAACTAGGGACAGAACAGAACCAGGAACATAACAAAACAGAACAGAACTAGGGACAAAACAGAACCGAACACAACCAGTGACATAACAGAACACAACCAGTGACAGAACAGATCAGAACCAGGGACATAACAGAACAGAACAAGGGATATAACAGAACAGAACCAGGGACATAACAGAACATAACATAAATAGGGACAGAACAGAACTAGGGACACAACAGAACAGAACCGAACCAGGGACATAACAGAACAGAACCAGGGACAGAACAGAACAGAACCAGGGACAGAACTGAACAGAACCAGGAACAGAACAGAACAGAACCAGGGACATAACAGAACAGAACAGAACCAGGGACATAACAGAACATAACAGAACCAGGAACATAACAGAACAGAACCAGGGACATAACAGAACAGAACCAGAACAGAACCAGGGACATAACAAAACAGAACAGAACAGAACCAGGGGCAGAACAGAACATAACCAAGGACATAACAGAACATACCCTCCCACTGGCTTGGTGTCTGTGTAAAATACCTCTTCTGGCTGTGTGTGTGCGTGTGTTTGTGTATATATCACCTTACACACTACAAGATCATGACAGATGAAAGCCAATATCTATGAGCGTCGGAGTAACACATTCAGATGTAGAATTAGCTAATCTGCTGTAGCCTCACACCAGCATCCAGATGACGTGATGATGTTTTAACAAGGTGGGAGGCTGAGATGTAGTATACCCTGCTTTCCCTTCTTCACTCTCTAAACAACACCATTTCCTACTGCACCTCAAGAGACTTTCAATGCTAAGTGTGCTCAACATGACCCGGACATAGAGTCATTCCACTTAACTTAGTGCACATGTAAAGGGACAGGAGTTTTCCTGACCTGATCAGTATAACATCATCCCCTAGTTATAGTCTATAAACTGACAGAGTTACTGTAAAACACCATCCCCTAGTAAACTGACAGTTACTGTAAAACACCAGGCCCTAGTTATAGTCTATACACTGACAGAGTTACTGTAAAACACCATCCCCTAGTAAACTGACAGTTACTGTAAAACACCAGGCCCTAGTTATAGTCTATACACTGACAGAGTTACTGTAAAACACCATCCCCTAGTTATAGTCTATAAGCTGACAGTTACTGTAAAACACCAGGCCCTAGTTATAGTCTATAAACTGACAGAGTTACTGTAAAACACCAGGCCCTAGTTATAGTCTATAAACTGACAGAGTTACTGTAAAACACCAGGCCCTAGTTATAGTATATAAACTGACAGAGTTACTGTAAAACACCAAGCCCTATTTATAGTCTATAAACTGACAGTGTTACTGTAAAACACCAGACCCTAGTTATAGTCTATAAACTGACAGTTACTGTAAAACACCAGGCCCTAGTTATAGTCTATAAGCTGACAGTTACTGTAAAACACCAGGCCCTAGTTATAGTCTATAAACTGACAGAGTTACTGTAAAACACCAGGCCCTAGTTATAGTCTATAAACTGACAGAGTTACTGTTAAACACCAGGCCCTAGTTATAGTCTATAAACTGACAGAGTTACTGTAAAACACCAAGCCCTATTTATAGTCTATAAACTGACAGAGTTACTGTAAAACACCAGGCCCTAGTTATAGTCTATAAACGGACAGAGTTACTGTAAAACACCAGACCGTAGTTATAGTCTATAAACTGACAGAGTTACTGTAAAAACACCAAGCCCTATTTATAGTCTATAAACTGACAGAGTTACTGTAAAACACCAGGCCCTAGTTATAATCTATAAACTGCCAGAGTTACTGTAAAACACCAGGCCCTAGTTATTGTCTATAAGCTGACAGAGTTACTGTAAAACACCAGGACCTAGTTATAGTCTATAGTTACTCTATACTGCATCTGATTCTCGTTCTGATTGTTCGTAAACAATGTAAACACACACACACACACACACAGTGCTCATATATACAGTGCCTTCTGAGTATTCAGACCCCTTGACTTTTTCCAAATTTTGTTACATTACAGCCTTATTCTAAAATAGATTACATTTAGTTTTTTCCTCATCAATCTGCACAAAATACCCCATAATGACAAAGCAAAACAGGTTTTTAATTATTATTGCAAATTTATTTGAAAACCCCTCCAGAAATATACATTTACATAAGTATTCAGACCATTTACTCAGTACTTTGTTGAAGCACCTTTGGCAGTGATGACAGCCTCAAGTCTTCTTGGGTATGACACTACAAGCTGTATTTGGGGAGTTTCTCCCATTCTTCTCTGCAGATCCTCTCCAGCTCTGTCAGGTTGGATGGGGAGCATTGCTGCACAGATATTTTCAGGTCTCTCCAGAGATGTTCGATCGGGTTCAAGTCCGGGCTCTGGCAGGGCCACTCAAGGACATTCAGAGACTTGTCCCGAAGTCACTCCTGCGTTGTCTTGACTGTGTGCTTAGGGTCATTGTCCTGTTGGAAGGTGAACCTTTGCCCCAGTCTGAGGTTCAAAGCGCTCTGGAGCAGGTTTTCATCAAGGATCTCTCTGTACTCTGTTCAGCTTTCCCTCGATCTTGACTAGTCTCCCAGTCCCTGCCTCTAAAAAACTTAATCACAGCATGAGACTGCCACCACCATGCTTCACTGTAGGGATGGTGCCAAGTTTCCTTCAGACGTGACGCTTGGCATTCAGGCCAAAGAGTTCAATCTTGGTTTTATCAGACCAGAGAACTTGTTTCTCATGGTCTGAGAGTCCTTTAGGAGTGGCTTCCGTCTGGCCACTCTACCATAAAGGCCTAATTGATCGAGTACTGCAGAGATGGTTGTCCTTCTTGAAGGTTCTCCCATCTCCACAGAGGAACTCTAGAGCTCTGTCAGAGTCACCTCCCTGACCAAGGTCCTTCTCATTTTGGCTGGATGGCCAGCTCTAGGAAGAGTCTTGGTTGTTCCAAACTTCTTCCATTTAAGAATGATGGAGGCTACTGTGTTCTTGGGGACCTTCAATGCTGCAGACATTTTTTGGTACGCTTCCCCAGATCTGTGCCTCAACACAATCCTGTCTTGGAGCTCTACGACCTCATGGCTTGGTTTTTGCTCTGACATGCATTGTCAACTGTGGGACCTTATATAGACAGGTGTGGGCCTTTCCAAATTATGTCCGATCAATTGAATTTACCACAGGTGGACTCCAATCAAGTTGTAGAAACATATCAAGGATGATCAATGGAAACAGGATGCACCTGAGCTTAATTTTCGAAAAGGGTCTGAATACTTATGTAAATTTGTTATTTGTTATAAATGTGCTACAATTTCAAAAAACCTGTTTTTGCTTTGTCATTATGGGGTATTGTGTGTAGATTGATTAGAAAAAAAAGAATTTAATCAATTTTTGAATAAGGCTGTAACGTAACAAAATGTGGAAAAATTCAAGGGGTCTAAATATTTTCTGAATTGCCAGTGGTTTTGGCCCGCTTGGGCAAAAAGCTCAGTCATCTTACAAAGCTATTGCAACTCTACAATATCTATGTCATCAGAATGCTTTCAGAAATCATCATCATGATAAACACTGTCTTTCACAGACTGCTTGTGTGTGTCTACCACTGAGGAATCATGTGACCCTAGTGTCTGTGTGTCTATGATCATGTGACCCTAGAGCACTGTTTGTTTCTTTATACAGCAGGTGGGTCTAATCCTGAATGCTGATTGGTTAAAACCGCATTCCAGCCGTGTCTATTCCACAAGTTACTACTCTGTTTCATCTGACTGTACATGTCTCATCAGCCCAGCCAGGCAATGTATAACCTTGATCTCTACTATAAAAAGCATCTAGACATTAACTCACATTTCTTTTAGACTAACATTTAGTTTTCAACAGCCAAGATTTGTATAAACCTTGCTGTCTCTCCGACATTTGCAACATTGTTTCGATATTCAAAATCGATCTCCAGCTGTCGCATAGTAATGAATGTGTCAGGAGTTAGGATGAGACAGCCAAGCAGGCAGGCAGCTTCCTCAGCCAGTCGAAATTATGAATAAAATTTAATAAAATCTAAATGTATTTGTCACATGTGCCGAAAACAACAGGTGTAGACCTTACAGTGAAATGCTTACTTACAAGCATATAACCAACAATGCAGTTTTAAGAAAAATAAGAGTTAACAAAATATTTACTAAGTAACACAATAAAATAGCAAAAACTAGGCTATATACAGGGGGTACCGGTACCGAGTCAATGTGTGGGGGTACTGTGTGTCAGATCACAATGTCTGCTCTATATTTGGACTTTTTACAGTATGGCATAACTCAAGTGCATTGGACTGCTGTATATTGTTTTCTGAATGATTTATATTGCTGTCTGATTGATTTGCAAGGATTGGATACCCATATATAGTAGAGTGAATTCATCTATGTTGATACACCATTATATTGATATTTGTCTGTTTCAATTGTCATATGTGCTACTGTGCCTTTCTCCCAAATTCACTGTAAATCAAAGTCAGTCACCTCTCCTTCAATTTTAGGAGAGTTAGAGAAGCAGATTAAATGTTATTAACACAACATTCAAGAGCTTAAGGATGTGCTCCAAAATGAAATGGAGACTACAGAGGAAGAAATTCAAGCCAAAGAACAAGCTCTGAATGACCTCCAAGGTCAACTTCAAGATGTCTATGAGGAACCTCAAGGCCTTCGACGCTCTGTCCGACCAAAGAACCCTACATACAAAATGCTTGCATTGCAAAGAGAAGAGGCAGAGAAAAAGGAAAAAAGCCTTATCTCCATGTATGACCAATTGAAGATCCCAGCCCGCAAAGCAAGAGAGCAGCTAAAGTCAGACATAACAGAGAGCCAACTGGCATTTCTGATCGATACATTGGAGAAAGGAAAGAATGATGTCATGAGCATCTATCTTGAAATTCGAGATCACATTACACAGTCAACGGAGTTAAGGCGTCGTGTCGTCGCATGTGAGGTGGTTACAGCAGATATGATCAAAATTGCTTATGAAGGATATCAGGCATTGATGAAGAGTTTGATGCCGAACAGGAAAAACATTGTCTCTGTGAGTCACTTGATCGCAACTACGCTCACTCCATTTACGGATCACAAATGAGTCACAAGTCCAGTGTTCAATCCAGCCATCACTCCATGGCCTCATATATGGCAGCCAAACGTGCAGATGCAGCAGAGGAGCTGGCAGCAAAGGAGGTTGAGTATTAAGTGTTGCTGGAGGAAAAGAAACAAAAGGAAAGGATACAACACTTAGAAGAGCAGCAAAGGAAGGATCTTGAAGTTCAGAAATGCGAGTTGAAACGACTACAGGCAGAGAGAGACGTAAGGGCAGCTCGGGACAGGTTGGAGGCCTACAACCAGGAGGTAGTACGAGAAACTAGCTTCCAAACTGCCAACAACATTACTCCAACTACCATGAATACCTGTCAGGATGCCATACCTCATGTTAAAGGTCTTCCGATATTAAATTACTGTGAAGAAGCTAGTTCAAAAACTGCCCGACTTTGCAGCTTCTCGCTGGAACAGACAAGTTACACAAACCTTGAACACAGAGCATCTCATAATCAAAGCTGTGCAGGGACAGGTATATCAAGATGAGCTTAAGTTACTAAGTAAAGGGACTCAGCTGCCTCTCCAAAATTTGTTGTACCGCCTCAATGCCTTCCTAGACAGAAATGGTGTGTTCAGGGTGGGAGGAAGACTTTGTGACTCGTCTCTTCCTAACTCAGTCAAACACCCTGCAATGATTCCCAAGGAACACCACACCACGAAAATGATAATTGCTCACTACCATGAAAACGTCAACCACCAGGGTAAAGTCCTCCCCATTAAAGAGATCAGATCAAATGGCTACTGGATCCCAGGTATCAATTGGGCCGTAGCATCTCATCTTCACCAATGTGTGACTTGTAGAAAGCTCAGGAGACCCACAGAAGAGCAAAATATGGCTGATCTCACTCCAAAGCGTGTGGACATCTTCACCGCCCTTTACATACTGAGGTATGGATAGTTTTGGACCATTTCTCATTAAGCAAAGTCTTGAGCCACTCACCCCTAATCATCTGCTTACTACGAAATCTACCACAGCTCTACCTCCTCCAGGCAAGTTCATCAGGGAGGACATATACGCTCGAAAAAGGTGGCATGTTCAATATCTAGCAGAACAGTTTTGGAGCAGCTGGCGAAAAGAGTATCTTGCCAATATCGCCATCAGGCAGTGTTGGCACATCCCAAAGAGAAACCTGCAAATTGGTGACATAGTAATCATGATCTCTTATACTTTTGAATGGTTTGTGCTATGATTCCATACCTTTCTGATACCCTATTTCTGGTCATAGGTTATTTAAAGTACAGAAAACCGTGTTTCAGATCACAATGTCTGCTCTATATTTGGACTTTTATTTTCTTTGTACGAGCTTTCAATCCTCACTGTATATTTGACAGTTTATTTGACAGACTTTTATTTTGACAGCAAATCAATGCAAATAGTCTGATAGCGATTAACTGTTCAACAGTTTTATGGCTTGGGGGGTAGAAGCTGTTTTGGACCTAGACTTGGCGCTCCGGTACCGCTTGCCATGCGGCAGCAGAGAGAACCGTCTATGAATAGTGTGGCTGTAAACGTTGAACATTTTTAGGGCCTTCCTCTGACACAGCCTGATATAGAGGTCCTAGATGGCAGGAAGCTTGGCCCCAATGACGTACTGGGTCATACGCACTACCCTCTGTAGCGCCTTGCGGTCGGATGCTGAGCAGTTACCATATCAGGTGGTTATGCAACCAGACAGGATGCTCTCGATGGTGCAGCTGTAGAACATTTTGAGGATCTGAGGACCCATGCCAAAATCTCCTGCTCCACTACAGCCCTGGTGATGTGGATGGGGGCATGCTCGGCCCTCCTTTTCCTGAAGTCCACGATCATCTCCTTTGTCTTGATCACGTTGAAGAAAAGGTTGTTGTCCTGGCAACACACTTCCAGATCTCTGTCCTCCTCCATATAGGCTGTCTCATTGGTGTCGGTGATCAGGCCTACCATGGTTGTGTTGTCGGAAAACTTAATGATGGTGTTGGAGTCGTACTTGGCCACGCAGTCGTGGGTGAACAGGGAGTACAGGAGGGGACTAAGCACTGAGCTGTAGTCAGTGAACAGCATTTTCACATAGTTGTGCCTTTTATCCAAGTGGGAAAGGGCAGTGTGGAGTGCAATAGAGATTGCGTCCTCTGTGGATCTGTATGCAAATTGTAGTGGGTCTAGGGTTTCTGGGATGATGGTGTTGAGGTGAGCCATGACCAGCCCTTCAAAGCACTTCATGGCTACAGACGTTGTTGTTATTCCTGGGCACATGGACTATTGTGGTCTGCTTGAAATATGTAGGTATTACAGAATCAGCATAATTTTCATGAATATATACAAATAACTATCAATAGAACACAGGTAAAACGAAGCTAGTTTGCAGTCTTTCCAGCATTAGTTTGAAGTGATTGTGCTAGCTGTGTTGTTGGCTAATTCCTCTGAGAACAGTGTCCTGACGAGTGTAATGGTTGGCAGTCAGGACCCGAGGCGCAGAGCGGTAGCAGTTCGACATAACTTTATTAGTTTACCAAAACAATACAACATCGAACGAGTATCCAACCACAACGTAAATGCAGCTGCCTCTAATTGGGGACCAACAAAAATCTAAAATCGAGTTTGCCAGAAACCTCTCCTCTGTCAAGCCCTGACCTTAGCCACCAGACAAACATAGAGATGCCTGGCGGCATCACCACAGTCAGGACCTGACAATGAGAGAGCACATTTTCTTTGCCAGGTGAAATCGTGCCTCATTAGCTCATTGTTATGGATGTGTCCAAATAAATGTCACTAGAAAACAGCTTAAACAAATGCAAATGCAGCTACTTTGTTGTTATTCTGGCTGGACTGTTTGACTTGACTGTAAGTTAGCCGTAGTTGGTTTGGAAAGGCACACACCTGTCTATATAAGGTCCCATAGTTGACAGTGCATGTTAGAGCAAAAACCAAGCCATGAGGTTGAAGGAATTGCCCGTAGAGCTCCGAGACAGGATTCCTGTCGAGGTACAGATCTGGGGAAGGTACCAAAACATTTCTGCAGCATTGAAGGTCCCCAAAAAATCTGTGGCCTCCATCATTCTTAAATGGAAGAAGTTTGGAACCACCAAGACTCTTCCTAGAGCTGGTCGCCCGGCCAAACTGTGGAGAAGGGCCTTGGTCAGGGAGGTGACCAAGAACCCGATAGTCACTCTGACAAAGCTCCAGAGATCCTCTGTTAAGATGGGAGAACCTTCAAGAAGGACAACCATCTCTGCAGCACTCTACCAATCAGGCCTTTATGATAGAATGGCCAGACGGAAGCCACTCCTCAGTAATAGGCACATGACAGCCCACTTGGATTTTGCCAAAAGACACCTAAAGGACTCTCAGACCATGAGAAACAAGATTCTCTGGTCTGATGAAACCAAGATTGAACTCTTTGGCCTAAATGCCAAGCGTCACGTCTGGAGGAAACCTGGCACCATCCCTACGGTGAAGCATGGTGGTGGTAGCATCATGTTGTGGGGATGTTTTTCAGCGACAGGGACTGGGAGACTAGTCAGCAAAGTACAGGGAGCAAAGTACAGGGAGATTTTTGATGAAAACCTGCTCCAGAGCGCTCAGGGCCTCAGACTGGCGCGAATGTTCACCTTCCAACAGGACAATGACCCTAAGCACACAGCCAAGACAATGCAGGAGTGGCTTCGGGACAAGTCTCTGAATGTCCTTAAGTGGCCCTGCCAGAGCCTGGACCTTGAACATCTCTGGAGAGACCTGAAAATAGCTGTGCAGCTACGCTTCCCATCCAACCTGACAGAGCTGGAGAGGATCTGCAGTGAAGAATGGGAGAAACACCCCAAATACAGGTGTGCCAAGCTTGTAGCGTCATACCCAAGAGTCAAGGCTGTAATCGCTGCCAAAGGTGCTTCAACAAAGTACAGAGTAAAGGGTCAGAATACTTACGTAAATGTGATATTTCAGTTTTTCTTTTGAATACATTTGAAAAAATGCCTAAAAACCTGTTTTTGCTTTGTCTTTATGGGGTATTGTGTGTAGACTGATTAGGAAAAAAAACTATGTAAACAATTTTAGAATAAGGCTGTAACGTCACAAAATGTGGAAGAATCAAGGGGTCTGAATACTTTTCGAATGCACTTTATGTAACTCATTATTTGAAGATGGTTGGTAACCTGTTGTATAAAAGTGAAAATGCCCTTGAACAGTGTTTGGAGGATATAATGGCACGGTTTTCCAATAACAACACCAGTGCCAATATATCCTCCAAACTCCGGCTTCTCGGGAATTATCACTTAAATGTACACTTGTTATACCTATGTCTATCATTCACTTTGTGTGTGTGTGTGTGTGTATGTGTGTCTGAGTGTGTGTGTCTGTGTGTGTGTGTGTGTGTGTGTGTGTGTGTGTGTGTGTGTGTGTGAGTGTGTGTGTCTGTGTGTGTGTGTGTGTGTGTGTGTGTGTGTGTGTGTGTGTGTGTGTGTGTGTGTGTGTATGTGTGTGTGTGTATGTGTGTGTGTGTGTGTGTGTGTGTGTATGTGTGTGTGTGTATGTGTGTGTGTGTGTGTGTGTGTGTGTGTGTGTGTGTGTGTGTGTGTAAAGTAAATAGAAAGAGGATTTGAAGACAAGCAGAGCTTTGAGAGAGAGACAGGACTGAGAATTGGAGAGGGTGGGGAGCTCTGAACACTCACAACCAAAAATCTGTCCTCTCCTTGGGAGGAGGACTCAGCGTGCATGAGGTAATGCAGCAAAAGTAATTGAGAAAATTACAGCGACTCCCTGAGGTGGATCACCCTCCATCCCCCCACCCTCCCGGAGGGGCTTGAGCTGGGGAGGAGAGGGGGCACAGTTCCTCCTTACATGTCCTTGCCCAGTTTGTTTGAACAGGAGAGAGAGACAGTAATCCATTGAGACAGGCCTTCAGCGCACAAGCACTAGCCCCTATGTATGACGCACGCATGCATGCAATCACACACACACACACACACACACACACACACACACACACACACACACACACACACACACACACACACACACACACACACACACAAGCTGACCTGACCTGGGCTCCCTGTTGAAGCGGAGGGGGGTTCAGTCCTGCATGTCAACAACCAGAACCTTACAACAACAACCAGGGAGAACACAGATCTCATTGGCTGATACAACCAAATAGCTACTGAGTCAGACTGGGAGGGTATGGACGGGTAACTGTTAGCACCCTCGGCTCCCTCTGAGGTGGGTTGTCATGGAAATGGAGGAGCAATTGGTAGGTAGGGGGCCATGGCCTTGATGACAGACAGCAGAGGCTTTAGTCAGTGTGACGATGGTGGAGCTGGTCCTGCTGTCATCACAACAACCCTGATCCCTACACTGTCAGAATAGTCCAGGTAGCAGTGACCTAATGGAAACGCTGATCCCTACACTGTCAGAATAGTCCAAGTAGCAGTGACCTAATGGAAAGTAAGGTGTTGTATGCATTAATCGGTAAATTAGAATTTCTATCCAATAGCCATTTGTTTCTATGTCCTGATGTCTCTATGTCCTGATGTCTCTATGTCCTCCTGATGTCTTTATGTGCTGATGTCTCTATGTCCTCATGTCTCTATGTCCTGATGTCTTTAAGTGCTGATGTCTCTATGTCCTGATGTCTCTATGTCCTGATGTCTCTATGTGCTGATGTCTCTATGTCCTGATGTCTCTATGTCCTGATGTCTCTATGTCCTGATGTCTTTATGTCCTGATGTCTCTATGTCCTGATGTCTCTATGTGCTGATGTTTCTATGTCCTGATATCTTTATGTCCTGATGTCTTTATGTGCTGATGTCTCTATGTCCTCATGTCTCTATGTCCTCATGTCTCTATGTCCTGATGTCTTTAAGTTCTGATGTCTCTATGTCCTGATGTCTCTATGTCCTCATGTCTCTATGTCCTGATGTCTTTAAGTGCTGATGTCTCTATGTCCTGATGTCTCTATGTCCTGATGTCTCTATGTGCTGATGTCTCTATGTCCTGATGTCTCTATGTCCTGATGTCTCTATGTCCTGATGTCTTTATGTGCTGTCTCTATGTCCTGATGTCTCTATGTCCTGATGTCTCTATGTCCTGATGTCTCTATGTGCTGATGTTTCTGTCCTGATATCTTTATGTCCTGATGTCTTTATGTGCTGATGTCTCTATGTCCTCATGTCTCTATGTCCTCATGTCTCTATGTCCTGATGTCTTTAAGTTCTGATGTCTCTATGTCCTGATGTCTCTATGTCCTGTTGTCTTTATGTGCTGATGTCTCTATGTCCTGATGTCTCTATGTCCTGATGTCTTGTCTTCATGTCCTGATGTCTCTATATCCTGATGTCTCTATGTCCTGATATCTTTATGTCCTGATGTCTCTATGTCCTGATGTCTCTATGTGCTGATGTCTCTATGTCCTGATGTCTTTATGTGCTGATATCTCTATGTCCTCATGTCAGATTTTTTTAACTGTATGATATTTTTATGTTTTGTATATAACGTTTCCATGTCTAGATGTTGTCCTATGTCTAGATGTATATTACGTTTCCATGTCTAGATGTTGTCAAGACATTTTAGGGACTATGAATGGAAATGATCTATAAGCTAAATCTAGTACGACACATGTTTTCTCAGTGCTCTGAGACATGTTTCTGTTGTGCATTGTCCGTGCCAAATAAACATAATAAATAAATACATATAGGCGGCTTCATCTGGACTGACCTGTTCTATGTTAAGGCCAGGTGCAGGTGGAGAATTAGTCTTTCTGTGTCTTTGGAAGAGAGGCTCAGCAGAGTAACCAGAGTAACCAGCATTCCATATGGCTGGGTCAGAACCAGATTGCTTTGCAGAGTAACCAGCATTCCATATGGCTGGGTCAGAACCAGATGGCTCTGGGCTGAGCTGGCCTGACAGTGTTTGTAGGCCAGGCCCAGGGGTAGGGGCCAGGCCCAGGGGTAGAGGCCAGGCCCAGGGGTAGGGGCCAGGCACAGGGGTAGAGGCCAGGCCCAGGGGTAGGGGTCAGGCACAGGGGTAGAGGCCAGGCCCAGTGGTAGGAGCAACACATGTGCCCTCCATCAACAGCCTGTTTTGACTGACCTGAGCATAAACATTTATGAAAGTACACACAAACACATGCACGCACGCACGCACGCACGCGCACACAAACACACACACACACACAAACACACACACACACACACACATGCAGCCCACCTGGTTGATGTGTTTGAGTTTGTCGATGATCTGGGAGATGACTGGTTCAGGGGCTTTGATCTTAGGGTCAGAGCCATGAGGATTAGAGCGCTTCACACCTGGGACAGCAAACCTGGGATAGACAGAAAAAGAAAAGAAGAGTTTTCATCAAATCAATTTTCTAAGAGCTGCCTCTTTTTAGTGTTTCATAAATCACATGAATGGTATAGTGAACAGAACATCTGATTACACGCCACAGACTCCAGTGCCCAATATGAAGCTCCATCGCCATCTAGTGTTGATAAGATGAATAACCGCTCTTCAGACAGGACTTTTAGCAATTTAGAAACAAATGACCAATAGCTCAAGGTGTATTCATAAATCAATAATTGAATATAATGTGTAAGATAAGATATGATGCATGTTCATACTTAATACCCCACCAGAGGGTGGTGCGGTCTGCCCAACGCATTACCGGGGGCTAACTACCCACCCTCCAGACACCTACAGCGCCCAATGTCACAGGAAGGCCAAAAAGATCATCAAGGACATCAACCACCTGAGCCACTGCCTGTTCACCCCGCTGTCATCCAGAAGGCGAGGTCAGTACAGGTGCATCAAAGCTGGGACCGAGTGACTGAAAAACAGCTTCTATCTCAAGGTCATCAGACAGCTAAAACAGCCACCAGTAGCACATTAGAGGCTGCTGCCTAAAGGCACAGACTAGAAATCACTAGTCAATTTAAGGTATGGAACACTAGTCACTTTAATCATGTTTATAATGTTTACATATCTGGCATCACTCATCTCATTGTACAGTATATACTGTATTCTATACTATCCTTCGGTATCTCAGTCATTTAATAATGTTTACATATCTTGCGTTCCCCATCTCATATGTATATACTGTATTCAATACTCTTCTACTGTATCTTAGTCCATGCCGCTCGTCCATATGTATATAGGCCTAATTCATTCCTTACTAAGATGTGTGTATTGGGTATATTATGTGTAACTGTTAGATATTACTGTTAGATATACTGCACTGTCGCATTTCACTACACCAGCATTAACATCTGCTAAACATGTGTATGTGACCAATAAAATTTGATTTGATTTGAATCTATCCTCCAGTCAGTCTACTACGTAGAGTAGTGATAGCCTGATTCACGGAACGGAAAGCCCCAGTTCCAGATGGATAAGATCTTGCAGAGGTGTAGTCGGGGGAAGGTAGGCATAGGTGGGAAAAAAGACAGGCTCCTACATGCCCCCTATATATCTCTAACAGTATGGCTGAGGAGTCACAGCTTTGTCCATGCATGTGGGAGAGGAGGAGGGAGGAAGGGGGAGGAGAAGGAGGGGTGAGTTGGAAATCTCTCAAATGGCACCCTATTCCCAATATAGTGCTCTACTTTTGACCAGGGCTCATAGAGTAAAAGTACCAAAAGTGGTGCACTGTAGGGAATAGGGTGTCATTTAGGATTCAGCCCAGGTTGGAACTCTTCCTCTGTGTTATATTGTACTGAAGCATTCTCCCAGGTGCTGCCGTGCTCTCTGCTACGCCTGGCTTTAACCCTTTACGAGCCAAACTCTGATACTATCAGCAACCTGGTAGAAAGGCCCCACGCACGCAACCAGACAGGTGTGTTTAGACCACTGAAAAGAAGTGGAACACCCCCCCCCCAAAGGAATGAGACACTGATTAAAGGATGACTGGCTCACACAGACTTAGGCATAGCTAGCTACCTATGCACCATCACAATAAGGGTGATAATGATTGATGGTATCTTACAGTGTGTTCGGAAAGTATTCAGACCTCTTGACTTTTTTCACATTTTGTTACGTTACAGCCTTATTTTAAAATTGATTAAATTGTTTTTTCCCCTCATAAATCTACACACAATACCCCATAATGACAAAGCAATAACAGGTTTTTTGTAATTTTAGTAAACGTATAAAAAATAAAAAACAGAAATACCACATTGACATAAGTATTCAGACCCCTTACTCAGTACATTGTTGAAGAACCTTTGGCAGTGATTACAGCATCGAGTCTTCTTGGGTATGACGCTACAAGCTTGGCACAACTGTATTTGGGGAGTTTCTCCCATTCATCTCTGAAGATCCTGTCCAGCTCTGTCAGGTTTGATGAGGACCATCGCTGCACAGCTATTTTCAGGTCTCTCAAGAGATGTTCGATCGGATTCAAGTCTGGGCTCTGGCTGGGCTACTCAAGGATATTCAGAGGCTTGTCCCGAAGCCACTCCTGCTTTGTCTTGGCTGTGTGCATAGGGTTGTTGTCTTGAACCTTCGCCCCAGTCTGAGGTCCTGAGCAGGTTTCATACAAGGATCTCTCTGAACTTTGCTCCATTCATCTATCCCTCGATCCTGACTAGTCTCCCAGTCCGTGCCGCTGAAAAACATCCCCACAGCATGATGCTGCCACCACCATGCTTCACCGTAGGGATGGTGCCAGGTTTCCTCCAGACGTGAGGCTATGCATTAAGGTCAAAGAGTTCAATCTTGGTTTCATCAGCCCAGAGAATCTTGTTTCTCATGACCTGAGAGTCCTTTAGGTGCCTTTTGGCAAACTCCAAGCGGGCTGTCATGTGCCTTTAACTGAGGAGTGGCTTCCGTCTGGCCACTCTACCATAAAGGCCTGATTGGTGCAATGCTGCAGAGATGGTTGTCCTTCTGGAAGGTTCTCCCCCCTCACCCCCCGATTGCTCTGTTTTGCTGGGCTTTAGAAAGTCTTGGTTCCATTTAAGAATTGTTTTGGTACCAGATCCGTGCCTCGACACAATCCTGTCTTGGGGCTCTACGGACAATTCCTTCAACCTCATGGCTTGGTTTTTGCTCTTACATGCAATGTTAACTGTGGGACCTTATATAGGCAGGTGTGTGAATTTCCAAACCATGTCCAATCAATTGAATATACCGCAGGTGGATTCCAGTCAAGTTGTAGAAACATCTCAAGTATGATAATTGGAAACAGGATATGCCTGAGCTACATTTAGAGTCTAATAGCAAAGGGTCTGAATACTTACTGTATGTAAATAAAGTATTTCTGTTATTTATTTTTGCTTTGTCATTATGGGGTATTGTGTGTAGATTGATGAGGATTTTTTTATTTACTTAATCAATTGTAGAATAAGGCCGTAACGTAACAACATGTGGAACAATTTAAGGGGTCTGAATACTTTCTGAATGCACTGTATATCCTCTCATAGAGAGCAATGGTATGAGAGGATATACAGTGTATTTTTGTATCCACTAACTCCACCATGGCTCGTTGGGGAAATTAATGGTTTTATTGGTGAGGGGGGTTTGGACAAACAGAGGCTTAGGAGATATGCGTTTTGTTCTATGTGATAATCTTCATCGACTAATGTCACTTTTTGTGAATTTTTAAGCATTTATGTAATCAAAACAAGCACATAAACATAAAGGCTTCATAATTCATAAACGTCATGTTAACTGACTGATATTATCTCATAGAACAAAACATATAAGATCTCCTAAGCCTGTGTTAACCTTATTTTCGGCATTTATGCCAAAACTCCATTCTTTCCCCATTAACTTCTCCCATAGGAATGGCTGAACGAACCAGAGGTAACTCATTTCTGTTTTTTAGGATTACAAGCTGGTGATCAAACTTGCATTGTGACAAACGTGAGTTTAAACGGGGAGGACAATGGAAACGGTGAGGAAAGTGATGGTTTGCTGAGAACAGGAAAGTCAAAAAGAGGGCAGAGGAAGAGGAAAGGGAGTGTCTGAAGAAGCCGACAGCTTGTAGGCAGAGTGGCGGTGGCACCTTGTGAGGCCATAGGCTGTTCATATCTCTATGACACCCCCCCCCCCCCCCCCCCCCCCCCCCATCATCCATCAGCTCATTATTAACACGGTGCCACCTAACTCATACTTTTCATTAAACCCTTAATTACATTTTCACCGTTATTTATCCATCTAATCACATTAATAATACAGAGGCATTTGATATACTGCCAGCAGATAGAGGACATACACTGTATATACAAAAGTATGTGGACACCCCTTCAAATTAGTGGATTCGGCTATTTCATTCACACCCGTTGGTGACAGGTGTATAAAATAGAGTACACAGCCATGCAATCTCCATAGACAAACATTGTCAGTAGAATGGCCTTACTGAAGAGCTCAGTGACTTTCAACGTGGGACCATAGGATGCCACCTTTCCAACGAGTCAGTTAATCTAATTGCTGCCCTGCTAGAGCTGCCCCGGGCAACTGTAAGTGCTGTTACTGTGAAGTGGAAATGTCTAGGAGCAACAATGGCTCAGCCGCGAAATGGTAGGCCATACAAGCTCACAGAACTGGACCGCCGAGTGCTGAAGCCTGTAGCGCGTAAAAATCATCTGTCCTTGGTTGCAACGTCAGCACAATAACTGTTCGTCGGGAGCTTCATGAAATGGGTTTCCATGGCCGAGCAGACGCACACAAGCCAAAGATCACCATTCGCAATGCAAAGCATCGGCTAGAGCGATGTAAAGCTCGCAGCCATTGGACTGGAGCAGTGGAAACGCGTTCTCTGGAGTGATGAATCACGCTTCACCATCTGGCAGTCTGACAGACCAATCTGGGTGTGGGGGATGCCAGGAGACCGCTACCTGCCCCAATGCATAGTGGCAACTGTAAAGTCTGGTGGAGGAGGAATAATGGTCTGGGGCTGTTTTTCATGGTTCAGGCTAGGCCCCTTAGTTCCAGTGAAGGGAAATCTTAACGCTACAGCATACAATGATATTCTAGACAATTCTGTGCTTCCAACTTTGTGGCAACAGTTTGGGCATGACAATGTCCCCGTGCACAAAGCGAGGTCCATACAGAAATGGTTTGTCGAGATCGGTGTGGAAGAATTTGACTGGCCTGCAGAGATCCCTGATCTCAACCCCATCGAACACCTTTGGGATGAATTGGAACACCGACTGCGAGCCAGACCTAATCGGCCAACATAAGTGCCCAACCTAACTAATAATCTTGTGGCTGAATGGAAGCAAGTCCCCGCAGCAATGTTCCAACATCTAGTGGAAGTCTTCCCAGAAGAGTAGAGGCCGTTATAGCAGCAAAGGGGTGACCAACTCCATATTAATGCCCATTATTTTGGATTGAGATGTTCGATGAGCAGGTGTCCACATACTTTTGTTCATGTAGTGTATGTTATGATTGCCTGATGACGTCTAGTGATTAGATGTTAATAGCAATGATACAGTTGAAGTCAGAAGTTTACATACACCTTAGCCAAATACATTTAAACTCAGTTTTCACAATTCCTGACATTTAATCCTAGTAAAAATTCCCTGTCTTAGGTCAGTTAGGATCACCACTTTATTTTAAGAATATGAAATGTCAGAATAATAGTAGAGATAATGATTTATTTCAGCTTTCATTTCTTTCATCACATTCCCAGTGGGTCAGAAGTTTACATACACTCAATTAGTATTTGGTAGCATTGCCTTTAAATTGTTTAACTTGGGTCAAACGTTTCAGGTAGCCTTCCACAAGCTTCCCACAAGAAGTTGGGTGAATTTTGGCCCATTCCTCCTGACAGAACTGGTGTAACTGAGTCAGGTTTGTAGACCTCCTTGCTCGCACACACTTTTTCAGTTCTGCCCACAAACTTTCTATAGGATTGAGGTCATGGCTTTGTGATGGCCATTCCAATACCTTTACTTTTTGCCACAACTTTGGAAGTATGCTTGGGGTCATTGTCCATTTGGAAGACCCATTTGCGACCAAGCTTTAACTTCCTGACTGATGTCTTAAAATATTGCTTCAATATATCCAATATTCCTGATGATGCCATCTATTTTGTGAAGTGCACCAGTCCCTCCTGCAACAAAGCACCCCCACAACATGATGCTGCCACCCCCGTGCTTCACGGTTGGGTTTGTGTTCTTCGGCTTGCAAGCCTCCACCTTTTTCCTCCAAACATAACGATGGTCATTATGGCCAAACAGTTCTATTTTTGTTTCATCAGACCAGAGGACATTTCTCCAAAAAGTACGATCTTTGTCCCCATGTGCAGTTGGTCTTGGCTGATTTCTTTAGATTTTCCCATGATGTCGAGCATAGCGGCACTGAGTTTTAAGGTAGGCCTTGAAATACATCCACAGGTACACCTCCAATTGACCGTCAATTAGCCTATCAGAAGCTTCTAAAGCCATGACATAATTTTCTGGCCAATTTTCCAAGCTGTTTAAAGGCACAGTCAACTTAGTGTATGTAAACTTCTGACCCACTGGAATATAGTGAATTATAAGTGAAATAATCTGTCTGAAAACAATTGTTGGAAGAATGACTTGTGTCATGCACAAAATAGATGTCCTAACCGACTTGCCAAAACGATAGTTTGTTAACATTAAATCTGTGGAGTGGTTGAAAAATGAGTTTTAATGACTTCAACCTAAGTGTATGTAAACTTCCGACTTCAACTATAGATAGATAGATAGATAGATAGATAGATAGATAGATAGATAGATAGATAGATAGATAGATAGATAGATAGATAGATAGATAGATAGATAGATAGATAGATAGATAGATAGATGATAGATAGATAGATAGATAGATAGATAGATAGATAGATAGATAGATAGATAGATAGATAGATAGATAGATAGATAGATAGATAGATAGAGAGATAGATAAGTGGCTTGTTAAATAAAGGTGAAATAAAAAAAAATACATGTTCATTTTCAGTGTTGTGAGTTTGCCCACAACCTTTTGTGTAGTGTGAGGAGGCCCCCTGAGTGTTTAAAGACATCTTTGAGATGATGCGAAGGTGTCATTCTTCTGATCTTGGATACAGATGACACACCAGACGCGTCTTGTAACGAGAGACACATTTAGCGCAGTCCTCAATGTCTCTACAGAAATAGTGTGAGAGGCATTCTGAGCTCTAGGTTAATCTACCCTGTGTAAAAGCTATGATAACGTATGCCATTTAAAACACGTAAAAATAAAAGTAATAATAAATACACAATGAGTAACGATAACTTGGTTATTTACACGGGTTACCAGTACTGAGTCAATGTGCAGGGGTAAGAGGTAACTGAGGTAGATATAGCCTGCTCTCAGAGAGGACATTGACAGTTGGAAATATATATAGCCTGCCCTACTCTCAAAGCGGAACATTGACAGTTGGAAATATAGCCTTCTCTCAGAGAGCACATTGACAGTTGCTTGCAGGAGGACATTACAATCCCTCCATCCCACACCCTCTATATCTCTTTCCTTCTCTATCCCCCTCTCTCTTATATTTTACCCTCTCCCCCTCTTTCTCCCTCATTCCCTCCCTCCCTCCCTCCCTCCCTCCCTCCCTCCCTCCCTCCCTCCCTCCCTCCCTCCCTCTCTCTCCATCTCTTGCTCCCTCCGTCTCTTTCACCCTCTCCCCATCCTTATCTTTCGCCCTCTCTATCACTCTCTCTCCGCTGGCCCGTAATTACCCCCCCAGGATACCTCGGCCCCCATACTCTCTTTCCCCCTGGAGGAGGCAGTAAGCCTTTTTTTTTTTTTTTTATCTCTGAGAGTGTCATCATCTCCTCTGTGACAGGCACACTGAGACTGAGGAAGGGCTGCCAACCTGCCTTCTACAGACTGAAGGAGAGACGGGGTGGAATCGAGGACACAGGAAGGAAGCGAGTAAGACCCCATTTGGTCATATTCAATAGGCACTAAACAGAAGAAAACAGGCTGATTTAGGGTGGGACTATCTAAACTTGTCCAATAAGAATCTCTCATTCTGTTGCAACTTAGATGGATAGATAGAGTACAACCCTGTTTTTCTTGTAAGGAATAAGAGCTTTGAGAAGATGTATTGTGACTACATGAGACTCTAAATTGCATACTCCTCGCATCCTCTCTCCTCTCTCTTCATCACCTTCTCAAAACCCATGGAGCAGAAGGACCACTGGCTTTCTCATCCAATGGGTTTTGAGAAGGCGCAAGGAGAGAAGAGAGTAGTGTGCTAGGAGTATGCAATTGAGATTCTCCCTATATCTAGGGTTGCTATACCGGCTTATATGCTTCTTGAGGGGAAAAACGTTAACTTCCCTCACCTCTCATTTCAATCAGAAGTGATGCTTTTGCATTGATTAGAATCAATATAAAATAATTATCTGAGGAGAAATAGTCGAGCTAAGTGAGGCAAATGAAAATTGGGGCCAGATGGAGAGGGAGAGAGGGAGAGAGGGAGAGAAGGAGAGAAGGAGTGAAAGTTACGATGCTGGAGCAAGGGAGACAGGAGGGGAAGTGAAATATTGCAGAATCCAAATTGGGTTCTGTGGGGTGCAGCGAGACACGGGCGAAGGATGAGAGAGCGATCGAAACAGCAATTAACCGAGCAGGAAAGAAGGAGAAAGCGCGACATACATTAATAACCTTCTCATAGAGAAACAGAGTCAAGATTTACACTCACACACTGTCGGAGACGAGGCTCGACTGCAGAACTCATCACTTCTACACAAACTTAACGTTCAACTGACCTACACACTCTTTGCTCAGGGATAGTGATCATTCAACTTTAATGTACTTTGCGTCACAATACTACTGTGGATAGACTATTGCAGTATAGTGTGTCTATAATGGCATCCTATTCCCTTTGCACACTATTCCCTTAATAGTTCACTACTTTTGATCACCAGTGCCTTTTGGGGTACATCCACAGACATCAATCAGCATGTCCTGTACCTGTCTGTCATTTCTTGTCCGTTCCAGCAGAGGGAGTGGTTGCTTTGCGCTGCAGGCTCCCGGCTACACAGAGCCTCTCCCAGACCACTGAAGAAGGAACTGAATCCCCTCAGGCTGGAAATAAACTCCCTGAGGGAGAGAGGGAGAGAGGGAGGGATGAGAAGAGAAGAGAAGAGAAGAGAAGAGAAGAGAAGAGAAGAGAAGAGAAGAGAAGAGAAGAGAAGAGAAGAGAAGAGAAGAGAAGAGAAGAGAAGAGAAGAGAAGAGAAGAGAAGCTTTAATAATGGTAATGATGGTATTATTATTAGATAACAATGTAGCTAATAATGCTGGTCAGCAAAGAGGAGGAGAGAGAGAGATCGAGAGAAAGAGAGAAAGAGCAAGAGAGCAAGAGCAAGAGTGAGAGAGAGCAAGAGAGAGAGAGAGAGAGAGAGAGAGAGAGAGAGAGAGAGAGAGAGAGAGAGAGAGAGAGAGAGAGAGAGGAAACATAGATAAACCGACAAATTAAACATCATTATATGAGATGGAGCAAGAGAGAGAGAGGAAAAGATATTGAACGAAAGAGGAAATGAAAGAGTCTAATGGTGGGGACAGTGAAGGAGATTCCTAGAGAGACATATAGAGAGAGAGGGAGATATTCAGCTGTAGAGAGTGTCTCTGCCCCAAATGGCACCCTATTTCCTTTATAAAGCACAACTCTGATGAAAAGTAGTGCACGATAAATGGAGTAGGGTGCCATTTGCGATGCAGTTGAGGGTTTGTGTTCGTAATAGATATTAATCTGGCCACTCTGCTGAAGCCATTGGCCTGCTGAGAATCACTACTCTTCATTTAAGCCTGTTACTGAAAAGTGAGTGTCAAACGCACTGTGCTGGAGGGAGGCTCACTGTAACTCTCAAAGAAGAGTAGGCTAGTAGCAAACACAGTAAAGCAGGATGCAACACGTGTGCACAAACACACAGAATAGCAGAACCACGTTGCACGTTGCATATAACACACACACACAGACAGACACACACACACACACACACACACACTGACTACCACAACTCACATGCTCCACTCCAACACTGACAACTACAAGTCATCTGCTCCACTCCAACAATCCAATACTGACTACTACAACTCACCTGAACCACTTCAACACTAACTACTACTACAACACACCTGCTCCACTCCAACACTCCAACACTGACTACTACAACTCACCTGCTCAACTCCAACAATGATAACTAAAACTGACCTGCTCAACTCCAACACTAATTAAAACAACTCACTGCCCCTCTCCAACACTGTCTACTACAACTCACCTACTCTACTACAAGAGTACCTACTACAACTCACCTGCTCTTCTCCAACACTGACCACTACAACTCACCTGCTCCACTTCAATACTAGCTATTACAACTCACCTGCTCTTCTCCAACACTGACCACTACAACTCACCTGCTCCACTCCAACACTGCCTACAACATCTCATCTGCTCCACTCCAATACTGACAACTACAACTTACCTACTCTACTCAAACAATGACTACTACAACTCAACTGCTCCACTCCAACACCAACAACTACTTCTCAACTGCTCCACTCCAACACTGCCTACAACATCTCATCTGCTCCACTCCAATACTGACAACTACAACTTACCTACTCTACTCAAACAATGACTACTACAACTCAACTGCTCCATTCCAACACCAACAACTACTTCTCAACTGCTCCACTCCAACATTGTCTACTAAAACTCACCTACTCTACTCCAACACTGAACAATACCAATCACCTGCTCCACTCCAAAAATTACTACTACAACTCACCTGCTCTACTCCAACACTGACTACTTCATTTAATCTGACGCACTCCAACACTGACCACTACAACTCACCTGTTCCACTATAATACTGACTACTACAACTTACCTGCTCTACTCCAACACTGACCACTACAACTCACCTGCTGCACTCAAACACTGACTACTACATCTCACTTACTCCACTCCAACAGTGACAACAACAATTAACCTACTCTACTCCAACACTGACCAATACAACTCAACTACTCCACTCCAAAACCGACTACTAAAACTCACCTGCTCCGTTACAACACTGACTACTACAACAAACCTGCTCCACTCCAACACTGACCACTACAACAAACCTGTTCCACTCCAACACTGACTACTACAACTCACCTGCTCCACTCCAACGCTGACTACTAGAACTCACCTGCTCCACTCCAACACTCTAACAATGACAACTACAACTCACCTACTCCACTCCAGAACTGACCTCTAAATATCCCCTGCTCAACCACGTTGCACGTTGCATATAACACACACACACACACACACACACACACACACACACACACACACACACACACACACACACACACACACACACACACACACACACACACACACACACACACACACACACACACACTGACTACCACAACTCACATGCTCCACTCCAACACTGACAACTACAAGTCATCTGCTCCACTCCAACAATCCAATACTGACTACTACAACTCACATGCTCCAATCCAATATTCCAACACTGACTATTACAACTTACCTGCTCAACTCCAGCACTTACGACTACAACTCACCTGATCCACCACAACACTGACCACTCCAACTCATTTGCTCCACTCCAACACTGATCACTACAACTGACCTGATCAACTCCAACACTGACTACTACAACTCACCTGCTCCACTCCAACACTGCAACACTGACTACTACATCTCACATAGTCCACTCTAAAACAGACTACTACAACTCACCTGCTCAACTCCAGCACTGACGACTACAACCTACTTGCTCCACACCACTCCAACACTGACTACTACAACTCACCTGTCCCACTCCAATACTGACCACTACAACTCAACTACTCCACTCCACCACTCCAACACTGACTACTACAACTCACCTGTCCCACTCCAATACTGACCACTACAACTCACCTACTCCACTCCAACACTCCAACACTGACTATTACAACTCACCTGCTCTACAACTCATCTGCTCCACTCCAACACTGACCACTACAACTCACCTGCTCAACTCCAACACTGGCCACTAAAACTCATCAACTCCACTCCAACACTGACTACTAAAAATCACCTACTCCACACCAACACTGAATACTACAATTCACCTGCTCTACTCCAATACTAACTACTACAACTTACCTACTCTACTCCAACACTGACCGCAACAACTCAACTGCTCCTCTCCAATACTGACTACTACAACTCACCCGCTCTACTCCAACATTAAGTACTACAACTCACCTATTCCACTCCAACAATAACAACTACAACTCACCTGCTCCACTCCAACACTGACAACTACATCTCACCTGCTCCACTCCAACACTGACTACTACAACTCACCTGATCCACTCCAGCAATCCAACAATGACAACTACAACTCACATGCTCAACTCCAACACTGACCACTACAACTCACCTGTTCCACTATAATACTGACTACTAAAACTCACCTACTCCACTCCAACACTGATTACTACAACTCACCTACTCCACTCCAACACTGATTACTACAACTCACCTGTTCCACTCCAACACTGACTACTACAACTCACCTGCTCCACTACAACACTGACCACTACAATTTATCTGCTCTACTCCAACATTGACTACTACAACTTACCTGATTGACTCAAACACTGACCACTACAACTCACCTGCTCCACTCCAGCACTGACCACTACAACAAACCTGCTCCACTCCAACACTGACTACTATAACTCACCTGCTCCACTCCAACACTGACTACTATAACTCACCTGCTCCACTCCAACACTGACCAATACAACTCACCTGCTCCACTACAATACTGACAACTACAACTCACCTACTCCACTACAATACTGACAACTACAACTCACCCCATCCACTCCAACACTGACCACTACAACTCACCTGTTCCACTCAACACTGACTACTACAACGCACAATTGGCCCAGTGTCGTCCGAGTTTGGCCGGTGTAGGCCGTCATTGTAAATAAGAATTTGTTCTTAACTGACTTGCCTAGTTAAATAAAAGTTTAAATAGTGTCATATTGTCACCCCCTATTCAGCTTTGATAATACCATCTGGACCTGAGACCTTTCCCCCAGCTCCTACCCATTCATCTTGACCTTAGACCTTCCCCCAGCTCCTACCCATTCATCTGGACCATAGACCTTCCCCCAGCTCCTACCCATTCAGTGTTTGCAGATCTGACAGGAAGATAAGAGTAGTGACATAAGGATAGCTAGATGGTCCAAGAAGCCTATCTAGAAGCCAAAAACCTGTCTGATTTCTTCAGGTCGAACACTGAAGTGGTACTGCAGGGACTAGGGTTTGTTCCTGGACCGGGCTGTAAGATGATGCTTGTCCTCATTAGTTAGCAGCATGACATGAACAACTCATAATTTCTTTTCTCTTTTTCCTTCTCCTCTCTCTCTCTCCCTTTCAATCTCTCTTCTATCACACAGCTCTCTCCTCCTATATGCCTCTTTCTTCTCTCCTCCACTTCACCACCCCTGTCTGTTCCCACATAGTTCCACCCCTCTCTAAGTCAGTCTGAGTAACCTGCTCTCATCCCCCGACATTACCTACGGCGACCAGCCAAGGTCTCCTCAGGATCGTAGGGTAAAGGCTGTGGGTTGCGGGATGCCTGGGCAGCAGGGGTCTGGTCAGGAAGGGGCGCCACTGAGCGAGACACCCGCTGGGGGGCGTGGCCACACGTACTGCTCACCTGTGGGGAGGGATGAAGGGAGAGCGGGAGAGGCAGAAAGAGAGGTAACCATAAGAGGCGGGACATACTATACATAGTGCATCATATCGTTAATAACTCACATTTATACATCTTATAATTATCTAGTAGTATCAACTCACGTTGATACATCTTAAAATTATCTAGTAGTATCAACTCACATTGATACATCACATCCTCATATAGTAGTATTAACTCACATTGATACATCTTATCATTATCTTGTAGTATCAACTCACATTGATACATCTTACCATTATCTAGTAGTATCAACTCACATTGATACGTCACATCATTATCTAGTAGTATCAACTCACATTGATACATATTTTCATTATCTAGTAGTATCAACTCACGTTGATACATCTTAAAATTATCTAGTAGTATCAATTCACATTGATACATCTTATCATTATCTTGTAGTATCAACTCACATTGATACATCTTATCATTATCTTGTAGTATCAACTCACATTGATACGTCACATCATTATCTAGTAGTATCAACTCACATTGATACATCACATCCTCATATAGTAGTATTAACTCACATTGATACATCTTATCATTATCTTGTAGTATCAACTCACATTGATACATCTTACCATTATCTAGTAGTATCAACTCACATTGATACGTCACATCATTATCTAGTAGTATCAACTCACATTGATACATATTATCATTATCTAGTAGTATCAACTCACGTTGATACATCTTAAAATTATCTAGTAGTATCAACTCACATTGATACATCTTATCATTATCTAGTAGTATCAACTCACGTTGATACATCTTAAAATTATCTAGTAGTATCAACTCACATTGATACATCTTATCATTATCTTGTAGTATCAACTCACATTGATACATCTTATCATTATCTAGTCCTATCAACTCACATTGACTTCAGAGAGTAAGTGAGAACTAACTGTCAAACCCACTATTCAGCTCCTCTATCCTGTTGTTGTCTGTCATATTGTTACCCACTATTCAGCTCCTCTATCCTGTTGTTGTCTGTCATATTGTTACCCACTATTCAGCTCCTCTATCCTGTTGTTGTCTGTCATATTGTTACCCACTATTCAGCTCCTCTATCCTGTTGTTGTCTGTCATATTGTTACCCACTATTCAGCTCCTCTATCTTCTGTTGTTGTCTGTCATATTGTTACCCACTATTCAGCTCCTCTATCCTGTTGTTGTCTGTCATATTTTTACCCACTATTCAGCTCCTCTATCTTCTGTTGTTGTCTGTCATATTGTTACCCACTATTCAGCTCCTCTATCCTGTTGTTGTCTGTCATATTGTTACCCACTATTCAGCTCCTCTATCCTCTGTTGTTGTCTGTCATATTGTTACCCACTATTCAGCTCCTCTATCCTGTTGTTGTCTGTCATATTGTTACCCACTATTCAGCTCCTCTATCCTGTTGTTGTCTGTCATATTGTTACCCACTATTCAGCTCCTCTATCTTCTGTTGTTGTCTGTTATTGTTTGTTTATTTTGGGGAGAAATAAAAGAGGGGATTTGCATAACAAACCAGTCACTGTTTCCTCTGCCTGTGCTGTTTCTGTTTTGTTTATTTTGTAATCACAACCCTCCACAAAGCGTCGGCATGAAACCGACCAGGCCTCTCGTTCTCTAGCTTCTTCCCCGGTATAAGCAAAAAAAAAATCCAACGCAGGACGACACAATAATAATGACTAAGAAAACTTCTCTCTCTGTCTCTGGGAGATAATGGAGTCATGCCATTCTTTTCAGGTGCAATAAAAATGCAAATGTCTGTTAATGTTTAGCTTGTGGTTTAATGATTCAGAGCTGGTTTAATTTCCCCGGGGGATACCGGCCAGGGCTAAATTCTGCCTTGTAATGTTAACAGCTAATTGTGACTAGCTCCCCTTAAGTGAATCCACTGGCTGTGTGTTTGTGTGTGTGTGAGTGTGTGCGTGAGTGCGTGTGTGTGTGTGCTTGCGTGTGTGCTTGTGTGTGTGTGTGTGTGTGTGTGTGTGTGTGTGTGTGTGTGTGTGTGTGTGTGTGCAGCCTGCCATCCAATGGTGCTGCATACTGATAGAGAACAGGAACAGGGCTGGACATCTTGATCAAGGAACCGGGAAGACACACACGTACACAGACTCATGCAGACAAGCCAATAAATTATTACACAATTACTTATACACATACTCATAAAGTGTATGTAAATATCCGACTTCAACTCTACCTAACTGGTGTAACTGAGTAGGCCTCCTTGCTCACGCTTTTTCAGTTCTGCCCACAAATTTTCTATAGGATCGAGGTCAGGGCTTTGTGATGGCCACTCCAATACCTTGACTTTGTTGTCCTTAAGCCATTTTGCCACAACTTTGGAAGTATGCTTGGGGTCATTGTCTATTTGGAAGACCCATTTGCGACCAAACTTTAACTTCCTGGCTGATGTCTTGAGATGTTGCCTCCATATATCCACATAATTTTCCTTCCTCATGATGCCATCTATTTTGTGAAGTGCACCAGTCCCTCCTGCAGCAAAGCACCCTCACAACATGATGCTGCCACCCCCGTGCTTCACAGATGGAATGGTGTTCTTTGGCTTGCAAGCCTCCCCCTTTTTCCTCCAAACATAACGATGGTAATTATGGCCAAACAGTTATATTTTTGTTTCATCAGACCAAAGGACATTTCTCCAAAAAGTACAATCTTTGTTCCCATGTGCAGTTGCAAACCGTAGTCTGGCTTTTTTATGGCGGTTTTGAAGCAGTTGCTTCTTCCTTGCTGAGCTCCCTTTCAGGTTATGTCGATATAGGACTCGTTTTACTGTGGATATAGATACTTTTGTACCTGTTTCCTCCAGCAACTTCACAAGGTCCTTTGCTGTTGTTCTGGGATTGATTTGCACTTTTTGCATCAAAGTACGTTAATCTCTAGGAGACAGAACGCGTCTGCTTCCTGAGCGGTATGACGGCTGCGTGGTCCCATGGTGTTTATACTTGCGTACTATTGTTGTTACAGATGAATGTGGTACCTTCAGGCGTTTGTAAATTGCTCCCAATGATGAACCAGACTTGTGGAGGTCTTCAACTTTTTTTCCTGAGGTCTTGGCTGATTTCTTTTGATTTTCACATGATGTCGAGCAAAGAAGCACTGAGTTTGAAGGTAGGCCTTGAAATACATCCACAGTTACACCTCCATTTGACACAAATTATGTCAATTAGCCTATCAGAAGCTTCTAAAGCCATGACATAATTTTCTGGAATTTTCCAAGCTGTTTAAAAGCACAGTCAATTATAAGTGAAATATTCTGTCTGAAAACAATTGTTGGAAGAATTACTTGTGTCATGCTAACCGACTTGCCAAAACTATAGTTTGTTAACATGAAATCTGTTGAGTGGTTGAAAAAAAGAGTTTTAATGACTTCAACCTAAGTGTATGTAAACCTCCGACTTCAACTCTAGATAGATAGATAGATAGATAGATAGATAGATAGATAGATAGATAGATAGATAGATAGATAGATAGATAGATAGATAGATAGATAGATAGATAGATAGATAGATAGATAGATAGATAGATAGATAGATAGATAGATAGAAACATTTCACACATATACTATTTAGTATATGTAAAGACAAGATTAGGAGAGGCGAAGTTGAAGTCATGCGTCCTCGGAAACATGACCTGCCTAACCACGCTCCTTAACACCCGCCAGCTTAACCCGGAAGCCAGCCGAATCAATGTGTCGGAGAAAACACTGTTCAACTGGCAACCGGGGTCAGCCACAGGCACCCGGACCACCACAAGGAGTCGCTAGAGTGCGATGAGCCAAGTTAAGCCCCACTGGCCAAAACCTCCCCTAACCCGGACAACGCTGGGACTATGGGACTGACCACGGCCGGTTGTGGCATAGCCCGAGATATGAACCCAGGTCCGTAGTAACAGCTCTATCACTGCTTGCAATGCAGTGCCTTAGACCACTGCGCCACTCAGGAGGCCCCAATGCCACAGAATTCTAAGCAAATCTTGTCCACTAAATGAAATAGTGAAGCCTCCAGCCATATGGCATAGCCTGATCAGAACCTAACATAAGGACAACTGAGCGTATGCTATTCTGTTCTTCTGAAATAGACATTTTCTTCATATCATGTTTCTTTAGACCTGTTCTAAAATAAATAATGGATTTATTGTGATGGTGTAGGCGTTATTACATGGAATTATTAGACTTATGTTCCAAAGGTCTTGGCTTGTAGGCTATGCTTGGAGGCCAGGAGAAGCTACATGTGTTTATACTAATTAACGGTCAATTACCGTGAGACCGGCAATTATTTGCTTGACAATCACTGGCTGACAAAATGTCATGACCGCCACAGCCCTAACACACACTCTCCGCCTCATCCTCCCTATCTCATTCAGTGTAATTCTTCGTCTCAAATGGGGCCCTATTTCCTTTATAGTGCACTACTTTTGACCGGAGCCGTAAGGGAGGTAGTGCTCTAAATAGGAAAAGGGTGCTTTCACAGGCCATTATATAGTTGATAGGAGCTTGATTTCACTCTTTGTTCATGTGTTCCACAATCTACACAGCCCCCCCAAGGGAGTTGTGGCACACTCCTCCCCCATCTCCTCTCCTCATTAGCATGGGTATTAATATCACTCATGGCTGGACCAGCACAGCCAACAGGAGAGGTGGGGAAGAGATAAGAGATGTCTTAGAGTGAGAGAAAGCTCTGAAATATCCCCATGCTTTTATCTGCACCCAGCAGCCAGCATCCTCAACTAGGGAGGGAGCGCTGCCTGTACACACACACACACACACACACACACACACACACACACACACACACACACACACACACACACATGTACAGACACACACTTACATGCACACCTGTTAAACACAAACCACAAAACGCACAAACCACAAAGACACACTCACATACCACTTACAACTTAATCCCCCCCAACCTACTTTGACACTGTTCTTCTAATGCCAATACGAGTTTCTGACACATGTAAAGAGTGTGTCTGAGTCTGACACACGACAAACAAACATGGTTTAATGGCCCTGGTCAAAAGCCTTATGGTGTATATGGAATTGAGTGCCATTTGGAACGCAGCCCAGATTATTGTGTCATATTAAGAGTACAGGCCCAGCTCCATTGCTCTTTCCCTCTGTTGTCTTCCATAGAGATTTGTCAGTTCCCTCATACTTCTGTCTCACCAGTAAAACCTATTTCCCATCTTCATTTACAGGAGAGAGGTCACAGGGTGATGGATGCCTCCCCACTCTCCTCTCCTCCTTCATCCCCTAGGGCTCTCACTTCAAACTCTCTCTACTTCTCTCGCTCGCTCTCTCTTTCTCTCTTTTTCTCTTTCTCTCTTTCTCTCTCTCTCTCTCTTTGTCGCCATTTCTCACTCACTTCTGCTCAGTAACTGGTAAAAATAGAGCTTCATAAATCATGCATCTTCTCTCACAGCAGTGTGTGTGTGTGAGAGAGAGAGAGAGAGAGAGAGAGAGATAGAGAGAGGGAGAGAGAGAGAGAGAGAAATAAAGAGGAGGCAGGGAGAGAGAGAGAGAGAGAGAGAGGGAGAGAGAAATAAAGAGGAGGCAGGGAGAGAGAGGGAGAGAGAAAGAGAGAGGGATGGAGAGATGAAATATAGACAGAAGAGGGGAAGCAGATGATATCAAACTGCGAGAGAGGGACAAAGTGGCAATGTGGTGACTGGTGAATGGGTTCAGACCCCAGGCTCTTGGCTGCCCTCTCTCTTTCTCTCCCCTTCGTTCTCTCATTCCTCCCTCTCTCCCTCTCACCCTCTTTCTCCCCCTCTCTCTCTCTCTCTCTCTCTCTCTCTCTCTCTCTCACTCTCTTTCTCCCCCTCTTTCTTGGTCACTCTCTCCCTCTCTCTCTGCCTCTGAGCTATGGGTGCAGGGCCTGGTTCATAGCAGGGTTATGTTGAGGGGTTGAGATGACTGTTATCACTGTGGAGAGTGGGAGCCCTGGACAATACTCTCATACCATCTCTGTACCATACTGTGGTATACACACAAGGGGTGCTATTTCTTAATAAAAAATTATAATAATCAATAAAATAAATTGATGCATGAAACAATTCAAGGGTCTATCAGAGTGCCATACATGTACGCATGCGCAGATCAGTGTTCTAGAATATTGGACTGTTGGATTTCATACTTTCAGAATTCTCTGTGCAGCTAAAGCAATTTCTCCAACTGTCAAAACATTCAAATTAATAGAGGACACGTACCGGAGACATGTTGGTTGGGAATTGCGGGGAGGTGTGCGTTCAGGCTGTGCGCCAGGTCTGAGGTCCTATTTCATTGGAGTAAACCAGACCTGTATGTACCAATGCTTCACAGTGGATGTCTCTTACAGCGATGTAACTGAAAGAGAGCATAACCAGCTAGCACATTTGGTTCTTTGGATGTTGTGGGAACGTATGTTTTTGGTTTCACATTGGTTGTGAGAACTAAGCTATACGTTTCCTGACCGGTAAAAGTTAACTTTTCTTTTTGAGAAAAGAAGTGAACATTTCACTTGTTCTGGGAACGTTTATTTTTAGGTTGCAAGGGGGTTCTGAGAATGTTTTACTCTGGTTCATTGAAAGTTTTACGGGAAGGTTTCATTAACGCTCTGAGAACAGAATTTGAGAACATGTCTTTAAATAGAACCATGAGGAAACGTTATACTAAAGTTTTGAAATTCCCACAGAAGAATGTTGTTTCTTAACGTTCTTTTAACTATTTGAGAACATTCTTAATGTCAAACGAGTTGGAGAACGTTCCTATAACATTACCAAAATCTTCATTAAATGTAGCCATGTTTGAACTTTTAGGAAACGTTCACTTAAAGTAATAAAATGCGAAGACAATAATGTTTATTTCCAGAAAGTTGTGGGAAGCTTGTATGCAAAATACCCATAGGATAACTATGCTCTAAGAAACATATGGTTCTCAGAACGTTATGTGCTAGCTGGATGGTGTACCGAAGCAGAGTATTGGTCTCCACAAAGTTTGCTGCTTCAGTGTACTTAGATCTCTATGTCAGTAGTTACTATGGTACACTGAAGTATAATTACAAGTATTCCATAAGTGTCAAAGGCTTTCATTGACAATGACATTCAGTTTTATGCAATATTTGCAGTGTTGACCATTCTTTTTCAAGAGGTCTGCAATCCGCCCTGGCCTTCTGGGCCACATCCTGACTGATGGCAGGCCATTCTTGCATAATCAATGCTTGGAGTTTGTCAGAAGTTGTGGGTTTTTGTTTGTCCACCCGCCTCTTGAGGATCGACCACAAGTTCTCAATGGGATTAAGGTCTGGGGAGTTTCCTGGCCATGGACCCAAAATGTTGATGTTTTGTTCCACGAGCCACTTCTTTGCTGCCCTTCTTGACACCAGGCCATCCTCCAAAAGCCTCACTGTGCGTGCAGATGCACTCACACCTGCCTGCTGCCATTCCTGAGCAAGCTCTGCACTGGTGGTGCCCCGACCCCGTAGCTGTGAAGCCCTTTTTGTGCAAAGCAATGATGACGGCACGTGCTTCCTTGCAGGTAACCATGGTTGACAGAGGAAGAACAATGATTTCAAGCACCACCCTCCTTTTAAAGCTTTCAGTCTCAATCAGCATGACAGAGTGATCTCCAGCCTTGTCCTCGTCAACACTCTCACCTGTGTTAACGAGACAATCACTGACATGATGGCAGCTGGTCCTTTTTTCATGGCATAGAGGGACTTTGCAATTAATTGCAATTCATCTGATCACTCTTCATGACATTCTGGAGTATATGCAAATTGCCATCATCAACACTGAGGCAGCAAACTTTGCGGAGACCAATACTTGTGTCATTCTCAAAACTTTTGATGACAACTGTAGTTGTGATTTTACTATGCATTATGTTATTAAGGTTTCAGTAATAGGTCCCATATGCTTCTGTCTATTGCCGGAGTATACCACACCAGCATGTATGTACCAGTGCTATACAGTGGTTTCCAGTGAATTTGAATGTCATAGTGAACAGTCCACTGCAGCTCTGCTTTTGCCTCATCCATCTAAAACTCAGTGACCCATGAAGAGGTGGACACACACACACATACACACACATACACACACATACCCCCCCCCCACACACACACACACACACACACACACACACACACATACACACACACACACACACACACACACACACACACACACACACACACACACACACACACACACACACACACACACACAATAACAGGAAAGGAGAGGCCAGTGAAAGTCAAAGTCACATTGACACTAGGGCATTTCAAGACAAATATGAAGTTCTTGTCTAATTTCAGTTTATCTCTCACGCTTTGACAGGATTGAATTAGTGGAGATGGTGCCTGTGTGAGATGGTCCCCCCAATGACAACACAGAAGACGGAGCTGTCCTGGGGAACAGTAAACCGGTGCATGCACACACAAACAGACACACACACACAGTCACAAACACATGCACACGCGCACATGAACACATGCTCACAAACACACACACACATACATACAGACACAGTGCCCAGTCCATTGGGACTATAATGAGTCACATTACAGTGTAACCACATAACAGGTCACTTCCATTCATGGATGACATTCTGCCTTCCTCAAGCAGACACACACGCAGTGGAAAACCTTTTCCCGACTCAGAATGTAGTCCTGAAGTCACAGCACCGGTATCTCTCAACGCACACACACATGCACATACACACACATACACACACACATACATACACACATACACACACATACACACCGGGATTGTAGAGTAAGTGAGGTCAACCCCTGTTTTAATAAGTAATGGGGTCTAAGAAAATAACCCTGTCGCTCAGCGCTGGGAGGCTGGGTCTGGGAATATAACCCTGGTCGCTCAGCGCTGGGAAGTTGGGTCTGAGAATATAACCCTGGTCGCTCAGCGCTGGGAGGCTGGGTCTGAGAATATAACCCTGGTCGCTCAGCACTGGGAGGCTGGGTCTGAGAATATAACCCTGGTCGCTTAGCGCTGGGAGGCTGGGTCTGAGAATATAACCCTGGTCGCTCAGCTCTGGGAAGCTGGGTCTGAGAATATAACCCTGGTCGCTCAGCTCTGGGAAGCTGGGTCTGAGAATATAACCCTGGTCGCTCAGCTCTGGGAAGCTGGGTCTGAGAACATAACCCTGGTCGCTCAGCGCTGGGAGGCTGGGTGTGAGAGTGAAAAGTTCAGCACTATGTCACATACTGTATACCAGAAAACAGAAAATTCTCCAGAAAAGACCTCCATATTTCATGAGCACTTCTGCCCCACTTCAGACGTCCGCACGGAAACCAACTGGACTCATTTATCGCAGTTTAAACCCCACATAAAGGGTCACCGCTCCCGCTGAGCAGGAGGGGAGGATTTGCTTCATACCATGGCACTGGGTTCTTCCTGACTGTCTGCTAGAAAATGACATGGCTTTAAGACATTTCCCCTCGGGGATCAATACGATATCTCTCACTATGATGTGTATGCCATCTGCTAACTCCCCTTGACTTGTCACTTGTTTCGACTTTGGCTTTCCCAACTGCTAAACTAAACCACTCCAGTCTACCTGTTTGGACATGGCCTTGACCCCTCCTGTCTACCTGTTTGGCCATGGCTTTGACCCCTCCAGTCTCCCAGTTTGACCCCTGTGGGTTTGTATCTGAGTTGATAGGGCTGTTAGTGTGTCTGTCAGGGTGTTATAGATGAGGTGCCAGCTCTGTGTATGCGTGGGTGGCGTGCGTGCGAGCGTATGCTTGCATGTTACTCACCAGTGCGTGAAGGCGGGGGCGTGCATTGACAGCGTGTCTGATGGCCAGTCTGACCAGCACATGTAGCCTCATCATCACAGCCTCCATGTCCTGCTCCCCCCTCATGGCTCCCGCCAGCTTCCCTAGCCCATCCACATACCCTCTCCAGTGGGGCTGTACCTCCGCCGCGCCCCCAAGGCACCCTGACATCACAGCCTGGCAAAACCCTTTACAGGCCGGGGCCCCCAGCAGACCCTGGCAGTGTGGGCAGTACCACAGCCTCAGCAGGGCGCGCCCACAGTCCCTCCCCGGGCGCAGGTGGTCAGTGGTGTTGACCACCTCAATGCCCAGGTTCAGCGTCTGCAGGAAGACGCGCGTGGCCAGGAGGGAGCGTGACAAACGAGTCATCATGAGTTTAGGGTAGGGGCCGAACGCTATGGAGTCCTTCCACGCCCCCCGAAGGCATTCCTCAGATATGGGTGCTGTGCCACCCCCCAACAGGTGTCGGTAGGTCAGGGGGAAGAGGCGGGTGAAGAAGGCCTGGACCATGTGTTCCACGCTGGAGTCTGAGCCCAGGATGTAGAGAGACACGTCCAGGAAGAGCTGACCCACCGCCCCCTGGGTCACGCCGCCCAGCCCTGGGAACTCCGCCTTCAGCACCAGCAGGGTGAAGTTACGGCCGTGACGCAACACCAACTCAAAGGCCTCTGGTAGATAAAGGGGGAGGGGAGGGGGAAGGAGAGAGAGAGGAAGGGGGGATGAATGTTAGAAAGAAGTGCAGCTTTAAAACTAATTTCTATTAAACACATCATTAAAAACAAACCAAAAAACAATCCCAACCACTCTAAAACACTATCTCTTTCACAAACAGTGTTTGTGGGGAAAATTTCCTCTGAGTGTGTTTGTCAAACACACTCAGAGAAAATTTTCCCCACACACACACTCAAACACACCCACACACACACACACCTTTGTGTTATTATCTGCTGGAGACAGAGGCTTGTACACTAAGCAATGCAAAGCCTCCACATCAGATGAAAACCACGATTTGGGGTTTGACCTTTCTGACACTACAAAAGAGCACATTTCAAGAGTCTTAGCCACTTAAAAGCATCCCATTAATCCTGATTTGAGCTGCCAACCTAGACCCAGCGGACTGTACTGCCTGTAGATGTCTGGAAGAGAAAGGCCCAGAGCAGGCAGGAAGAAAGGGAGGGTGCGGTCGACGTGAGGCAGAGAAATAATCAGAGGCACTAAGTGAAGTCTTATCAACATTGTGGCAATGAGGCACACTCTCCATCTCCCACGCCCCCCCGCCCAGAGGAAGACGGCAGGGAGAGACAACAACAAAGGAGAATGGAGAGAGGTTTTAGGGTTCTATTACTACTCTAGGCAGGGGATCTGGCTGGGAGTCACTGCCTGCATCCTAAATGGCACCCTTTATAGTGCACTACTTTCGACCAGGGCCCAGGGCTCATAGGGCTCTGGTCAAAAGTAGTGACCTATATAGGGAACAGGGTGCCATTTGTGACACAACCACTGAGCTGGAGCATTTGGGCAGGTGATAAGCCCAGGGTACTGGAGAACAGGTTTTGGTCAGGTGATAAGCCCAGGGTACTGGAGAACAGGTTTTGTTTTACAAATAGTCGACTAGTTACTTGAAATGACTGCCTGTACACTTTATATGCACCCTAATTCACACTAGTGAACTGAGGGGGAACTTAGATAATGATTGGTTACCATGAGTGGAAAATGATTGGTTACCACGAGTGGATATTGATTGGTTACCATGAGTGGATAATGATTGGTTACCATGAGTGGATAATGATTGGTTACCATGAGTGAATAATGATCAGTTACCATGAGTGGATTATGATCGGTTACCATGAGTGGATAATGATTGGTTACCATGAGTGACTGAACATCACAACATCTTTTACATTTGTTATTCAGATCATGTATTTGGGCAATGGCCCTCTACACAGCAGAGATATACTGCAATAGCTCACACTGTGTTTCCTCTCAGTCTGCGTTCTGTTCCTTCTCCAAATGAGGGTATGCATGTGGTTGGAGGGAGGGAGGGAGGGAGGGAGAGAGAGAGAGAAAGAGGTGTGTTGGTGTGCCTCATATTAGAGTTTTGGATTGGGTTGTTCTGCTCTGCCTGAGATGTACTTCCCAATGACCAATGAAAAGAAAGATGTGCTGAGGAAGGGGCACGCATTACACACACACACACACACACACACACTCTGAAGCGCACAATGTCCACATAAATACACAATTTCCTGAGAACGATACAGAGAATATGTGAAGTAAAGTAAAAGCTTCAACAAGTCATTCTGCCTCCTTCTGCCTCCTCTAGTTCTGTTAAAGCCTCTTAAGGCCAGACATCTTCATAAAGTCATTCTGCCTCCTCTAGTTCTGTTAAAGCCTCTTAAGGACAGACATCTTAATAAATTCATTCTGCCATCTTCTGCCTCCTCTAGTTCTGTTAAAGCCTCTTAAGGCCAGACATCTTCATAGGGACAACCATGTAAATCAGATGCGACCTGCCGTATCGCTTACAGTCCCTAGTAGAGCAAGCTACTTTATAATGTCTCAGAGAGAGCTGGAGCTCTTTATAAAGGCTCTAAGTACATGGGGGTCACAGAGCTCAGTCTAATAACAATTGTGGAGCCATTTCCTGGAACTGCTCCTCCCTGCTCTCTCCCTCTCAGCAGGCCAGGACCTGGTGGGTTGGGTGGGATCAGGTTTCCTCTCAGCAGGCTAGGGCCTGGAGGTTTGGGTGGAATCAGGTGTCCACTCAGCAGGCTAAGGCCTGGAGGGTTGGGTGGGATCAAGTGTCCTCTCTGCAGGCCAGGGTCTGGAGGTTTGGGTGGGATCAGGTGTCCTCTCAGCAGGCTAGGGCCTGGAGGGTTGGGTGGGATCAAGTGTCCTCTCTGCAGGCCAGGGTCTGGAGGTTTGGGTGGGATCAGGTGTCCTCTCAGCAGGCCAAGGCCTGGAGGGTTGGGTGGGATCAGGTGTCCTCTCAGCAGGCTAGGGCCTGGAGGGTTGGGTGGGATCAGGTGTCCTCTCAGCAGGCCAAGGCCTGGAGGGTTGGGTGGGATCAGGTGTCCTCTCAGCAGACCAGGGCCTGGAGGGTTGGGTGGGATCAGGTGACCTATAATGGAGGGAGAGGGGCTGTGTGTCAGGGACCTGAGGCTGTTAGGGAATGGTTTGCAAATAGCACTCTAGGCACCCTATTCTATATATAGTGAACTGCTTACTATATGTGGGACTATGGGCCCTGGTCGAAAGGCGCATTATGTAGGGAATAGGGTGCCAGTTGGACGCAGTCTGGGCCCATGATGCTATAGACTAATTTACAGACATGGTGGTGGTGGCTCTCTCTAGAGAGTAGCAGTAGTCGTAGTAGTAGTAGTAGTAGTAGTAGTAGTAGTAGTAGTAGTTGTAGTAGTAGTAGTAGTAGTAGTAGTCGTCGTCGTCGTCGTAGTAGAAGTAGTTACAACAGACATGTCTCCCTAGACACAGACAAAAAGACATCCCAGGCATCCCTCATCTCTCCTCCCTCATCTCTCCTCCTCCTTCCTCCTCCTCCTCCTCCTCCTTCCTCCTCCCTCCTCATCTCTCCACCTCCTCCTCCTCCCCATCCCTCCTCCTCCCTCCTCTCTCATCCTCCCTCCTGCCTCCTCTCTCCTCCCTCCTCTCTCCTCTCTCCTCCTCCTCCCTCCTCTCTCATCCTCCCTCCTGCCTCCTCTCTCCTCCCTCCTCTCTCCTCCTCCTCCCTCCTACTCTCTCCTCTCTCCTCCTCCTCCCTCCTCCTCACTGCGCTCTCCTCCCTCCTCTCTTCTCTTACTCCCTCCTCCTCCCTCCTCTCTCCTCCCTCCTCCTCACTCCTCCTCCTCTCTCCTCCTTCTCTCTCCTCCTCCTCCCTCCTACTCACTCCTCTCTCCTCCTCCTCCCACCTCCTCCCTCCTCTCTCCTCCCTCTCTCCTCCCTCCTCATCTCTCCTCCCTCCTCCTCCCTCCTCCTCTCTCCTCCTCCTTCCGCCTCTCTCCTCCTCCCTCCTCCTCACTCCTCTCTCCTCCCTCCTCCTCCTCCCACCTCCTCCCTCCTCCCTCTCTCCTCCCTCCTCATCTCTCCTCCTCCTCCTCCCTCCTCTTACTCGCCCTCCTCCCTCCTCTCTCCTCCTCCTCCTCCTCTCTCCTCCTTCTCTCTCATCCTCCTCCCTCCTCCTCACTCCTCTCTCCTCCTCCTCCTCTCTCCTCCTCCTCCTCTCTCCTCCTCCTCCCTCCTCCTCACTCCTCTCCCCTCCCTCCTCCTCCTCCCACCTCCTCCCTCTCTCCTCCCTCCTCATCTCTCCTCCCTCCTCCTCCCTCCTCTATCCTCCTCCTTCCGCCTCTCTCCTCCTCCCTCCTCCTCCTCCTCTCTCCTCCTCCCTCCTCCTCCGTCCTCCTCCCTCCTCATCTCTCCTCCCTCCTCCTCCCTCCTCTCTCCTCCTCCTTCCGCCTCTCTCCTCCTCCCTCTTCCTCCTCCTCCTCGCCCCTCTCTCCTCCCTCCTCTCTCCTCTTACTCCCTCCTCCTCCCTCCTCTCTCCTCCTCCTCTCCTCCTCCTCCTCCCTCCTCCTCACCCCTCTCTCCTCCCTCCTCTCTCCTCTTACTCCCTCCTCCTCCCTCCTCTCTCCTCCTCCTCCATCCTCCTCCTCCCTCCTCCTCACCCCTCTCTCCTCCCTCCTCTCTCCTCTTACTCCCTCCTCCTCCCTCCTCTCTCCTCCTCCTCCTCCTCTCTCCTCCCTCCTCTCTCCTCCCTCCTCTCTCCTCTTACTCCCTCCTCTTCCCTCCTCTCTCCTCCTCCTCCTCCCTCCTCTCTACTCCTCCTCCCTCCTCTCTTCTCCCTCTCTCTCCTCCTCCCTCCTCCTTCCTCATCTCTCCTACTCTGACCCATTGATCTAAGCCCAACAAGTAGTAACTGTTCGGCCATTAGGGAGAGATACAGTAAGGGTATGTCTCAAATGGTACCCTATTCCCTTATATAGTCCATTACTTTTGACCAGGGCGCTGCCCTGGGCCCTGGTTAAAGGTAGTAAACTATAAAGGGAATAGGGTGCTAAATGGGACGCAGAGGAATTCAGTATTGCGTTGCTAGAGGATGTTTCACCATCCCGTTTCCACACTATCAGGGATGTCAATTTAAATGTAACCAATACAGTATCAGCCATATAGCTTCTATATAACGTGCCTGTCTGCAGCAGTATCAGACATACCGTAGTTCTAGCCAATTCACTACATCAGAGCACAAATGGGGCCGAGTAGAAAACGAAACGAGACCAGACAAGTTTAGAGTCGACCTACATGGTAAGACATACTTTATGCACACTTTCAGTATAGAATGTCTGTCACAACATCCCACCAGTCCCCATTCTCCTCACATCGGTCCACCGTGTGACTGTGGCTGCATACCACTCCATTCTACCATTCCCTATATAGCACACTACCAGGACCTATAGGACTCTGGTCAAAAGTAGTGCGCTACATTTACATTGACATTTTAGTCATTTAGCAGATGCTCTTATCCAGAGCCACTTACAAATTGGTGCATTCAACTTAGGATAGCCAGCGGGACAACCACATCTCCATCACAGTAAGTACATTTCTTTAAACAAGCAGCTGTGAGGAAAGTCAGTGCTAGCAGGGAAATAAGTCAGGTTGATAGATAGATAGACAGACAGACAGACAGACAGACAGACAGACAGACAGACAGACAGATACTTTATTGATTGACATTTCTTTGGTGTTAGTTTAGGCAAAAGACAAGTGTTAGTAAAGGTTTTATTTATTTAATGGGACAACACAATGGCACCCTTAAATAGGGTGCCATTTGGGACAACACAATGTGACTGTGTGACTCATAACAGGTCAGATAATCCTGGTAATTGTGGTTCCAGATTGAGGAGGAAGCTAGACAGAGAGGGCTCCCTCTATCTGCCAGCCAACACATCAATCACTGAAGGGCCATACACATGATCCCTGGGAGAGGACAGCCATCAATAATACACACATTATCCCTGGGAGAGGACAGCCATCAATAATACACACATTATCCCTGGGAGAGGACAGCCATCAATAATACACACATTATCCCTGGGAGAGGACAGCCATCAATAATACACACATTATCCCTGGGAGAGGACAGCCATCAATAATACACACATTATCCCTGGGAGAGGACAGCCATCAATAATACACACATTATCCCTGGGAGAGGACAGCCATCAATAATACACACATTATCCCTGGGAGAGGACAGCCATCAATAATTCTCTCATTATCTCTGGGAGAGGACAGCCATCAATAATACACACATTATCCCTGGGAGAGGACAGCCATCAATACATTTGCCAGCCAATGAGACTAATCCATTTCCCTGATGGAGTATCACCTCTACGCATCGCCAAGGAAACGGATCGACAATGAGGGATGGGCACTCCCTTAAATGACACATTATTCATTAAACTTTTGACCACACTATTCCCTATGTAGTGCACTACTTTTCACCACCCTGGGCCATGGTCAAAAGTAGTGCACTTTATAGGGAATAGCGTGCCATTTAGGGTGCCGTGACAGAACAGGACGGATCCAGGATCAGCCCCTAAAACAGCACTGAGAATAGAAACCCCACCTCCTCAACCTGACAGCTATGGTCTGCCACTCCATACGTCAAACATAAATGATGTGTTTGCTACTGTGCTTATGCATGATGCATCACATTGATTTTGGATGGGATGCTACTCTGCTCCGGGCCGGGCTAATTTTATTCAGGCTCCAAAAGGTTGAAATGGGCCGCATCCCAAATGGCACCCTATTCCCTATACAGAGCACTACTTTTGACCAAAGGTAGTGCACTACATAGGGAATAGGGTGCCATTTGGATACATCCGTAGTCTATGTAACCTGAGAACTAACTGTTCCACCTGAGGAAGTCTTATTCAAGGGGAGTCAGTGTCTATTTGAGGCCAGTGGTTTATCAGACGGACAGGGGGCCAGATGTTTACCGGATGGACAGGGGGCCAGATGTTTACCGGATGGACAGGGGGCCAGAGGTTTACCGGGCGGACAGGGGGCCAGAGGTTTACCGGATGGACAGGCGGCCAGAGGTTTACCGGACGGACAGGCAGCCAGAGGGTTACCGGACGGATAGGGGGCCAGAGGGTTACAGGACACACAGTGGGCCATAGGGTTACCGGATGGACAGGGGAACAGAGGTTAACTGGATAAACAGGGGGCCAGAGGTTTACCGGACAGACAGGGGGCCAGAGGTTTAAAGGAGAAACAGGGGTCCAGAGGTTTACCGGACTGACAGGGGGCCAGAGGTTTACCTGATGGACAGGTGGCGGGCCAGAAGGTTACCGAACGGACAGGGGCCAGCAGACCGTCTTTTTCAAGGGGAGTCTGTGTTTATTTGAGCCTGGGGGCCAGTGGTTTACCGGATGGACAGGGGGCCAGAGGTTTACCGGATGGACAGGGGGCCAGAGGGTTACCGGACGGACAGGGGGCCAGAGGGTTACCGGACAGACAGGGGCCGGCAGACCGTCAGGGTGGGGTGGGCTGATTCCTGGAAAAAGACAGGGAGGATTCTGGTAAGACCCAGATAGCATCACATCAGCCAAGCCACTGGGTGGACTGACAGAGAGGAACAGAGAGGAACAGCGGAAAGGACGAGATGAGACAGATATTAGGTTACTCCATCTGTTACACAACACCTTATCAGCCAGACACAACACACAGGCACACACACACACACACACAGGAGGGCCAGGATGATGAATGTGTGGGCAAACAGTTGGATGACCGCAAGTAGTGAGAGAGAGGTGTGAGGACAGCATTAACACCCCAACCACACTGACTGACTCAGAGTAGATATTCTCTTTATAGTGCATAGGGATCTGGTCAATTGTACAGCAGTGCACTATATAGAGAATAGGGTGCCATTTCGGATGCACCCACAGTGTCCCTGGCTGTCTATCTGCTCTGTCTGTTCTCTGTCATCGCTGTATCTCTGTCTCTGACTTTCAGCATTTACTACTTTTTTCAGCTGCTCTGTCGATCGCTACATACACTATATATACAAAAGTATGTGGACACCCCTTCAAATTAGTGGATTTGGCTATTTCAGCCACACCCTTAGCTGATAGGTGTATAAAATCGAGCACACCGCCATGCAATCTCCATAGACGAACATTGGAAGTAGAATGGCCTTACAGAAGAGCTCAGTGACTACCCCAATGCATAGTGTTTTTCATTATTCGGGCTAGGACCCTTAGTTCCAGTGAAGGGAAATCTTAACGCCAAAGGATACAATGACATTCTAGATGATTCTGTGCTTCCAACTTTGTGGCAACAGTTTGGGCAAGGCCCTTTCCTGTTTCAGCATTATAATGCCCCTGTGCACAAAGCGAGGTCCATACAGAAATGGTTTGTCGAGATTGGTGTGGAAGAACTTGACTGGCCTGCACAGAGCCCTGACCTCAACCCCATCAAACACCTTTGGGATGAATTGGAACGCCGACTGCGAGCCAGGCCTAATCGCCCAACATCACTGCCCGACCTCACTAATGCTCTTGTGGCTGAATGGAACTAAGTCCCAGCCGAAATGTTCCAACATCTAGTGGAAAGCCTTCCCAGAAGAGTGGAGGCTGTTATAGCAGCAAAATGGGGACTAACTCCATATTAATGCCCATGATTTTGTAATGAGATGTTTGACGAGCAGGTGTCCACATACTTTTGGTCAGGTAGTGAACTTTAGTCTGAGACTGCCATCATTGAAGACGTTTGTGGTGAAGAGGGGCACGAGGAGTGTAGTACAAAACAAAGTAATCCGCGACTGGATTGTCTCTAACCAATCAGAAAATAATTTTCAAACCGCCACTTGTACATGTGTTCTGGTTCTGGCCCAACCCATCGGTTTCTGGACCAACCATACGGCCCCAAATGTGTTTGCATTCTGTGAAGGGTCGGGGAGATCTAGACTCATTGCAGAGAAGGAACTAACGCCCATAGGCGTGGCGTAGCATTTGGCCGGAGCAAGGAGTCTGAGTAGCTAGGCAATTGATCTCTAGCCCTGTGGCTCTTTCTGGAGGCCAAAGTTGAGTACTGCCCTGTTTCAGTCTCGCAGGCAGATGCTGCACAGAGGGCACGGTGTCCTGTGGTTAAGGACACAGTGAGGTAGGGGGTGGGGCCAGAAGGAGCTAGCTGGGAAAGAGCTCTGGAGGGAGGAGTGCCAGAACGTGTGTAGAAAAGCACTCAGGCAGGCGGCATTTGAAGCGGCAATAAAAGGCAAGCTGGAGTTAACCGATACCAGCGTAGAGAGAGACACATAAAACAAAATTTAACAGAGGAATGTGTGAGAGAGATGTGACACCCGAATCAAACACTCCGACACACACATACACAGACAAAGTACACAGCCAGGAATCGCACAAGTCAAAGACATGACAAATCCAATACTTTCCAGACAGTGAAACATAAAGTACCTATACACCTTCCATCCCCATACACTTGCAAACACCTGATAAAACCACACACTCATATACACACAGCACAAACACATGCACACACACACACACACACACACACACAAACACATTCAAAGTGCATCAGCTAGAGCTCTCGTGGCTCTCCAGGGTCATGATGTGAGGGCGGGAGATGAGAGGACCATGACAGATCCATAGTGGGAGGATGAGAAATTGAGAGATGGAGAGAGTGCAGAGAGAGATGGAGAGATGAGAGATGGAGAGAAAGCAAAGATAGATGGAGAGATGGAGAAATGGAGAGAGAGCAGAGATGGAGAGATGGAAAAATGGAGAGAGAGTAGAGAGAGATGGAGAGATGGAGAGAGAGCAGAGAGAGATGGAGAGATGGAAAAATTGAGAGAGAGCAGAGAGAGATGGAGAGAGAGCAGAGAGAAATGGAGAGATGGAGAGAGAGCAGAGAGAGATGGAGAGATGGAGAGAGAGCAGAGAGAGATGGAGAGAGCAGGGATAGATATAAAAGAGTTAATGACACAGACTGGAAAAGCATCAACAGGCCGCATCAGAGACACCCACTCCACATCAAGCACCACAACCACTACAGTGACATCCCAGGGTGCATCACTGATGAGGTCCTGAGGTTTAGAATACATGTAATCAACTCCTACACTCCTCTACACCACTCCTCTCCTCTCCTCTCTCTCCTCCATATCCACACTTTCATCTACTCTTCCTCATAATAACCATCCCTTCTTCATTTCACAAAAATATACAAATGTTATACATGGAACATATATTATTATTATTATTATTATTATTATTATTATATATTAGCATAGCAGTTTAATAAAGTAATGAAGTGCTAATGAAGGAGAATGTCTTTCCTTTTTGAAGTGGAGCTTTATTAAAGGCCAATAAAATAGTTAAAAAGGAGAGAGACCAGGGGATAGGGAAGGTCTTTGAAGTTCCTAAAACAGATGGGGGCACAGTGTGTGAGAGACGGAGGGATGGAGGGAGGGAGAAAGAGTGAGACAGAGAGAGAGGGGGAGAGAGGGGGAGAGAGAGAGAGAGAGAGAGAGAGAGAGAGAGAGAGGGAGGGAGCGGGAGGGAGGGAGGGAAAGAGCTAGAGAGAGCGGGAGAGAGAGAGTAGATCAGAGAGAGGGAGAGTTGGGAGAAAGAGAGAAATGGAGAGAGGAAGAGAGGGAGAGAGGAATAGACAAAGAGAGGAGAGGGAGTGAGGTATGAGGGCAGCTAATAGGGAGAAGAAGAGAGAGACTTTAGGGTCATTTTTCATTTCATTAATACGGTTATGATATTAGATACAAAAGGGACATCATCATTGACACCACCATTATTCATTTTTGACAGAGCTCATCCTATAATTATACAGTATAAATCTATTACAGATGATTTAGTTGCTGTACTCTTATCTCTAGCTATGAGGTTTACAATGTGCATCCCAAATGGCAACCTATTCCCACTATTTTTGACCTTCATTAAGATAATGGTGAAACATCAATCCGTGGTGTATTTAAATTTTTACCGAAATCAAAATGAATTAAATGAAGAAAAAGTGATCCTGCTAATTAAGGCTTTGATGGGAAATAAGGGACAGTTCGACATTTACTGGGATGGGGTAGTCCAAAATAGGGGAGGGTTGTCTAACTTTAGTTTTTTGCTTTAGGAAGAGTTGTGTGTTTTTTTATTGGGCACAGGGGAGGGTAGTGTGTTTTTATTGGACACAGTAGAGGGTAGTGTGTTTTTATTGGACACAGTGGAGAGTAGTGTGTTTTTATTGGACACAGGGAAGGGTAGTGTGTTTTTATTGGACACAGGGAAGGGTAGTGTGTTTTTTATTGGGCACAGGGGAGGGTAGTGTGTTTTTATTGGACACAGTAGAGGGTAGTGTGTTTTTATTGGGCACAGGGAAGGGTAGTGTGTTTTTATTGGACACTGGGAAGGGTAGTGTGTTTTTATTGGACACAGGGAAGGGTAGTGTGTTTTTATTGGACACAGGGAAGGGTAGTGTGTTTTTTATTGGGCACAGGGGAGGGTAGTGTGTTTTTATTGGACACAGTAGAGGGTAGTGTGTTTTTATTGGGCACAGGGAAGGGTAGTGTGTTTTTATTGGACACAGGGAAGGGTAGTGTGTTTTTATTGGACACAGGGAAGGGTAGTGTGTTTTTGGGGGGCACAGGGAAGGGTTGTGTGGTTTTTTATTGGTCACAGGGGAGGGTAGTGTGTTTTTATTGGACACGGGAGAGTAGTGTGTTTTTATTGGACACAGTGGAGGGTAGTGTGTGTTTTTATTGGACACAGGCGGGCGAGGGTAGTGTGTTTTTATTGGGCACAGGGGAGAGTAGTGTGGTTTTTTATTGGGCACAGGGAAGGGTAGTGTGTTTTTTATTGGGCACAGGGAAGGGTAGTGTATTTTTTATTGGGCACAGGGAAGGGTAGTGTGTTTTTTATTGGGCACAGGGAAGGGTAGTGTGTTTTTATTGGACACAGGGAAGGGTAGTGTGTTTTTGGGGGGCACAGGGGAGGGTAGTGTGTTTTTTTATTGGGCACAGGGCAGGGTAGTGTGTTTTTTTATTGGGCACAGGGAAGGGTAGTGTGTTGTTATTGGACACAGTGGAGGGTAGTGTGTTTTTTTATTGGGCACAGGGGAGGGTAGTGTGTGTTTTTATTGGACACAGGCGAGGGTAGTGTGTTTTTATTGGGCACAGGGAAGGGTAGTGTATTTTTATTGGGCACAGGGAAGGGTAGTGTGTTTTTTATTGGGCACAGGGAAGGGTAGTGTTTTTTTATTGGGCACAGGGAAGGGTAGTGTGTTTTTTATTGGGCACAGGGAAGGGTAATGTGGTTTTTTATTGGGCACAGGGAAGGGTAGTGTGTTTTTTTATTGGGCACAGGGCAGGGTAGTGTGTTTTTATTGGGCACAGGGAATGGCAGTGTGTTTTTTTATTGGGCACAGGGAAGGGTAGTTTGTTTTTTATTGGGCACAGGGAAGGGTAGTGTGTTTTTATTGGACACAGGGAAGGGTAGTGTGTTTTTGGGGGGCACAGGGAAGGGTAGTGTGTTTTTATTGGACACAGTAGAGGGTAGTGTGTTTTTTTTGGGCACAGGGAAGGGTAGTGTGTTTTTTTTTTTGGCTCAGGGAAGGGTAGTGTGTTTTTATTGGACACAGGGGAGGGTAGTGTGTTTTTTTATTGGGCACAGGGCAGGGTAGTGTGTTTTTTTATTGGGCACAGGGAAGGGTAGTGTATTTTTTATTGGGCACAGGGAAGGGTAGTGTGTTTTTTATTGGGCACAGGGAAGGGTAGTGTGTTTTTATTGGGCACAGGTAAGGGTAGTGTGTTTTTTATTGGGCACAGGGAAGGGTAATGTGGTTTTTTATTGGGCACAGGGAAGGGTAGTGTGTTTTTTTATTGGGCACAGGGCAGGGTAGTGTGTTTTTATTGGGCACAGGGAATGGTAGTGTGTTTTTTTATTGGGCACAGGGAAGGGTAGTGTGTTTTTTATTGGGCACAGGGAAGGGTAGTGTGTTTTTTATTGGGCACAGGGAAGGGTAGTGTGTTTTTTATTGGGCACAGGGAAGGGTAGTGTGTTTTTTATTGGGCACAGGGAAGGGTAGTGTGTTTTTTTATTGGGCACAGGGCAGGGTAGTGTGTTTTTATTGGGCACAGGGAAGGGTAGTGTGTTTTTATTGGGCACAGGGGAGGGTAGTGTGGTTTTTTATTGGGCACAGGGAAGGGTAGTGTGTTTTTTATTGGGCACAGGGAAGGGTAGTGTATTTTTTATTGGGCACAGGGAAGGGTTGTGTGTTTTTTATTGGGCACAGGGAAGGGTAGTGTGTTTTTATTGGACACAGGGAAGGGTAGTGTGTTTTTGGGGGGCACAGGGAAGGGTAGTGTGTTTTTATTGGACACAGTAGAGGGTAGTGTGTTTTTTTTGGGCACAGGGAAGGGTAGTGTGTTTTTTTTTTTGGCTCAGGGAAGGGTAGTGTGTTTTTATTGGACACAGGGGAGGGTAGTGTGTTTTTTTATTGGGCACAGGGCAGGGTAGTGTGTTTTTTTATTGGGCACAGGGAAGGGTAGTGTGTTGTTATTGGACACAGTGGAGGGTAGTGTGTTTTTTTATTGGGCACAGGGGAGGGTAGTGTGTGTTTTTATTGGACACAGGCGAGGGTAGTGTGTTTTTATTGGGCACAGGGAAGGGTAGTGTGTTTTTATTGGACACAGGGAAGGGTAGTGTGTTTTTGGGGGGCACAGGGAAGGGTTGTGTGGTTTTTTATTGGTCACAGGGGAGGGTAGTGTGTTTTTATTGGACACAGGGAAGGGTAGTGTGTTTTTATTGGACACAGGGAAGGGTAGTGTGTTTTTGGGGGGCACAGGGAAGGGTTGTGTGGTTTTTTATTGGTCACAGGGGAGAGTAGTGTGTTTTTATTGGACACAGTGGAGGGTAGTGTGTGTTTTTATTGGACACAGGCGGGCGAGGGTAGTGTGTTTTTATTGGGCACAGGGAAGGGTAGTGTGTTTTTATTGGACACAGGGAAGGGTAGTGTGTTTTTGGGGGGCACAGGGAAGGGTTGTGTGGTTTTTTATTGGTCACAGGGGAGAGTAGTGTGTTTTTATTGGACACAGTGGAGGGTAGTGTGTGTTTTTATTGGACACAGGCGGGCGAGGGTAGTGTGTTTTTATTGGGCACAGGGGAGAGTAGTGTGGTTTTTTATTGGGCACAGGGAAGGGTAGTGTGTTTTTTATTGGGCACAGGGAAGGGTAGTGTATTTTTTATTGGGCACAGGGAAGGGTAGTGTGTTTTTTATTGGGCACAGGGAAGGGTAGTGTGTTTTTATTGGACACAGGGAAGGGTAGTGTGTTTTTGGGGGGCACAGGGGAGGGTAGTGTGTTTTTTTATTGGGCACAGGGCAGGGTAGTGTGTTTTTTTATTGGGCACAGGGAAGGGTAGTGTGTTGTTATTGGACACAGTGGAGGGTAGTGTGTTTTTTTATTGGGCACAGGGGAGGGTAGTGTGTGTTTTTATTGGACACAGGCGAGGGTAGTGTGTTTTTATTGGGCACAGGGAAGGGTAGTGTATTTTTATTGGGCACAGGGAAGGGTAGTGTGTTTTTTATTGGGCACAGGGAAGGGTAGTGTTTTTTTATTGGGCACAGGGAAGGGTAGTGTGTTTTTTATTGGGCACAGGGAAGGGTAATGTGGTTTTTTATTGGGCACAGGGAAGGGTAGTGTGTTTTTTTATTGGGCACAGGGCAGGGTAGTGTGTTTTTATTGGGCACAGGGAATGGCAGTGTGTTTTTTTATTGGGCACAGGGAAGGGTAGTTTGTTTTTTATTGGGCACAGGGAAGGGTAGTGTGTTTTTATTGGACACAGGGAAGGGTAGTGTGTTTTTGGGGGGCACAGGGAAGGGTAGTGTGTTTTTATTGGACACAGTAGAGGGTAGTGTGTTTTTTTTGGGCACAGGGAAGGGTAGTGTGTTTTTTTTTTTGGCTCAGGGAAGGGTAGTGTGTTTTTATTGGACACAGGGGAGGGTAGTGTGTTTTTTTATTGGGCACAGGGCAGGGTAGTGTGTTTTTTTATTGGGCACAGGGAAGGGTAGTGTATTTTTTATTGGGCACAGGGAAGGGTAGTGTGTTTTTTATTGGGCACAGGGAAGGGTAGTGTGTTTTTATTGGGCACAGGTAAGGGTAGTGTGTTTTTTATTGGGCACAGGGAAGGGTAATGTGGTTTTTTATTGGGCACAGGGAAGGGTAGTGTGTTTTTTTATTGGGCACAGGGCAGGGTAGTGTGTTTTTATTGGGCACAGGGAATGGTAGTGTGTTTTTTTATTGGGCACAGGGAAGGGTAGTGTGTTTTTTATTGGGCACAGGGAAGGGTAGTGTGTTTTTTATTGGGCACAGGGAAGGGTAGTGTGTTTTTTTATTGGGCACAGGGCAGGGTAGTGTGTTTTTATTGGGCACAGGGAATGGTAGTGTGTTTTTTTATTGGGCACAGGGAAGGGTACTGTGTTTTTTTATTGGACACAGGCGAGGGTAGTGTGTTTTTATTGGGCACAGGGAAGGGTAGTGTGTTTTTATTGGGCACAGGGGAGGGTAGTGTGGTTTTTTATTGGGCACAGGGAAGGGTAGTGTGTTTTTTATTGGGCACAGGGAAGGGTAGTGTATTTTTTATTGGGCACAGGGAAGGGTTGTGTGTTTTTTATTGGGCACAGGGAAGGGTAGTGTGTTTTTATTGGACACAGGGAAGGGTAGTGTGTTTTTGGGGGGCACAGGGAAGGGTAGTGTGTTTTTATTGGACACAGTAGAGGGTAGTGTGTTTTTTTTGGGCACAGGGAAGGGTAGTGTGTTTTTTTTTTTGGCTCAGGGAAGGGTAGTGTGTTTTTATTGGACACAGGGGAGGGTAGTGTGTTTTTTTATTGGGCACAGGGCAGGGTAGTGTGTTTTTTTATTGGGCACAGGGAAGGGTAGTGTGTTGTTATTGGACACAGTGGAGGGTAGTGTGTTTTTTTATTGGGCACAGGGGAGGGTAGTGTGTGTTTTTATTGGACACAGGCGAGGGTAGTGTGTTTTTATTGGGCACAGGGAAGGGTAGTGTATTTTTTATTGGGCACAGGGAAGGGTAGTGTGTTTTTTATTGGGCACAGGGAAGGGTAGTGTGTTTTTATTGGGCACAGGGAAGGGTAGTGTGTTTTTTATTGGGCACAGGGAAGGGTAATGTGGTTTTTTATTGGGCACAGGGAAGGGTAGTGTGTTTTTTTATTGGGCACAGGGCAGGGTAGTGTGTTTTTATTGGGCACAGGGAATGGTAGTGTGTTTTTTTATTGGGCACAGGGAAGGGTAGTGTGTTTTTTATTGGGCACAGGGAAGGGTAGTGTGTTTTTTATTGGGCACAGGGAAGGGTAGTGTGTTTTTTATTGGGCACAGGGAAGGGTAGTGTGTTTTTTATTGGGCACAGGGAAGGGTAGTGTGTTTTTTTATTGGGCACAGGGCAGGGTAGTGTGTTTTTATTGGGCACAGGGAATGGTAGTGTGTTTTTTTATTGGGCACAGGGAAGGGTACTGTGTTTTTTTATTGGGCACAGGGGAGGGTAGTGTGTTTTTATTGGACACAGTAGAGGGTAGTGTTTTTTTATTGGGCACAGGGCAGGGTAGTGTGTTTTTTTATTGGGCACAGGGAAGGGTACTGTGTTTTTTTATTGGACACAGTAGAGGGTAGTGTTTTTTTATTGGTCACAGGGAATGGTAGTGTGTTTTTTTATTGGTCACAGGGAAGGGTAGTGTGTTTTTTTGTTGGACACAGGCGAGGGTAGTGTGTTTTTATTGGACACAGGGAAGGGTTGTGTGGTTCTTTATTGGTCACAGGGGAGGGTAGTGTGTTTTTATTGGGCACAGGGGAGGGTAGTGTGTTTTTGGGGGGCACAGGGCAGGGTAGTGTGTTTTTATTGGTCACAGGCGAGGGTAGTGTGTTTTTATTGGGCACAGGGGAGGGTAGTGTGTGTTTTTATTGGACACAGGCGAGGGTAGTGTGTTTTTATTGGACATAGGGAAGGGTAGTATGTACATTACTATATAATGTCTTCCATCCTAGCCAGGTTTATTATATAATGTCTCCCATCCTAGCCAGGTTTAAACTATATAATGTCTTCCATCCTTGCCACATGTCCTCATCTGCCTGCTTGCTCCGCTACGCTTTCCGTGTGCTAACTTTTACTGTACCACACAGGTCAATATTGTGAGGGTTTGGCTGTGGTTAGACCTTACTCCCAATAAGGGGAGTGGTAGAACCACAGTCGAACCCTCACACCCTAACTAGGGGAGGTAATAATCCTCAATCAGAGACAGCTGTACAGGGTTGTCTCTGATTGGGGATTGCATTTAGGCACCACTCTCAGCCACCTGTGTGTGGGTCATTGTTGGATGTTAGAGGTACGTCTCATGTCACAGTTAAAGTAAGTGTGTGCCGTTTTCATTGTTTTGTTATAGTTCGTGACATTTAAAGTTTATAGTGAAAATAAACATGTCGAACTATCGCTGTGCTTCGCCTTGGTCTCTCTCTACACCCACTCGTGACAAATATACTGTAGTCTACCAGTATAACTGTATTTCCTGCCCTCTATCCACCATTCATAGTGACGATAGTTTTATTGAGACACACAGCTAAAAAAACATCCACTACTGATCTTGTTTAGGGACAATACAATTATCCTACCTAGACTAGCCTACAACACCACAATGCAATTAATAATTGTTTTCAAGTGAGTACAACGTTCTACTCTAGGCTGAAGTGAAAAAGTAATTTGAATAACGGTGCAAAAGCCCTCTGATTTGAATGTTTTATACCATTTGGATCCGTTGTGGGTCTACTCTGGACAGTATAGGGTGTGCTGTCTGGTGCAGATCATTATCTCTGATTGGCTCAAAGTCAAGTTGTTGGCCACTGATAAGCATTGCGATTCTACATGTAACATTTATGCACAGACGATGTTAACACAACTCTGATGGGAAAATGTGCATATTGCTTTTATGCAGATTTTAGAATATTCACGTAAAAATCTGTCGCCAATTGGATGGAAACCTAGCTATTGACACCCTTAAGACTCTGGAAAGTGCGCTAGTTCAGTGTCACTTTGATTATGCCTGCAGATCATGGTTCACCAGCAGCACATGACATCTACAGAATATCCAAAAGAAGCTTTTAAGAACTGTACTTAAACTCATCTGGAGGTTGAGCATTTTAAGCAGCTTTGTTTATTGGTTGTTTGGTACATTGGTACAGAAACCTGTTGGTGGAAAATGTGTTGCTGTATATACTGAACAAAAATATAAATGCAACATGCAACAATTTCAATGATTTTACTGAGTTACAGTTCATATAAGGAAATCAGCCAATTTCAATACATTCATTAGGCCCTAATCTATGGATTTCACATGACTGGGACCAGCCAATCAGAATGAGTTTTTCCCTACAAAAGGGCTTCATTACAGACATACATACTCGTCAGTTTCATCAGATGTCCAGGTGGCTGTTCTCAGACGATCCCGCAGGTGAAGAAGCCGGATGTGGAGGTCCTGAGTGGCGTGGTTTGGCGTACTGCCATAGTCTAAGACGACGTTGGAGGCATCTTATGGTAGAGAAATTAACGTACAATTCTCTGGCAACAGCTCTGGTGGACATTCCTGCAGTCAGCTTGCCAATTGCACGCTCCCTCAAAACTTTAGATATCTGTGGCATTGTGTTGTGGCCTTTTATTGTCCCCAGCAGAAGGTGCGCCTTTGTAATGATCATGCTGTTTAATCAGCTTCTTAATGTGCCACACCTGTCATGTGGATGGATTATCATGGCAAAGGAGAAATGGTCACTAACAGGGATGTAAACAAATTTGTGGACAGAATTTGAGAGAAATAAGCTTTTTGTGCACATTATTTCTGGGATCTTTTCAGCTCATGAAACATTTTCACCAACACTTTACATGTTACGTTTGTATTTATGTTCAGTGTATATAATTATAAATATGCCATCAAAATGTTGAAAATCAGATTTCCCCCTAGCTGATCATTGTCTGCACCCGGCTCTGATCATAGTGTAGGCCTAATGAAACAGGCAGGGAGAGTGAGCTCGTCCGTGGTGATGGGCGAACCCTAACTTTCTGGTCCGTCTTGGGTGGCATCGACCGTGCCACAAAAGCATGCTGAAGTGGCAAAGTCGATGTCCACATTGATAAGCACAGGGTCACTACAGATATTGTTATTTGTGGTCATGAACATTATTTTTGAGTTAATTCTATGAGGATGGAGGGTATGAAACGTTTTTTACAGTACAAGAAGAGGGTCATATGAAAATATTTTTTATGTTGGGGAAGGGGTTTCCTTTCATTTTTATGACACCTTGATTTGGACCAGCCCCTCCCCCTCCCCTCACAGTACATTTCAAAGCTATTTGTCACGACTCCTGCCGAAGTTGCCTCACCTCCTTGTTCGGGCATGCTTCGGCGATCGTCGTCACCGGCTTTCTAGCCACTGCCGCTCCCTCGTTCATTATTCCATTTGTCATGTCTTGTCATTACGCACACCTGGTTCTCATTTCCCCCCATTACTTCATGTATATACAGTGGGGAGAACAAGTATTTGATACACTGACGATTTTGCAGGTTTTCCCACTTACAAAGCATGTAGAAGTCTGTAATTTTTATCATAGGTACTCTTCAACTGTGAGTGACGGAATCTAAAACAAAAATCCAGAAAATCACATTGTATGATTTTTAAGTAATTAATTTGCATTTTATTGCATGACATAAGTATTTGATACATCAGAAAAGCAGAACTTAATATTTGGTACAGAAACCTTTGTTTGCAATTACAGAGATCATACGTTTCCTGTAGTTCTTGACCAGGTTTGCACACACTGCAGCAGGGATTTTGGCCCACTCCTCCATACAGATCCTTCAGGTTTCGGGGCTGTCGCTGGGCAATACGGACTTTCAGCTCCCTCCGAAGATTTTCTATTGGGTTCAGGACTGGCTAGGCCACTCCAGGACCTTGAGATGCTTCTTACGGAGCCACTCCTTAGTTGCCCTGGCTGTGTGTTTCGGGTCGTTGTCATGCTGGAAGACCAAACCACGACCCATCTTCAATGCTCTTACTGAGGGAAGGAGGTTGTTGGCCAAGATCTCGCGATACATGGCCCCATCCATCCTCCCCTTAATACGGTGGAGTCATCCTGTCCCCTTTGCAGAAAAGCATCCCCAAAGAATGATGTTTCCACCTCCATGCTTCACGGTTGGGATGGTGTTTTTGGGGTTGTACTCATCCTTCTTCTTCCTCCAAACACGGCGAGTGGAGTTTAGACCAAAAAGCTCTATTTTTGTCTCATCAAACCACATGACCTTCTCCTATTCCTCCTCTGGATCATCCAGATGATCATTGGCAAACTTCAGACGGGCCTGGACATGCGCTGGCTTGAGCAGGGGGACCTTGCGTGCGCTGCAGGATTTTAATCCATGATGGCGTAGTGTGTTACTAATCGTTTTCTTTGAGACTGTGGTCCCAGCTCTCTTCAGGTCATTGACCAGGTCCTGCCGTGTAGTTCTGGGCTGATCCCTCACCTTCCTCATGATCATTGATGCCCCACGAGGTGAGATCTTGCATGGTGCCCCAGACCGAGGGAGATTGACCGTCATCCTGAACTTCTTCCATTTTCTAATAATTGTGCCAACAGTTGTTGCCTTCTCACCAAGCTGCTTGCCTATTGTCCTGTAGCCCATCCCAGCCTTGTGCAGGTCTACAATTTTATCCCTGATGTCCTTACACAGCTCTCTGGTCTTGGCCATTGTGGAGAGGTTGGAGTCTGTTTGATTGAGTGTGTGGACAGGTGTCTTTTATACAGGTAACGAGTTCAAACAGGTGCAGTTAATACAGGTAATGAGTGGAGAACAGGAGGGCTTCTTAAAGAAAAACTAACAGGTCTGTGAGAGCCGGAATTCTTACTGGTTGGTAGGTGATCAAATACTTATGTCATGCAATAAAATGCAAATTAATTATTTAAAAATCAGTCAATGTGATTTTCTGGATTTTTGTTTTAGATTCCGTCTCTCACAGTTGAAGTGTACCTATGATAAAAATTACAGACCTCTATATGCTTTGTAAGTAGGAAAACCTGCAAAATCGGCAGTGTATCAAATACTTGTTCTCCCCACTGTATGTTCCCTCTGTTCCCTTATGTCCTTGTCGGGTATTGTTAATTGTGATTGTGTATGTACGGAGTACTGTCTTCAGTCGAGTGATTGTTTCACACTCGTGATTTGCATACGTGTTTGGGTATTAAACTTATACCTTTAGTTCACGCTATCTCCTGCGCCTCTATATTCTTATTCATGCCGTCACACTATTAGAGTAACAGTCTTTATTTTATTACACGAATTGTCAAAGCTGTCTTATTTTTTTATGTTTTTTTATTTAACCTGGCAAGTCAGTTTAGAACAAATGTTTATTTACAATGACGGCCTACCCCAGTGAAACCCGAACGATGCTGGGCCAATTTTGCGCTGTCCTATTGATACACCTCTAGTACTGAGATGCAGTGCCTTAGACCGCTGCGCCACTCGGGAGTCTTCGGTATGCTTATCAATGAACGAGCACTCTCCTATCAATAAAATAATTATAGCTATGTAGGTATTTGAATATTATGAATTTGTTCTTAACTGACTTTCCTAGTTAAATAAAGGTTAAATAAAAATAAAAAATAACCTGAAATGCCCTGTCATAGTCCTTCTTTTGGCACCCGTAAGAATATACCTGAAATGCCCTGTCATGGTCCTTCTTTTGGCACCCGTAAGAATATACCTGAAATGCCCTGTCATAGTCCTTCTTTTGGCACCCGTAAGAATATACCTGAAATTCCCTGTCATAGTCCTGTCATAGTCCTGTCATAGCCCTGTAATAGCCCTATCACAGCCCTTCTAAGGATAACCTTACCACTCCCTAGTTAATCTTTCTCTTGTGACTGAGTGGGTTTGAACCAGGTCTCCTGCATGTCACAAGACTGTGTTAGCCCACATACATAAAGACCATAGGGATTAGTTCAGGAAGCTAACACAAGTCTTCCAGTCTCCAGCAAGGTTCATTAAACCACCTTGGTTACATTTCACTCCCCCTTGGACCTCATACTCAGATCACAGCACCAGTATAACTGACTGGGTTTGAAATCAGACCTACTGCACTTTCTGTGACAAACAGAAGCAGAAGGATCTGTGCACTCCATGTAATGAGTTGGTTTGGTTTTCCGTCCATGTAATGAGTTGGTTTGGTGTTCCGTCCATGTAATGAGTTGGTTTGGTGTTCCGTCCATGTAATGAGTTGGTTTGGTGTTCCGTCCATGTAATGAGTAGCCTCGTAAAAAATGTACCAGGCAGCTGAAATTTACAACTGGATAGCAATATTTTTTCGAATACCAAGAAATGTATTGTTGAATTATGTTTATCATGCATTGAACTGCATCCATCAATTCTGCCATCATGGCATTTTTGTCAAATATAACCTATTTTTAAAACCTCTTATAAAGTTGGTTTTGTAGCATGAACTGGGAACTTACTATTTTTGACTGATATTATGATTGTCTGTTTGTTTAACACTATCAGATCCACTTTAATATTTTAAAAATAGGCAGGGTTCATGACTTTGTGGCTGTGGTAACTAGTGATGATCCGGAGCGTGTTAGCGCTGAAGGATTCGTTGCCATATAAATGTACTTGACTAAAAGGTGAGCTACCTTCTTGTCAACGGTTATCCCGGTTGAACTCAGAATTGACCAAAGTTAGCTTGCTAGCTCCTCTATCCAGCTATGTGGTATAACCCTCTGAATAATAATATTCCAAAACCTGCATCCTGACTGCAATAAGGTACTAAAAACTGCAAAAAATGTGGCAAAGAAATTCACATCATGTCCTCAATACAAACGTTATATTTGGGGCAAATCCAACACAACACATCACTGAGTACCACTCTTCATATTTTCAAGCATGGTGGTGGCTGCATCATGTTATGGGTATGCTTGTCATCAGCAGGGACTAAGGAGTTTTTTAGGATAAAAAGAAACGGAATACAGTGCATTCAGAAAGTATTCAGACCCCTTCCCTTTTTCCACATTTTGTTACGTTACAGCCTTATTTCCCTCTTTCTTTACATATCTTCTCTGTTTCTGTTCATTAGCGTAGTTCAACCCCCAGTAGGGTTTCGGGCCTCAGTTTCCTCCTCTCTCTCTTCCTTGCTCTTCACCCTTGCAGACTTTATGATATTGTAATCCATCTTTTCCAAAAACCTCCCAAGTGAAATGGAAGGTAATGTGGTGTTGTTTGAGGGAAACAATGGGAGAGCCCCACGGTGAGTTATTCATCTAAAGGTGGAGAGCTGTCCCGTTTCTATCTTTAAATAACCCCCTCTTCCCTCCTCCTCTTCCCACACCCTTACCCTACTACCCCTCATACCCACCTTCCTCCCCCCAGTGAACACTTCAGGATGTCTGACACCCATACATTAACCACCCTCCTCCCCCCTCTCCCCTCCACCTTTCCTTCTCCTTCACTTCTACACTCTCCTTCTCTCTCCGCCATGTTTCTCTACCCATAGGCGTGTTGATGAATGGGTGAGTGCTGCCATCTCTATGCCCACCAGGCAGCGAGAGCAGAGGAGAGGCAGGGCTCGGCTCAGAACCCTCTCTGGGATCCAGACAGAGAGGAGATTCATTCATTAGTCGAGCAGGTCGGAAGTCAGGACACACTGATGGCAGGCTTCAGGACAAAGTGTGCTTTTCTCTGTGTGTGTGTGTGTGCGTTGGTGGGTGTGGGGGGTGGATGGTAGGAGGGTAGGGTAGAGGAGCTCTTTAAATAACTTGGGTATAGACAGGAGTAGCCAGAGGCATGGCATACAAGACCGTCCTTGACCTCCCGTCTCTCACACACACACACACACACACACACACACAGCCAATGATTTTAAACAGCCTGTAACGGTGGAGTGGGGGTAGGGAGAGTCTGCTACAATCCAGGTATATACAGAACCACAGCGATGAATGCAATAGGCTGATGAACAGCACCCAGCACCATTATTAGCACAGCTACAGTATCTTGTACCTTGATAGAGGATATATCATCCTACATTAAACACATGGTATGAGACATCTAATTAATACATTCTAGACAGTAGATCAACCCACTAAGAATTGTTCATCAATCCTGTCTAGACAAGACACCCGTTAATTAAAAACTTCACGGCATGCATCAGATAAAACCAGATTGATGTATAGTAGAATCACACTGACTGATTCAGCTGTAGTTGAATCACACTGACTGATTCATGTGTAGTAAAATCACTGACTGATTCATGTGTAGTAGAATCACACTGACTTATTCATGAAATAAAGTTCTGAACCAGTTTGAACCCTAAAAAAGTAACCGTTTTTATTGTTCCTTTTAAAACCTCAACATTAAACTACTTCACCAATCAGTGCGGATAGAGCAGCTTGCTATGGAGCGGGCATGATATTTACATGCATTGGAGAGAGTAGACGAGTGTAGGGAATGAGATGTGACTGAAATTTTACGGGTGGGGAGAGAGCAAGTGAATGTGGAGGCTTGGTTTGAATTATACCTACGGAGGAATGGCTTCTATGAAGGAACTTCCGTCTTTGAACTTCAGAGAGTTGGCTTAATGTTGGACCAGCTAGCAAGCTAGATAACAAGCTTGTGTGTGCAGAGCAGCACCAGAATGAAAATAAAAGCAAGTCTTAACTTTCTGCAGTTAATAAATCCAATGTGAAAAGTGATAACTACAGAGGACACAATGAGACAGGAGGAGGAGACACTGACACAGGAAGAGGAGACACTGACACAGGAAGAGGAGACACTGACACAGGAAGAGGAGACACTGAAGGAGATGAAGAGAAACAAAGGTGACAATGAAGACAGAAACAAAGAACAATTACTAACTGTGAGTGATCAAGACATAAACACTGTCTGTCAAAACCTACTAACAGTGAGTGACCCAGACAGAAACACTGTCTGTCAAAACCTACAAACAGTGAGTGACCCAGACAGAAACACTCTGTCATTCAAAAACCCTACCAACAGTGACTGACCCAGACAGAAAGATTCTGTCTGTCAAAACCTACAAACAGTGACTGACCCAGACATAAATACTGTGGCGAGCTCAGCCAGAATAAAATGGCAAGAGACAGAGATTGATTTAACAGAGAGTTCCTGTGCCCCATACACCGCACGACTCCAGGAATGTCACACTTTATTGTCCTTCTTCAGCTTTTGGCAACTAACCTAACCTCCGGCCATGCAAGGCTCGGTAACGGTAGGCCCTCTAACATTCCCCCTCCCCCATAACCTGAACTAAGACAACTTAAGAACACATAACCATATAACATTAGCTTAACTACTAGAAACATAAACACCCAACACAACCGTTTTAACGTGGAACATGAACTTCCCACAATCCCTCTTCAGCTTCCACGCAACGCGTAGCTAGCGTATGCCGGCCAGATCGCTACAATACTATTGTCTGTCAAAACCTACCAACAGTGAGTGAATACAGAAAATACTCTGTATGTCAAAACCTACAAACAGTGACTGACCCAGACAAAAATACCCTGTCTGTCAAAACCTACAAACAGTGAGTGACCCAGACAAAAATACCCTGTCTGTCAAAACCTACAAACAGTGAGTGAATACAGAAAATACTATTGTCTGTCAAAACCTACAAACAGTGAGTGACCCAGACAGAAATACTCTGTAATTCAAAACCTACTTACAGTGACTGACCCAGACAGAAACACCCTGCATGTCAAAACCTACTAACAGTGAGTGGCCCAGACAGAAACACTCTGTCATTCAAAACCTACTAACAGTGAGTGACCCAGAAATACTCTGTCATTCAAGAAACCTACAAACAGGTAGTGACCCAGACAGAAATACTTTTGTCTGTCAAAACCTACAAACAGTAAGTGACCCAGACAGAAACACTCTGTCTGTCACATAAAACAACCCCTGGTACCAAGGAAGAAGAGAAAGACGTTTTTTGATTATATAATGTGGTTGTTTCAGCTGCCTTTTTTCAATGCACTTACAGTAAGTCACTCTGGATGAGAGGAGAGGGACATAGAGACATCTGTTCACATAACTTCTCTAGGGAATAGTGCTGAACACAGTAGATCTTTATCTACGGCTTATTGGAGAAGTGGCTTGCTGATGAGGAACCACACCATTTCTTACTTAAACATAGCTGTCTAGTAACATCAACATGATTAGTTTGGACACTTTGTATTTTACAGCTGAGAGGACCTGTATTGACGGTGCTCTTTAATTATTGGTTATTAACACTTTCTGGAAGGTTTTATAGTTTGACTTTACTATGCTGTGGTTTCAGCAACCTAACTTGAATGCACTTATCGTAAGTCGCACTAGGAGCGCCTGCTAAACAACTAAAGTATAAATGTGTGTGTGTGTGTGTGTGTGTGTGTGTGTGTGTGTGTGTGTGTGTGTGTGTGTGTGTGTGTGTGTGTGTGTGTGTGTGTGTGTGTGTGTGTGTGTGTGTGTGTGTGTGTGTGTGTGTGTGTGTGTGTGTGTGTGTGTGTGTGTGTGTGTGTGTGTGTGTGTGTGTGTGTGTGTGTGTGTGTGTGTGTGTGTGTACGTGTGTGTGTGTGTGTGTGTACTAGCCCACTCTCCATCGAAATAACACATTAATTGGCAAAATCTATTACCCAGTTTCACATGCTTAACGTTTCAGGGATGACCGATTACAGCAGAGTAGCACAAGACCTGCACAGATTACAGGTCCTCAGTCTCCTGACCATCTAACTAACCAGATGACAGATCCTCAGTCTCCTGACCATCTAACTAACCAGATGACAGATCCTCAGTCTCCTGACCATCTAACTAACCAGATGACAGATCCTCAGTCTCCTGACCATCTAACTAACCAGATGACAGATCCTCAGTCTCCTGACCATCTAACTAACCAGATGACAGATCCTCAGTCTCCTGACCATCTAACTAACCAGATGACAGATCCTCAGTCTCCTGTCTCCTGTTAATGTACACGGCTACCTGACCAATTACTGGACAGATGAAGGAGAAATGCCGACCTCCAGGAAATAAATGGAGCTTTGCTGACTGACTTGTGTTATTGGATTTTGAAGTCAAATGTGAAAAATGCAGTTTGACTTCTTGGAAGAATGCTTTTCAACTTCACACATTTCTGATGTTCTGTTGATTTTCATCAAAACTAGGATGACAAAGAGGAAAACAGACTCTTCATGTTGTCAGGAAACTACTAAAAATACTATTCAACCAACACATATACTGTATCCCCCTCTTCATGTACTGTATCCCCCCTCTTCATATACTGTATCCCCCCTCTTCATATACTGTATCCCCCTTTTCATATACTGTATCACCCTCTTCATATACTGTATCCCTGTATCCCCCCTCTTCATATACTGTATCCCCCCTCTTCATATACTGTATCCCCCTCTTTATATACTGTAACCCCCTCTTCATATACTGTATCCCCCCTCTTCATATACTGTATCCCCCCTCTTCATATACTGTATCCCTGTATCCCCCCTCTTCATATACTGTAACCCCCTCTTCATATACTGTAACCCCCTCTTCATATACTGTAACCCCCTCTTCATATACTGTATCCCCCCTCTTCATATACTGTATCCCCCCTCTTCCTGTACTGTATCCCCCTCTTCATATACTGTATCCCCCTCTTCATATACTGTATCCCTGTATCCCCCCTCTTCATATACTGTATCCCCCCTCTTCATATACTGTATCCCCCTCTTCATATACTGTATCCCCCTCTTCATGTACTGTATCCCCCCTCTTCATATACCGTATCCCCCTCTTCATATAATGTATCCCCCTTTTCATACACTGTATCCCCCTCTTCATATACTGTATCCCCCTCTTCATATACTGTATCCCCCTCTTCATATACTGTATGCCCCTCTTCATGTACTGTATCACCCTCTTCATATACTGTATCCCCCTCTTCATGTACTGTATCCCCCCTCTTCATGTACTGTATCACCCTCTTCATATACTGTATCCCCCTCTTCATATACTGTATCCCCCTCTTCATATACTGTATCCCCCTCTTCATATACTGTATCCCCCTCTTCATATAATGTATCCTCCTTTTCATACACTGTATCCCCCTCTTCATATACTGTATCCCCCTCTTCATATACTGTATCCCCCTCTTCATATACTGTATCCCCCTCTTCATATAATGTATCCCCCTTTTCATACACTGTATCCCCCTCTTCATATACTGTATCCCCCTCTTCATATACTGTATCCCCCTCTTCATATACTGTATCCCCCTCTTCATGTACTGTATCCCCCCTCTTCATGTACTGTATCACCCTCTTCATATACTGTATCCCCCTCTTCATGTACTGTATCCCCCTCTTCATATACTGTATCCCCCCTCTTGAATCATCCACACCAATGCTATGTTTCTGTCTATATACTACGGTATTTTAATAGCTGCACACACACATAAAGGATGATTGGGGCTTTGGTTTTATGAAAAGGCCCTAAGACGTTCAGTACACAGGGGTACAGTTCATCTCAACCTCTAAAAAGTCTAGACCCTCAATACCTTCTCACTCATTCATTTCAATTGCTAAAACGTGATAAATGTTCTGGAGAAAAATAGCTATTTTCGTGGAAGACACTGTGATAGAAATATGATTTCTTAGGTAATTCATGCGTTCATTAATTCACCCGGACCTGTGGTGGATGTCCTGTCCTCATGTGATGTTAACGCCGCCCTGTACACATGTCATTGAGTCATTAGTAGCTAGGTGAAGAGTGTTGGTGTGGGCTGCCTGACCTAGTTACATTGGGGAAGTAGGTAGGGGAGAGTCGGGTAAGTTGAGCCAAAGGGTTAAGTTGAGCCGGAGGGGAAAGTTGAAGATCCCTTGTTTCTAGGAAACGATACACAAGAGGTCATCATTTCATGGAGTCTGTGAAGGAAGAAACCACATGGAAAAAGTGGTAAGCAAGTTAGGTCCAAAAAACAGATTTTATTGTGTTAGAGGTTTCATGACGCTTGGATCTAAACCAACGTAGGTCATTTTAAGATTGTTCTATACATCAGTTGGGGTCTCTATAAGCTTCAATATGAGGCAGTAAACCTAGCATGAAAGTGCATTCTTATACATTAGCTGTGTGGGCTAATATAGTCCAAATGTTTGCCTTGGGGTAAGTTGAGTCAATGGTTGAGCCATTGGCAAGTTGAGCAAATGTAAGTTTTTTTTTCACAGACGTGATGCAAATGAATTATCGCTAGGATATGAGGTAACAACAGGGCCTTGCCTTTTATAAAAAGTGTTTAGAAAAGTACAATGTGTTTGTTAGGTGTTAAGCCTGTGTTAAAAGATGATTGTGAATGTGTTGAATTGTGTTTGGAAGATAAAGACTAATGTTGAATGAATTGTGCTTATTCCCAAGGATACACAACACCGTGAAATATATGTAGATATCTTTGTTAGAAAGAATACTATATTTCCCTTGACGGAGTGATGATGAATGTAGAAAAAAGCTCATCTTACCCCACTCTCCCCTATACTGGAATTACTGACCCATTTCCAAAGGCAGCACACGAGGAGCTAGCTAGCTAACATAAATAACAGCTATCAGGAGCACAGCCAGCAGGGGTCAGAGACAGAGAACAGCTATCAGGAGCACTTTGGCTTGACAATAAGCAATGGACTATGGTTGGCAAGAGATCTAATCTGGGGCCAGGCTCCTTTTGTCCTATGGCGATGTTTAACATACAGTACTGACTGGACTCTGTTCTATTAAAGTGGCGTGTTATTAGGGCCTGACATAGAATAACAGGTATTAAATGTCCATGTTGCCATTGGTTCTCAGGCCTGATCCCCGACAACGATGATACAGCCTATAGAGAGGTCAGAGACATGGAAGTGTGGTGCCAGGATAACAATCTCTCCCTCAATGTGAGCAAGACAAAGGAGCTGATCGTGGACTACAGGAAAAGGCGGGCCGAACACGCACCCATTAACATCGACGGGGCTGTAGTGGAGCGGGTCGAGAGTTTAAAGTTCCTTTGTGTCCACATCACCAACATAATATCATGGTCCAAACACACCAAGACAGTCATGAAGAGGGCACGACAACACCTTTTCCCCCTCAGGAGACTGAAAGAATTTGGCATGGGTCCCCAGATCCTCAAAAAGTTCTACAGCTGCACCATCGAGAGCATCCTGCCCGGTTGCATCACCGCCTGGTAGTGCATACGGCCCAGTACATCACTGGGGCCAAGCTTCCTGCCATTCAGGACTTATATACTAGGTGGTGTCAGTGGAAAGCCCAAGTCATAGACTGTTCTCTCTGCTACCGCGCAGCAAGCGATACCGTCTAGGACCAAAAGTCTTCTTAACAGCTTCTACACCCAAGCCATAAGACTGCTGAACAATTAATCAAATGGCCTCCCTCCATTTGTTTTTACACTACTGCTACCCGCTGTCTATTATCTATGCATAGTCACCTAACTACCCCCAGTATATAGCCTCGTTATTGTTATTTTATTGTGTTACTTTTTATATATTTTTTTACTTTAGTTTATTTGGTCAAACTCTTTCTTGAACTGCATTGTTGGTTAAGGGCTTGTAAGTAAGCATTTCACGGTAAAGTCTACACCTGTTGTATTCGGCCCATGTGACAAATGCTTTGATTTGATTTGATTTGAGATGACATGAGGAGCAATGAGAGGGTCACAGGAGTGGGGCAAGCAGACTGATAGACTCAGATATGGAAATCAAATCACAAGGGGCAGAAATACGGGAACTTCTCCTTCACTTCCTCTTTGTATTTATAAGAGAGAGGTAATAAAATATTTATCATTCCAGGCAAGCTCTCGTGTCAAGATGAATACGTCTCAGACATTAAAAGCTTGAGAGGAGGTAGAGGAGAGAGATGAAAAGATGAGAGAGAGAGAGAGAGAGAAAGAGCGATATATATCACTGCACTGGCACCAACAAAAGGTGGGGGAAAGAGGGAGCTTGGGGAGACAAGAGAGCAGAAATCAGAGGCAAAGGTGTGACTGGAAGAGGGGGAGAGAGTGGGGGAGAGAGTGGAAAAATGGGGAGTTGAGAGGGACAGAGTTACACAAAGTCAAAAGATAACAATGAACTCTGACAGGAAAGCGTAAAGAGAAGAGGTTCAGAGATTAAATGGTGTGTGTGTGTGTGTGTGTGTGTGTGTGTGTGTGTGTGTGTGTGTGTGTGTGTGTGTGTGTGTGTGTGTGTGTGTGTGTGTGTGTGTGTGTGTGTGTGTGTGTGTGTGTGTGTGTGTGTGTGTGTGTGTGTGTGTGTGTGTGTGTGTAGAGAGAGAGAGAGGGGGGGAGGAAGGGAGGGTGCGGCGTGAGTGAGTGAGAGGGAGTGGGAGTGTGTGTGTGTGCACGAACACACTGCACACACACACACACACACACACACACATAGACACACACACACATACACATACAAACACCCATACACACACACGACACACGCCTATTCGGACTGGAAGCCCCTATCACCGTGATACTGGCATTAGGCCAGTGGCAGCTCTGCAGGCTGTCACCCAAGCCTGTTTGTCGGACCTGAGACTGGTATGGGGACCCCTGGGAAGGTATGGGTAGAGGCTCTCTCTCTCTCAGCCTGATCAAGCAGCCATGCTAGCCCCCTCAGAGGACATTTCTCCCTGTGACATCTCCATCCCTGCCACTCTGTGAGCACAGAGCTATGAAGCGATAGCATGGAGGCGTCCCAAATGGTACCCTATTCTCTTTACGGTGCACTACTTTTGACCAGGGCCCTGGTCAAAAGTAGTGCACTATGTAGGAAATAGGGTACCATTTGGGACGCAGCCCTTGTCTTGAAAACTGCCGTGTGGGAAGAGGGAATGGTGGGTTTGGGATCATGTGGACGATACATTAAGGGGTTGGGAACCATCTCCTTTATCTGAGGCCCTGACAGTTAAGACTGAGTAGACACGCACGCACGGACGCACACACACACACACACGCTATCCGTCAAACCCGGACAAGCCCGAACATTGCAGTTACACGTTTCATTTGACCCGTGCTCTTATCTGAAGTGAAATACATTACTTTTACATTTTAGTCACTGAAGAAATTCAGGTTAAGTGCTTCGCTCGAGGACAGAATAGCAATATATCTCACCTGGGATTTAGATTAGCAACTTCCTACCCTATCCGGCAACGCTTGCTGCAGATAGATAGATACCCTGATATCAAAGGGATTTTTAGCAGACATCAAACATTGTGAAAAACAGCCAGGAAATGCTGCAGCGCGCTGTTGGGTGTGTGTGTGTGTGTGTGTGTGTCTCTCTATAAAGGCCTCTTCTCCCTAGCTGTGTGTTAATGACAGTAGATTCAATATTCAACTTTGTGTCTGTAGCGTCCCTCTGTTAAAATAAAATCAAATGTTATTGGTCGCATACACATATTTAGCAGATGTTATTGAGGCTCCAACAGTACAGTAGTATCTAACAATACACAACAATACACACACATCTAAAAGTTTTTAAGCAATATAGAAATATTTTAGGATGAGCAATGTCAGAGTCCAGAGTATGGGATGAGATGGGTCCCATTATGTCTGGTGAAAACCAAACACTGCATTCAACAGTAAGAACCTCTTACCAACAGTCAAGCATGTTGGTGGTAGTGTTATGGTTTGGGGATGCTTTGCTGCCTCAGGACCTGGACAGCTTGCTTTAATAGAAGGAGCAATGAATTCTGCTCTGTATCAGAAAATTCTACAGGAGAATGTCAGGCCATCTGTTTCTGAGCTGAAGCTGAAGCGCAGCTGAGTCATGCGGCAAGACAATGATCCAAAACAAGTCTACATTCAAATGGTGATGGGTTCTGACTTATAAACTGAAAATACCCTTAATCATGTCACTAAGACATCAGGTATCCTATGGGAAGGAGAAGGGCCACAGCCTGGTAGTCAACAGGACAGCCCTTAGTTGGGGAGGAGTAAGGAATTTGGCCCGAGGTCAGGTCAGATGAAGTGAGAAAGAACAGGCATCAACATAGGAGAAAGGTTTAAATACCAGTGCTCGTGTAAATATGTTTTTGTCTGTTCAGCTGTCTGACCCATTGGGTGAATAAACTTGGTTTGAGCTTTTCATAGTTGTCCGTCAGTTTTTGCCCTGTTATTTAGAACCTAACAATGGTTAAAAAGCAACACATTTTATGTTGTGGAATGGCCTAATCAAAGTCCAGACCTAATCCCAATTGAGATGTTGTGGCAGGACTTGAAACGAGCAGTTAACGCTTGAAAACCCACAAAAAGTTAAAGCTGTTCTGGTTGCAGTCATTGGAGCTAAAGGTGATTGAGTATAAGGGGGCAATTACTTTTTCACAAAGGGGAATTGGGTGTTGCAAAACTTTGTCAATTAAATAAATAAAATAAGTATATTTACTTTTTTTTTTTGTTATTTGTAAACTCAGGTTCCCTTTCTCTAATATTAGGTTTTGGTTGAAGATCTGATAACATTCAAAATCAAAAAGATGCAAAAACTACACGGCCAAAAGTACATCTCATGTCTCATTCCAAAATCATGGAATCTCATTCCAAAATCATGGGCATTACTATGGAGTTGGTCCCCCTTTTGCTGCTATAACAGCCTCCACTCTTCTGGGAAGGCTTTCAACTAGATGCTGGAACATTGCTGCAGGGACTTCCATTTAGCCACAAGAGCATTACTCATTCAAGGGTTTTACTTTATTTTAGCTATTTTCTACATTGTAGAATAATAGTGAAGACATCAAAACTAAGAAATAACACATATGGAATCATGTGGTAACCAAAAAAGTGTTAAACAAATCAAAATAGATTTTAGATGTTAGATTCTTCAAAGTAGCCACCCTTTGCCTTGATGACAGCTTTAGATGGTTTGGGATGAGTCGGACCGCAGTGAAGGAAAAGCAGCCAAAGTGCTCAGCATATGTGGGAACTCCTTCAAGACGGATAGAAAAGCATCCACGTGAAGCTAGTTGAGAGAATGCCAAGAGTGTGCAAAGCTGTCATCAAGGCAAAGGGTGGCTATTTGAAGAATCTCAAATATAAAATATATTTTGATTTGTTTAACACTTTTTTGGTTACTACATGATTCCATATGTGTTATGTCATAGTTTTGATATCTTCACTTTTATTCTACTTTTATTGTATATATATATATACAGTATGTGTGTGATGGGATGTATCGACATTATGGTATGTGGATATATAGTAAATCTGAAGAATATGTAGATAGAATAGAATATGTACAGCAATAGTTGAATAGGATGTCCTTGACTAGAATACAGTATATACATATGAAATGGGTAAAGTATGTAAACATTATTACATTTACCAGTGATTCCATGTCTATGTACATAGGGCAGCAGCCTCTAAGGTGCAGGGATGAGTAACCGGGTGGTAGCCGGCTAGTGACAGTGACTAAGTTCAATGCAGGGTACTGGGTGGAGGCCGACTAGTGATGGCTATTTAACAGTCTGGCCTTGAGATAGAAGCTGTCTCTCGGTCCCAGCTTTGATGCACCTGTACTGACCTCGCCTTCTGGATGATAGTGGGGTGAACAGACTGTGGCTTGGGTGGTTGAGGTCCTTGATTATCTTCTTGGCCTTCCTGTGAAACCAGGTGCTGTAGATGTCCTGTAGGGCAGGCAGTGTGCTCCCGTGATGTGTTGGGCTGACCGTACCACCCTTTGGAGAACCCTGCGTTTGCGGACGGTGCAGTTGCTGTACCAAGCGGTGATACAGCCTCCTTGGTGCATCTGTAAAAGTTGGTGAGGGTCTTAGGGGCCAAACCAAATTTCTTTCAGCCTCCTGAGATTGAAGAGGCTCTGTTGCGCCTTCTTCACCACACTGTCTGTGTGGGTTGACCATTTCAGGTTGTCAGTTATGTGTACACCGAGGAACTTTAAGCTTTTCACCTTCTCCACTGCGGCCCAAGTCAATGTGAATGGGGGCATGCTCCCTCTGATGTCCACAATCAGCTCCTACATTTTGTTGACATTGTGGCAGAGGTTATTTTCCTGGCACCACTCCACCAGGGCTCTCACCTCCTCCCTGTAGGCTGTCTTGTCATTGTTGGTAATCAGGCCTACCACGGTTGTGTCGTCTGCAAACTTGATAATTGAGTTGGAGGCGTGCATGGTCACGCAGTCATGGGGTGAACAGGGAGTACAGGAGCGGGCAGAGCAAGCACCCTTGTGGGACCCCTTTGTTGAGGATCAGCGTAGTGCAGGTGATGTTGCCTACCTCCACCACCTGGGGGCAGCCCGTCAGGAAGTCGAGGAGCCAGTTGCACAGTTATTCTTCCAAGGACCCAATTAATAACACACACATAAACACACACGCTCACACATACATACTTTCAATGGCCACCACCCGACAGACACACAACACACACACTAAACATGAGAGCAGCAGCACCTCTGTGCCCAGCCCTGTGTATTGCTGACACAACACTCGTACACACAGCCCGCAGAGGCCAATTTAGAATCTGTATTGCACTGCCTTCACCTTTTACGTTTGACTAAATTGCTGGAAATGTGTGGTAGGAGTACGTCTACTGTGTGTGTGTGTGTGTGTGTGTGTGTGTGTGTGTGTGTGTGTGTGTGTGTGTGTGTGTGTGTGTGTGTGTGTGTGTGTGTGTGTGTGTGTGTGTGTGTGTTCGTGAGGCGAGGGCAGGTGCAGCGGTGGTGGGGTGTTATCTGAGAGCAGGGTTGTGTAATTATTTTCATTGGCTTGATCCAGTGTGTCAGCGATGCAGCGCCAGCCAGCTAGCCTGCTAGGCCCTGATCCAGACACACAGCTCAGTCTAAGCTAAGGTTAATAAGACCAGCGGTTCTACAGGGGACGGAGAGAGAAGCAGAGAAACGATATACAGTTCTACAGGAGACGGAGAGGGAAGCAGAGGAAGGGTATACAGTTCTACAGGAGACGGGGAGGGAAGCAGAGGAAGGGTATACAGTTCTACAGGAGACGGGGAGGGAAGCAGAGGAAGGGTATACAGTTCTACAGGAGACGGGGAGGAAAGCAGAGGAAGGGTATACAGTTATACAGGAACGGAGATGGAAGCAGAGGAAGGGTATACAGTTCTACAGGAGACTGGGAGGGAAGCAGAGGAAGGGTATACAGTTCTACAGGAGACGGGGAGGAAAGCAGAGGAAGGGTATGCAGTTCTACAGGAGACGGGGAGGAAAGCAGAGGAAGGGTATACAGTTATACAGGAGACGGGGAGGAAAGCAAAGGAAGGGTATACAGTTATACAGGAACGGAGAGGGAAGCAGAGGAAGGGTACACAGTTCTACAGGAGACTGGGAGGGAAGCAGAGGAAGGGTATACAGTTCTACAGGAGACGGGGAGGGAAGCAGAGGAAGGGTATACAGTTCTACAGGAGACGGGGAGGGAAGCAGAGGAAGGGTATACAGTTCTACAGGAAACGGAGAGGGAAGCAGAGAAACGGTATACACACACATACTGTACGGACACACATACATCTCACACAGGTTAAACATCTCACATACACGAACACCCACACAGATCCATAGAGTAAATACACATTGATTGAATGATTGATTGATTGATGGATTGATGGATTGATTGATTGATTGATTGATTGACTGATAAACAAACACACACACACACACAAACACACAGATGAATACAAAAGATCCCCAACACTGCAGTTTATTCATGCTCTTTGAATGTTCTTATACTTTCAGAAACAATCATAAGATATAAACTCCAGACACCCAACACCCTTAAACAACCTCCTTTCCAGTGAGTCAGCTCAGTTCAGTAACCCAGCTCAGCTCAGTAACCCAGCTCAGCTCAGTAACCCAGCTCAGCTCAGTAACCCAGCTCCTGTTGACGTGCTGATGACTGTGTAACTCAGCAGAGTGTGTGAGAGTGACTGCAGTGTCAGGGTGGAGGCTGCTAACAGACAGACAGACAGACAGACAGACAGACAGACAGACAGACAGACAGACAGACAGACAGACAGACAGACAGACAGACAGACAGACAGACAGACAGACAGACAGACAGACAGGGTCACTTCATTCTCCCTGTCCCTCAATTCAACAGTGTCACACACTTAGTGCCGTTACGGTGTATTTTTTTCCGCTGCCCATCTTTCGAGACAGGTGCATGATAACGGTCCATTCTAAATCCAAACAAATTTCACACATATATTATTTAGTATATGTAAATACAAGATTAAATCAAGAATACTGTGATGGGTGACAATATTAGCCTATCACTTGTTGGATCGCGTCAATTCAAATCTGGTATTGGAATAAGATAAGACATCAGGAGCTGTTTCAAACTAAGCTAAGTTTATTAAATACAAATGTATAGATGATAAGTATGAAGGTTCGTATACGGGCTCACTGAAACACCACGCAGGGCGGACAGAGAACTGACTACAGTTTCACGTGTTCTTCTTCAAATACCCCAGACAGAGTTAGTTCCGGTTTCCGAACAGACCGGTCAGGGTAGAGGCTGAGTGTGGTTTAGACTTACTCAGCCTATCCGTTGGCGCACGGGTTGGTCCCAACCCCTTGGCGCTCTGTCTCCGGGCAAAGTTGTTGTTTCGAGTAGCCAAGTACACCTACAGCAACATCCTGATATTATGTTAACAAAGCATGAATAGGTTATTAACTAAAAGGTCAGGTCCCCACACACTTGTGAATGATATATTATCACTTGTGAATGATCCCCAGCTTAATACAATAACAGCGAATGCTTCTTTTAGCGACTTTTTCAAATCACAGTCGCACACCTCATGTAGCCTAGTCCATAGGCTTATATGTTTTGTATCACAACTAAAGTGGCCAAATCACTTCTTAAAATAAAGCACATTAATACGCTACAAATAGACTACATTTTCTTCATATCATGTTTCTTTCGACCTGGATTTATTGTGATGGTGGAGGCTATATTACATGGAGTTATTAGACTTTTTAAAATGTAGATGTTCCTAAGGTCTGCATCAGTGGCTTGTAGACTATGCTTGGAAGCCAGGAGATGCTTAATGTGTTTGTGTTAATTAACGGTCAATTACCGTGAGATAGGCAGTTATTTGCTTGACAATCACATGCTGACAAAATGTCATGACCCCTACACCCACACCCACACCCACACCCACACCCACACCCACACATCCATCACACATACCTCTAAAATGTACTGGTGATAGAAAACTGTAATGTCCTGATTAGCCCTGTGTTCTGTGTGTTCTGTGTGTTCTGTATGTTCTGTGTTCTGGCACAATGTTCTGTGATGTGTTCCGTGTTCCAAGGCTGCCCTGTTCTTTGTTGAGAGAACATTGTGCCAGCTGTGCCATTGGCAGCGAGCCCAGCATCGGTCAGGGCCAGAAGAGAATCACAGGCAGAAACACAAAGAGAGATGTGTGGACAGAGGTGTACTGACACACACATTGTTAGTGGAAAACACACACACACACACACACACACAAACAATGTGCTGAAAGATGGAGAGAGGAAGAGAGAGAGGGGGGGGTGCGAGAGAGAGAGAGTGCGAGAGAGAGAGAGAGAGAGCGGGAGAGCGGGAGAGCGGGAGAGAAAGAGAGAAGGTTGTAATGAAGTTGCAATGAAGTAATAATGAAACAATAGCAAAGTACTTAATACAGTATTGGGAACCGAATGAGAGAAAGCGAGAGAAACTGTAAGGAAGGAAGAAAGGAAAGAATGGAGAGAGCGAGTGTCTATCTATCTTCTATTATCCAAAGCCCAATAGACTAATTACTACCACACACTACTCTAATACCAGACATCAGACAGTGTGTTTGTCTAACAAAACCTCACCAGGGCCCCAATAAGAGCTGCAGTCTGCATCACAAATGGCCCCCTATTTCCTTTGTAGTGCACTACTTTTGGCCAGGGTACTATATAGGGAATAGGGTGCCATTTGGAATGCAGCCCATAGTGTTGTGTAAATGAATCGGGACACTGAAGCCCTGGGCAGTGTGAAGCGTCTGTGTGGTTAAACCAGACACGATTCCTTGGGACTCTGATCACCTCACTGAGCCACACACTAGAACAATGGGCAGCATGTGATGAGGTAAGATCAGAATGTGTGTGTGTGTGTGTGTGTGTGTGTGTGTGTGTGTGTGTGTGTGTGTGTGTGTGTGTGTGTGTGTGCGTGCGTGCGTGCGTGCGTGCGTGCGTGTGTGCGTGCAGCTGCACTACGCCATCAATCAATGCCTGAATACTCTCTGTACTCTCTGTTACAAGAGCAATTTGTTTTTCTCAACCTAACGCAGCTCAAACTAACCCAACTACCACAAAAAAAACAGCCCAATAAACTCTACAACAAGTAACCAATTGTACAGATGGGCTCGAAACAGTGCAGGGAAATTAATTGAAACATTGAACTCAAATGAAATGATGAACTATATACAGGTCTTCAATAACTCATAATACCAAAACAACAAGGAAGGTGTCAATTTGGCTACTCGAAACATCAATTCCACATTACAAAAAGCAGCATCAAAAGCACATTTGAGAAAACCAAAGAAATGCAACATCAGAAACAAAAAACAAAATGTAGTCGCATAGATGAAAATGGTTTGATAACGAATGTAAAACAATTAGAAAACACCTAAGACAAATGTCAAATGAAAAAAATAAGCAGAAAAACAACCCAGAGCTACGATATGAATACTTTGAAACAGTATAAACATACACTGAAACACAAGAAATTTAATTATACTAGTAAGACACTAGTATAATTTAACAGTTTTCAGCTGTGCTAACATAATTGCAAAAGGGTTTTCTAATGATCAATTAGCCTTTTAAAATGATAAACTTGGATTAGCTAACACAACGTGCCATTGGAACACAGGAGTGATGGTTGCTGATAATGGGCCTCTGTACGCCTGTGTAGATATTCCATTAATAATCAGCCGTTTCCAGCTACAATAGTCATTTAGAACATTAACAATGTCTACACTGTATTTCTGAACAATTTGATGTTATTTTAATGGACCCAAAAAAATTCTTTCAAAATCAAGGACATTTCTAAGTGACCCCAAACTTTTGAACGGTAGTGTATTTGTTATTCAAATTAAAAGCCCAATGAATACTCACCTTTGTGTTATGATTTGCTTGTTGGACATTTATTTTGAAGGCACAAATAAACAGTGACTGACAGGCTGACACACACGTCACTGTTACAAATAGTAACATTTGATTTACAAAGATTTAAAAGAAAAGGGGAAAGCTGTGTGCTTAGTGTGCAAAGAGACCATCGCTGTCTTTAAAGACTACAACTTGTCCCGACACTTCCAGACAAAGCATGCAGAGAAATATAGGAACATGTCTTCTGAGCAGAGGGCAAGTGCAACGAAAGACTTGCTTTCTCAGTTGCAAAAGCAGTAAGGACTTGTCACAAAACTGCATTCAGCAAACAACAGAATATGTACTGTCCCACAAAATTGCTAAACATAGGAAGCCATTCGCTGAGGGCGAATTCATTAAAGAATGTTTAATTGACTCTGCAGCAATACCTTTTCCAGACAAGAAAAAAAGTTTCCCTTTCAAGACGAACAGTGACACGGCGTGTTGAGGACATCACAGACAATATGGAACAACAGTTGAAAGACAATGTAATGGATTTCACCTATTTCTCCTTGGCCCTGGATGAGAGCAGTGATGCACGTGACACGGCACAGTTGTTGATATTCTTATGAGGCATAACCCCAGACTTTGAAACGACAGAGGAGCTTGCTTCAGTGCAGTCAATGAAGAGCACAACCACAGGGAAAGATTTATTGGAGGAGGTTAATAAGTGTACGGCAAAGCTGGGACTGAGATTTGAAAAGTTATCCAGTGTGACCACTGATGGGTAACTATACCTGACTTCACTGCTCTAGTCAATGCCCGTCAGAGACTTCACTCCTCTCACTGATTGAGTAGTTTAAATGTAATGTTGAGCTCTCTCCCTTTCTTGTGTTTTTGTGCATGCCCGTTAACAAGAGTTCTGTCCGTGGTTCTGAATGCACAGTGTACTTTTCCCTCTGTGTAGTTCATTGCATGTTTAATAATGAAAATCCCTACCAAAAGGAGAACATGGATGTGGTTTACAGGAAGGAAGAATCCTCTGCTCTCAACTGACTTTTGCCAGACAAGTCAGTTGTGTCTTGATATTATTTTTTGCTTTGATTGTGGCAAGAGAGGCCTGTAGATCCCTTGATGTTACCCTGGGGTTCTTAGAGACTTCTATGAGCATCTTTCGGTCAGCTCTTGGGCTGACTTTGGTGTGACGACCTGCCATAGGTAGTTTGCCAGTGGTCTGGAATTGTCGTAGGACAGTGGAATGATGTACTTTGAATTTCTTGGAAATGAATTTGTAACCCCTCACAGACTCATGGGCATCAATAATCTTTATTCTGAGAGCCTCGGGTAGGTCTTTTGATCTTTGAATGATGTGTTACCACACACCCATATGGTTAAGACCAATTCAGACCAATTATCTTATCTTTATGGAAGGCTGGATCCTCCTAAGTTTCTCTCTAATGTTTTCTAATCATTTACACTTGTTTTAGTACACCTAATTCTAATTTTAGTCATTTTATGTGATGGTAAAGGTAGGGGTGTACTAACTTTTCCCCATAAGGAAAAGGCATTGTTGTTTATTTTAATTGCATAACATTTTCTGTGTGTGATTTGTTAAATTGGGTAACCTTTATCTGACAATAGTGTTGAAGTTAAGATTACATATCCATCTGTCCAAAAACTTTCCAGGAGGTGTACTTACTTTTTCACATTCCCTCAGATTACACTGACCCACAAAGAATTCCAAAACAAATCCAATTTAGATAAACCCCCATATCTACTGGGTGAAATACCACAGTGTGCCATCACAGCAGCAAGAGTTGTGACCTGTTGACACAAGAAAAGGGCAACCAGTGAAGAACAAACACCATTTTAAATCCAACCTATATTTATGTTTATTTATATCCTTTTTGTACATTAACTATTTGCACCTCATTACAACACTGTATATAGACATAATATGACACTTGAAATGTCTTTAATATTTTGTGAGTGTAATGCTTAATGTTAATTTTTGTATTGTTTAATTCACTTTTGTTTATCATCTATTTCACTTGCTTTGGCAGTATGTTTCCCATGCCAATCAAGCCCCTTAAATTGAAATTGATTTGAAATAGAATTTAACTTGAATTGAATAGAGAGGGGGGGAGGGGGGGGGGGGGTTAGGGAGCGAGTAAGAGAGAGAAATAGAGAGAGAGGGAGAAGAAAGTAAGTAAGAGAGCACCCAGAGGGAGCCAGGTCATGACTGAGTAGAGTGGAAGAAGGCCATTTCAATTTGCCCCTTTTTTTTGGTTCAATTATTCACTCCTTTGCTTTGGGGGTGATAGGCCCTCCATCACAGGAGTCTCTCTCTCTCTCTCTCTCTCTCTCTCTCTCTCTCTCTCTCTCTCTCTCTCTCAAGAGAGAGCTATAGCGCTATAGCGTGAGCCGTGTTATAACAGCGCAGAATAACATGACAGTGAGAAATTAGACAAAAAAAGACCTTCTCAGTGATTAAAACTGCATGAGCCCCTGAACTCTCCCTGACTCACAACGACATGATACGCAGGAGGAGTGCGTGCTACTGAAAGTGTCACAGTCTAACACACGGTGGGCAGAGAGTAAGGGGGCCAAGTGGGGTGGTGGGGGAAGGTGGAGGGGGGAATGAGTACAGCACCTCTCGCTCTGAGACACTTGCCACAATCATGTATTTGACGTATGAAGGAAAGGGTATGTCACACAAGCCATCAATCTGCCCTCACAGGTAAGCTAAGGTGACATACAAGCAGTGTTGAGACATTATTAGGACCCTGACAGCAGATAATATTATAGGAAGATTGAAACAGAATAAACAATCTAACAGTGGAAATGCTAGAAAAAAATCATGACATTTAATGAGATATAATTGGAGGGAAAAATTGACAGGGAGGTGGTGACAGGGAGGTGGTGACAGTGAGGTGGTGACAGTGAGGTGGTGACAGTGTGGTGGTGACAGGAAGGTGGTGACAGGGAGGTGTTGGCATTGCTGTTAGAGGGTCCCCGAAGAAGAGCGTGTTCTGTTAAATGAACAGCTACAGCGACCAACAGCTCCTACAATGTTAATGGAAAGAGATTCTCTCCATCGCCTCGCTGTTGCTGACACTGACAGGCCCAGGTCAGACCAAACCACCCTCCTGCTGCTGGTGCTCCACATTGAGGTTCTGCCCTCATCTCCTAAACCAGAGGTCACCAAGACTCCACTGAGCCACCATCACCCATGGCAGAACAGGGGTAAATCCTGAGAGAGTGGGGGCCAGTGACAGGGGACAGCTTGTACATGCTCCTTACAGAGGGGGCCAGGGATAGGGGACAGCTTGTACATGCTCCTTACAGAGGGGGCCAGTGACAGGGGACAGCTTGTACATGCTCCTTACAGAGGGGGCCAGTGACAGGGGACAGCTTGTACATACTCCTTACAGAGGGGCCAGTGACAGGGGACAACTTGTACATACTCCTTACAGAGGGGCCAGTGACAGGGGACAGCTTGTACATGCTCCTTACAGAGGAACACTCTACCTCTCTCCTCCTACATCTACTATTGATACTACAGCCTATACTACAGGATACTTCATATGGCTAATGAAAACGTACTAAAACACAGCATCTGGCCACATCAATTCATCCCTCTCCCATCCCACTCTCTCCTTTATCCAATTCTATCTCTCTCCCAGTGCCCATCAGATGAGAATGAATTATAAAGGAAGGGGTGCTCAATCCAGGAAAATCAATACTAACAATGTCTGTGTTAACCATGCAGCTCCAGAGCATTCTCTCTCACTCCCTCCTTCCCTATCTACCTCTCTCTCTTTTTCTCTCTCTCTCTCTCTCTCCCTCGCTCTCTCTCTCTCTCTTTCTCTCTCTCACTATCTCGGTACCTTTCTCCCTCCTTTCCTCTCTCCCTCCCTTCCTGTCTACCTCCCATCTCTCCCTTCATCTCTCTGTCTCGCTCTCTGACTCTGACTCACAGGAGGAGGGAGACATTACCCAGACCCACCTCTCTCTGCATGCTAAACAGTCTACCGGGGCAAATTAGCTACTTCTGCAGCATAGCACACTCATTATGAAGTTAGTATCGAGGTTTATAGTCTGGTTTACACTTGCTGAGGGAGGAGGTAAATGAAGACTGAACACCACTTGATGAGGGAGGAGGTAAATGAAGACTGAACACCACTTGATGAGGGAGGAGGTAAATGAAGACTGAACACCACTTGATGAGGGAGGAGGTAAATGAAGACTGAACACCACTTGATGAGGGAGGAGGTAAATGAAGACTGAACACCACTTGATGATGGAGGAGGTAAATGAAGACTGAACACCACTTGATGAGGGAGGAGGTAAATGAAGACTGAACACCACTTGATGAGGGAGGAGGTAAATGAAGACAACACCACTTGATGAGGGAGGAGGTAAATGAGGACTGAACACCACTTGATAAGGGAGGGGGTAAATGAAGACTGAACACCACTTGATGAGGGAGGAGGTAAATGAAGACTGAACACCACTTGATGAGGGAGGAGGTAAATGAAGACTGAACACCACTTGATGAGGGAGGAGGTAAATGAAGACTGAACACCACTTGATGAGGGAGGAGGTAAATGAAGACTGAACACCACTTGATGATGGAGGAGGTAAATGAAGACTGAACACCACTTGATGAGGGAGGAGGTAAATGAAGACTGAACACCACTTGATGAGGGAGGAGGTAAATGAAGACAACACCACTTGATGAGGGAGGAGGTAAATGAGGACTGAACACCACTTGATAAGGGAGGGGGTAAATGAAGACTGAACACCACTTGATGAGGGAGGAGGTAAATGAAGACTGAACACCACTTGATGAGGGAGGAGGTAAATGAAGACTGAACACCACTTGATGAGGGAGGAGGTAAATGAAGACTGAACACCACTTGATGAGGGAGGAGGTAAATGAAGACTGAACACCACTTGATGATGGAGGAGGTAAATGAAGACTGAACACCACTTGATGAGGGAGGAGGTAAATGAAGACTGAACACCACTTGATGAGGGAGGAGGTAAATGAAGACAACACCACTTGATGAGGGAGGAGGTAAATGAGGACTGAACACCACTTGATAAGGGAGGAGGTAAATGAAGACTGAACACCACTTGATGAGGGAGGAGGTAAATGAAGACTGAACACCACTTGATGAGGGAGGAGGTAAATGAAGACTGAACACCACTTGATGAGGGAGGAGGTAAATGAAGACTGAACACCACTTGATGAGGGAGGAGGTAAATGAAGACTGAACACCACTTGATGAGGGAGGAGGTAAATGAAGACTGAACACCACTTGATGAGGGAGGAGGTAAATGAGGACTGAACACCACTAACCTACGCTGCTTGGCTCTTCCTCCATCCAGACAGCCCCCGATCCTTTAATACAGTACAAGACCCTTATCCTCCCTCCATCCCGTCCAGCTTGGTGGGGAGGAGGGATGAGGGAAGGGGGAGGGTAGGGAGGAGGGATGAGGGGAGGGTAGGGAGGAGGGATGAGGGGAGGAGTGGCGGGATGAGGGGAAGGAGGAGGGAGGAGGGATGAGGGGAGGGATGGAGGAGGCAACAGATGCATACGGCTCCACTGGGAGTCTGGGCAGGCCAGGGGGCTTCTTCTCAGCCACCCAAACATTTCTCCTCACATCAGTCACGCCATGAAGGCAGGCAGGCATTTATATACAACCCCACCCCCTCCATCCTCCTCTCCTCCATCCATCCCTCTCCCCTCTCTCTCCTCTATCTCTCTCTCTCTCCCCTCCCTCATTCATTACGTACCTCATCCTCCACCCCAGAGTCCCTGGGCCGCCCCTCCCTCCCAGCTCTTCACAGACACCTGCTGGGCTAACACGGCCCCAAAGCATCTATAATTCACAGGGTCAATCGCTCAGAGGAGGGGGGACACCACTGGCTGCCTGCCTGGCTGGCCCACACTGCAATGTAAGCCTGTGTCCCAAATGACACCCTATTCCTTATATAGTGCACTACTTTTGACCAGCACCCCCCCAACCATGTGCTGCTGTGTCCGAATCTGTTTTCAACCTCCATGTTTTCAACCTCCATGTGAGTTGTTTGTTGCAATTAAGCCATGAAGCCCTTAGACCTGACATGTATGACTAACCTCCCACCTAGGTGGCTGACTTCATGTGTTGCATAAGCTCTTCAATATTGCATAGGCCTACGCAGGGATGAAAAATACATCTCCTTGAACTTGAAGCCGGGGAGAGAGAGTTTAGTCCTGAGCAGGGTAGGGAGGTGAACTGACGAACATCGACACTCTGAGGTTAAACAAAGAGGTGCTGGGAAGCAGGGAAGCAGGAAAGAGGGAAGCAGGAAGTAGGGAAGCAGGAACGCAGGGGGGCAGGAAGCAGGGATGCAGGAAGAATGAAGCAGGAAGCAGGGTAATGGTGTTACAACACCTGAACCCTCTGTCAAAGGGTTTAAAGAACCAATGGCATAACCTTCCATGCACTGTAGAGCCTACGTTTATTCAAATCTTCTCCAAACTGACACTGTATTGTGTTTATTATGGATCCCCATTAGTTCTGCCAAGGCAGAAGCTACTCTTCATAATAGGGGGGAGGGAGGAGGCAACAGGTGCATAAGGCTCCACTGGGAGTCTGGGCAGGCCAGAGGTGCATAAGACTCCACTGGGAGTCTGGGCAGGCCAGAGGTGCATAAGGCTCCACTGGGAGTCTGGGCAGGCCAGAGGTGCATAAGACTCCACTGGGAGTCTGGGCAGGCCAGAGGTGCATAAGGCTCCACCCAAACATTTCTCCTCACATCAGTCACGCCATGCAGGCTGGCATTTATATACAACCACACCACCTCCATCCCTTTCCCCTCGCTCTCCTCTCCATCCTCCATCCCTCTCTCTCTCTCCCCTCCCTCATTCATTACTCACCTCATCCTCCATCCCAGAGTCCCTGGGCCCTCCCCTCCCTCCAGCTCTTCACAGATCCCCATTAGTTCTGCCAAGGCAGCATCTACTCTTCCTAGGGTTTATTATGGATCCCCATTAGTCCTGCAAAGGCAGCAGATACTCTTCCTGGGGTTTATTATGGATCCCCATTACCTCTGATAAGGCAGCAGCTACTCTTCCTGGGGTCCAGCCAAATGAAGACAGTTATATACAATTTAAAAAGCATTACAATACATTTCACAACAGATTTCACAACACATTGAGTGTGTTCCCTCAGGTCACTACTCTACAACCACATACTGTATCTACAACTCCAAATCCATGTGTACGTGTGTATAGTGCGTATGTTATCAGGTGTGTGTATGCGTGTGTCTGTGCCTCTATGTGTCTCTTCACAGTCTATGTTGTTCCAAAAGGTATATTTTTAAGTGTTTTTTTAATCAGATTTTACTGTTTGCATGAGTTACTTGATGTGGAATAGAGTTCCATTTAGTCATGGCTCTATGAAGTACTGTGTGCCTCCAATAGTCTGTTCTGGACTTGGAAGGCAGAGCGTTTTATTATGGACAGACCTCTCCCCATCTTAGATACTGTTGCATCAATATGTTTTGACTATGACAGTTTACAATCCAGGGTTACTACAAGCAGTTTAGTCTCCTCATCTTGCTAAATTTTACACAATATTAATTACAAGATTTAGTTGAGGTTTAGGGTTTAGTGAATGATTTGTCCCAAATACAATGCTTTTAGTTTTGAAATATTTGGGACTAATTTATTTCTTGCCACCCATTCTGAAACTAACTGCAGCTCTTTGTTAAGTGTTGCAGTGATTCCACTTGCTGTAGTAGCTGACGTGTATCGTGTTGAGTCATCTGCATAGATAGGCTTTACTCAAAGCCAGTGGCATGTCATTAGTAAAGACTGAAAAAAGTAAGGGGCCTAGACAGCTGCCCTGGGGAATACCTGACTTTACCTGGATTATGTTGGAGAGTCTTCCATTAAAAAACACCCTCTGTGTTCTGTTAAACAAGTAACTCTCTATCCACAATATAGCAGGGGTTGTAAAGCCATAACACATATGTTTTTCCAGCAGGAGATTATGATCGATAATGTCAAAAGCTGCACTAAAGTCTAACAAAACAGCTTTATTATAAATTTCTCTCAGCCAATCATCAGTCATTTGTGTATGTGCCATACATGTTGAATGCCCTTTCCCATAAGCAAGCTGAAAATGAGTTGTTAATTTGTTTACTGTGAAATAGCATTGTATTTGGCAAACACCATTTTTTTCAAAAGTTTACAAAGGGTTGGAAACAGGCTGATTGGTCAGCTGTTTGAGCCAGTAAAGGGTGCTTTGCTATTCTTGAGTAGCGGAATGGCTTGCTTCCCTCCAAGCCTGAGGGTACACACTTTCCTGTAGGCTTAGAGTGAAGAGATGGCAAATAGGAGTGGCAATATCGTCTGCTGTCATCCTCAGTGATTATCCAGAAAATTACAATGCTAGTCTTTGATAATTTGGTCAGTTGTGCATGGATGTGTTGGTTCAGAATTTGTTGTTGGCTAAGTTTGCTAATCATTATTAAAGTAGTTGGCAATATCAGTGAGTTTTGTGATGAATGAGCCATCTTATTCAATGAATAATGGAGCTGAGTTTGCCTTTTTGCCCAAAATGTAATTTAAGGTGATCCAAAGCTTTTTAGTATCATTCTTTATATAATTTATCTTTGTTTCATAGTATAGTTTCTTCTTATTTTTGTTCAGTTTAATCACGTGATTTCTCAGTTTCCAGTATGTTTGCCAATCGGCTGTGCAGTCAGACTTTGACCATTGACCATTCCTTTTGCCTTATCCGTCTCAACCATACCATTTTTTTTATTCCTCATAAATCCACAGAGAGTTAACAGTTTTTACAGTCATTTTCTTAATGGTTGTATGCTTATTAGTAACTGGAATAAGCAATTTAATAAATGTGTCAAGAGCAGCGTCTGGCTTCTCCTCATTACACACCAGAAACGAGCAAATATTCTTTACATCCTCAACATAGGAATCACTACAAAACTTCTTGTATGACCTCTTATACACTACGGAACTTTGGTTCTCCTAGATATGGCTACTATATTGTGATCACTACATTCGATGGATTTGGTTGGAGCATAGTGAAGATGTGATCAATACAAGTAAATGATTTAATTCCTGTGCTGTTTATAACTACCCTGGTAGGTTGACTGATAACCTGAACCAGATTGCAGGAACTGGTTACAGATTGAAGCTTTTTCTTGTCCTAAATACAGTTTTTTTTATCGCTTTGGTATTATTTTCACAAGTATGTGGTAAAATTTCAGCTCTCTGGTCTTGGCCATTGTGGAGAGATTGGAGTCTGTTTGATTGAGTGTGTGGACAGGTGTCTTTTATACAGGTAACGAGTTCAAACAGGTGCAGTTAATACAGGTAATGAGTGGAGAACAGGAGGGCTTCTTAAATAAAAACTAACAGGTCTGTGAGAGCCGGAATTCTTACTGTTTGGTAGGTGATCAAATACTTATGTCATGCAATAAAATGCAAATTAATTATTTAAAAATCATACAATGTGATTTTCTGGATTCTGGATTCCATCTCTCACAGTTGAAGTGTACCTATGATAAAAATTACAGACCTCTACATGCTTTGTAAGTAGGAAAACCTGCAAAATCGGCAGTGTATCAAATACTTGTTCTCCCCACTGTATGTAGGATCCCTAATTAGAGACAATGCACTGCAGCTGCCTCTAATTAGGGATCCAACACAAACCACCACCAGAAACAGAAAGAATAGACCTGTCAGACTCTGACCATGTCTACATAGAGAAGCAAATGGTCTTCTCTATGGCCAGAGCCTGACAATCAAAGAGGTCAAAGAGGTGGGCATGGGCCCTGTCAAAGAGGTTGGCATGGGCCCTGTCAAAGAGGTGGGCATGGGTCCATCAAAGAGGTCAAAGAGGTGGACATGGGCCCCGTCAAAGAGGTGGGCATGGGCCCCGTCAAAGAGGTGGGCATGGGCCCCGTCAAAGAGGTGGGCATGGGCCCCGTCAAAGAAGTGGGAATGGGCCCTGTCAAAGAGATGGGCATGGGCCCCATCAGAGAGGTGGGTATGGGCCCTGTCAAAGAGGTGGGCATGGGCCCCGTCAAAGAGGTGGGCATGGGCCCCGTCAAAGAGGTGGGCATGGGCCCCGTCAAAGAGGTGGGCATGGGCCCCATCAAAGAAGTGGGAATGGGCCCTGTCAAAGAGGTAGGCATGGGCCCCATCAGAGAGGTGGGCATGGGCCCTGTCAAAGAGGTGGGCATGGGCCCTGTCAAAGAGGTGGGCATGGACCCTGTCAAAGAGGTTGGCATGGGTCCATCAAAGAGGTCAAAGAGGTGGGCATGGGCCCCATCAGAGAGGTGGGCATGGGCCCTGTCAAAGAGGTGGGCATGGACCCTGTCAAAGAGGTTGGCATGGGTCCATCAAAGAGGTCAAAGAGGTGGGCATGGGCCCATCAAAGAGGTCAAAGAGGTGGGCATGGACCCTGTCAAAGAGGTTGGCATGGGTCCATCAAAGAGGTCAAAGAGGTGGGCATGGGCCCATCAAAGAGGTGGACATCAGAGAGAGGGAGGCAGATAGTAGGGAACTGTTGTGTATGATGAGGTCTGGGCCATCGTCATTGACCATATGGTAAACAGAGTCCTTACTATGGCACAGGCTGCCAGATTAGTTCACCCCAATCTGAAAAGATCAACTATAAATTCGATCATGAGAACATTTCACCAAGAAAACAGGTAAGTCTGCAGGATATGCACTATGCTTTACAATTACATTTACAGTAAATTACATATTGTAATGCATGTAAATTCACAAAACATGTTACAGTATTGAAACAGTATGATCTATTGACAGTATACACTGTTCTACCCTCAGAATTGACAGAAGACCCCATGGTGGTGGCCGTGTGCTGACCGTCCAGCAGGAATGGGCAATGGTGGAAATGGTGAGGGCCAGGAGAACGACGACACCTTTGCCATTGTGGCATCCATCAGCCTACCAACAATCACCCGCTTTTTGAAGAGACACCAGGTCTCTATGAAACACATTTACTTGGTGCCTTTTGAGAGAAACGACTGGGTGAAACAACTGTGGGCAGAGTATGTTCAGGTACAGCACTTTATTACTGTATTACTGTTACTATTTGATACACATACTACTTCACAATATCATAATGGAACCGTAAAAATAACTGACCAAAATATATTTTTAGAGGGTGATGGGGCTTGATGCTACTGTGAACCATCACAAGTATATTTTTGTTGATGACGCGGGCTTCAACCTAGCCAAAACCTGGCACTGTGGGCGGAACCTCATCGGCCAACGGGTGACCGTCCAAGAGCCTGGACAACGTGGGGAAACATCTCCATGTGCGCAGCTATCTCTGAAGATGGTGTGGTAGGACGTAGGCTATTACTTGGATCTTACAACGCTGCACACCCAATTGTGTTTCTCAATGAAATTGAGCAGGCCTGTTAAGGTGAAGGGGTCACCTATGTCATTGTGTGGGACAATGTCAGGTTCAACCATTGAAATGATGATTTCTCTGGTATTGGAGGAATTAAGATGTGAGAAGGAAAATACAATGCTCAATCAAAGAGTTGACACAAACATTTATTATTAGACGGATCCGGTATCCCTAAACAAACCACCAGGTGAGTGTAGCTTGTCATAGGAACCCTGAATGAGCGTTTACATGTGGTTTATATACTAAATGACTGTTACCGATAAGGTAATCCTTCAGCCTGCTTCCATGAGCAGAGTGCCCCAAATATCCTTCATGCTGGCCTGTGTCTCCAATGACACAAAATGCTTAGGAACCACATTCTATAGAAAGGTCACAGCCAGAATAGCTTGCACTCCTAGTTACAACTTAGCAAAAACATTTCCATAGATAAGCCATAGCATAGAAATGCTGCATATCAACCATGCAGAGGTGGTTCAGGCATGGTTTTGGGCCCATCCTTATTCGTGACCCGATACCTTTTTATTTATTTTTATTTTTTTATTTCACCTTTATTTAACCAGGTAGGTCAGTTGAGAACAAGTTCTCATTTGCAACTGCGACCTGGCCAAGACAAAGCAAAGCAGTGCGACAAAAACAAGACAGAGTTACACAGTAAACAAACATAGTCAAAAACACAATAGATAATCTATATACAGAGTGCAAAATGTAGTGCAAAAGGAGGTTAGGAGGTAGGACAATAAATAGACCATAGTGGTGAAATAAATTACAGATTATCATCATTAACACAGGAATGAAGGATGTGCAAATTATGATGTACAAATAGATATACTGGAGTGCAAGATTTGGGAAAATAACAAAAATAAATATAAATATGGGGATGAGGTAGTAGTGTGGGCTATTTACAGAAGGGCTATATACAGGTGCAGTGATCGATAAGCAGCTTTGACAACTGATGCTTAAAGTTATTGAGGGAGATAGGAACCTCTAGCTTCAATGATTTTTGCAATTCGTTCCAGTCATTGGCAGCAGCGAACTGGAAGGAATGGCGGCCAAAGGAGGTGTTGGCTTTGGGGGTGACCAGTGAGATATACCTGCTGGAGCGCATGCTACGGGTGGGTGTTGCTATCGTGACCAGTGAGCTGAGATAGGGCGGGGATTTACCTAATAAAGACTTATAGATGACCTGGAGCCAGTGGGTTTGGCGACGAATATATAATGAAGGCCAGCCAACGAGAGCATACAGGTCGCAGTGGTGGGTAGTGTATGGGGCTTTGGTGACAAAACGGATGGCACTGTGATAGACTACATCCAATTTGCTAAGTAGAGTGTTGGAGGCTAGTTTGTAAATGACATCGCCGAAATCAAGGATCGGTAGGATAGTCAGTTTTACAAGGGCATGTTTGGCAGCATGAGTGAAGGAGGCTTTGTTGCGAAATAGGAAGCCAATTCTGGATTTAATTTTGGATTGGAGATGGTTGATGTGAGTCTGGAAGTTGAGTTTACAGTCTAACCAGATGCCTAGGTATTTGTAGGTGTCCACGTATTCTAATTCGGACCCGTCGAGAGTAGTGATGATAGTCCGGTGGGCGGGTGCTGGCAGCGTTCGATAGAAAAGCATGCACTTAGTTTTACTAGCGTTTAAGAGCAGTTGGAGGCCACGGAAGGAGTGTTGTATGGCATTGAAGCTTGTTTGAAGGTTAGTAAACACAGTGTCCAAAGAGGGGCCAGATGTATACAGAATGGTGTCATCTGCGTAGAGATGGATCAGAGAGTCACCAGCAGCGAGAGCGACATCGTTGATGTATATAGAGAAAAGGGTTGGCCCAAGAATTGAACCCTGTGGCACCCCCATAGAGATTGCCAGAGGATCGGACAATAGGCCCTCCGATTTGACACACTGAACTCTGTCTGCAAAGTAGTTAGAGAACCAGGCAAGGCAGTCACTTGAGAAACCAAGGCTGTTGAGTCTGCCAATAAGAATGCGGTGATTGACAGAGTCGAAAGCCTTGGCCAGGTCGATGAAGACGGCTGCACAGTACTGTCTTTTATCGATGGCGGTTATGATATCGTTCAGTACCTTGAGCGTAGCTGAGGTGCACCCATGACCAGCTCGGAAACCAGATTGCATAGCAGAGAAGGTACGGTGGGATTCGAAGTGGTCAGTTATCTGTTTGTTAACTTGGCTTTCGAAAACTTTAGAAAGGCAGGGCAGGATGGATATTGGTCTATAACAGTTTGGGTCTAGAGTGTCTCCTCCTTTGAAGAGGGGGATGACCGCGGCAGCTTTCCAATCTCTAGGGATCTCAGACGATACGAAAGAGAGGTTGAACAGGCTAGTGATAGGTGTTGCAACAATACCTGCCCCCATAAGAAATGTCCCCCTCAGTAATCAATAAAGTACCTACCTACCTATCTATCTATCTATCTATCTATCTATCTATCTATCTATCTATCTATCTATCTATCTATCTATCTATCTATCTATCTATCTATCTATCTATCTATCTATCTATCTATCTATCTATCTATCTATCTATCTATACTCTCCTTTCCTCAAGCCTATTGAATACTTTTTGGAAGGTGTATGATCACCATCCCCATTAACATGCCACCCTCCTTCTGGCCATAGACGAGGCATGCGACGATATCGATGCAGACTAATGTCAAGCTTGGATTCGCCATGCCAAAAGGTTTTACCCACGGTGCATGAACATTGAGGACATTCACTGTGATGTGGATGAGAATTTATGGCCAAATTAAGACAGGCTTGATGCAAATGAATGCGTGCTAAACAATATGTTTTATTTTCATAACATTTGATTACAGACAGTACACCTGTGTTGCAATTATATCTGAAAAACAAATGTTTTCATTGATCACACCTTTGATTACACGTTGGATAGATATTATGGAAATGATAGATTTTCTGTCAATTTTGTTGGGTAATGTAAGTGTATTGCCTAATGTGAAAACGGTGTAATTTACAGTGCAGTAGTATTGTAAGGGCTGGGTAGTGGTGAAGCCGCTAACTCCCATCATTGGGAGTGGATGAGCCACAACCCAGTCCTTACTTCAGTTAGGGAGGATTAATGATCCCTAATCAGAGACAGCTGTCTAGTGTTGTCTCTGATTGGGGAGAGTATTTAGCAGTCCTCCACATAAACCTGCATGTGGATCATTGTTTCTTTGTGTTTGTCTGCATGTTGCAGAACTCACAAGTAAGTCACTGTGTTTTTGGTAGTAAGTCATTTATTTTCACTCTCCTTGTTTATTTGTTATGCTTCGTGAGAACATCTCATACAAATAAAAAGGATGTCACTCCACGATCGCTCCACGTATCGTCCCTTCACTCCTCACCGTGACAAGTATAATACTTTCAGCACTTCTAAGGACGATTTGAAACACGTATCTTGTATTGTTTGCTATTGGATTAACTGGAAGTTAAAACAACTAAATTGAAAAGATATGTTGTGTTTTGGTGATTAAACCAATGTTCTCATTACATTTCATAAACTTATATTTTGAGTCAATGGTTGTGTGGTGAGAGATGTTTACACAATAGGTTTTGAATGAGAGACTGCATTACAAGTGTGACCAGTTTGGAGATTTGTACTAAGAGTTGTGAAAATGTACCACATACAGTACATTTGAAAATAGTATGAAAGCAATAAATGTTTTTTTACTTCAATTGCATTTGACATGAAATCCTCTCTAAGCTTTACAGGAATATGACTCTGAACATATACTGCAACACTTCCACCATTGGCATTCCTGTCTCTTCTGAAGATGTTGAAACCATGTATTGCTACCACTGTATCATCAAATGTATTATCTAAGTGAGTTTCAGAGATAGTCAATATATGAATGTTATCTGTTACTAGCAAGTTATCAATTTTTTGATTGTTTTTATTGCTACTGGAAGGCTTATCAGAGTAGACAGTGATATTTATGTTTGACAGAGGCATTCAGGGGAGTTAGTGGGATATGAATTAGGTTACCTACATTATGACTGCAAACGCCCCTGAGAAAAAGTAGATTTGCAGCAGCACTACGACAACTCAGCTACACAATGGTAGGGATCATGAAATTTCGCCCCCGGGTATCAATAAAGTACCTATCTATCTATCTATCTATCTATCTATCTATCTATCTATCTATCTATCTATCTATCTATCTATCTATATATCTCTCTATCTATCTATCTATCTATCTATCTATAGGGTTTGGGTCACTGAGAAGTCATTGTCTCAATGCAGTCTTGAAATGTAAGGACAGGGTCCAGGAGCAAAGATGATTTAGATGGACTCCGTCATTCCTGTAGAGCATCTTCTGTTTCCAAAAGTTATCTATAAAAGTTATGCCAACAGAGCTACAGTAGTCTTTTAGCCAGGTGTGTAATGCCCATAGCCTGAATCTTCCACAGCTGTGGCCCAGCGATGGTACTGGGCCTGAAATTTTTGGAATCTTTCAGAGCTAGTATCAGATCTTTAAAATCCACATGGGCTACAACAGAGTCAGCCCCTGGTAGCTGGGGCTGACTTCACATAATTGAAGGAAGGATGAATGGGCAAATTTACGAGGAGCACCTGGTCGAGGCAAATTTATGGTGAAATGATTGTCAGTTGGGACTGAACCAGCTGATATTAATTTGCACTGACAGGGGGCTGGATTGCTTTTTAATTACTGATAGTTTTCAGCTGTTATCTTGGCTTTCCATGCCTTTTTGAACCTCCCATTCTTCATGTGTTCAATACTTTTTCCCTGTGTCATTTCACATTATTACACATAACTTAATTTCTGAACTTATTTGTTTTGGTTTCTTTGTATGTATGGATTACTTGGGTTGTTACCAACATCTGATGAACATTTCATGTCAATAGCACCTGGAAATATATTTACTGAGAAAAATGGTGACGTGTTCAATACTTATTTCACCTGTTGTACAAACAAACACTAACATGATGAAGTAAGATGAGAGCTCAGAATAAGAACTGTCGCTGATGGCATTGGAATGGAAATTATTGGTTTCTCGAGGTATGAATTGTCAAATAATTTCTATAACGCTCCATCCATATAATAGAAGATGCCTGCGCCCCGCACCAAAACATATAATAGAAGATGCCTGCGCCCCGCACCAAAACATATAATAGAAGATGCCTGCACCCCACACCAAAATATATAATAGAAGATGCCTGCGCACCGCACCAAAACATATAACAGAAGATGCCTGCGCCCCGCACCAAAACATATAATACAAGATGCCTGTGACCCGCACCAAAACATATAATAGAAGATGCCTGTGCCCCGCACCAAAACATATAATAGAAGATGCCTGCACCCCGCACCAAAACATATAATAGAAGATGCCTGCGCCCCGCACCAAAACATATAATAGAAGATGCCTGTGCCCCAAAACATAAACAAGAACAAAGTGACACCCAAAAATAGACTGTTTGCATTGCCACAAAAACAAACAAGCCCTTTCTAAAGCCACACTAATGTCTTGTTAAAGTGTAGTGTAGTGTACCAATGTGATCTTGGTATTCACAAGGATTGCCCTCCCCTTTGATAAGAGAATAGGAGGTATGAAAGAGAGCGAGCTCTGCTCCACGTCGTCCATTAAGCTCAAAACTGTTCAGATGATGTATGGAGACTAGGGATGGTTCCACAGTCATTTGAAACCCAGTAAAAGAGTCTCTCTTAGGCCTGTGAGATGTGTACATGTCAATGTGTTCCCCACCCTCTCCACTCCTCCACCCGACTCGGTCCCTACTGATGCACCACTGATCAGACAGTAAGAAACCAAGCTTCTTCTTTCCCTCAGCTAGAGTTGGGCAGAGCTGTCAGCAGCTCCAGCTCTGTTTACATGGCCCTTTGATCCAGGCTCTCTCTGCTCCGCGCTGTTTATTTACCCTCAGACGTAGAGACATGTAAGAGTGCAGTGCTGCACATCATTAAATGGGACTCAAAGAGGAAGGGTTCGTCACACTGGTCCTCAAACCAATAATGTTATCACAGTCACAGGGGAGGAAGGGGGTCGTCACACTGGTCCTCAAACCAATAATGTTGTCACAGTCACAGGGGAGGAAGGGGGTCGTCACACTGGCCCTCAAACCAATAATGTTGTCACAGTCACAGGGGAGGAAGGGTTTGTCACACTGGTCCTCAAACCAATAATGTTGTCACAGTCACAGGGGAGGAGGGGTTCGTCACACTGGTCCTCAAACCAATAATGTTGTCACAGTCACAGGGGAGGAAGGGTTTGTCACACTGGTCCTCAAACCAATAATGTTGTCACAGTCACAGGGGAGGAAGGGTTCGTCACACTGGTCCTCAAACCAATAAGTAAGTCATGGCATATGTCCCAAATGGCACCCCATTCACTACTTTTGACCTGGGCATTATATAGGGAATGCACTATATAGGGAATAGGGTACCATTTGGGATGCAGGCAAAGAGCCATGTATCATTCATTCATCCAATATTTACAGTTGAAGTCGGAAGTTTACATACACCTTAGTCAAATACATTTAAACTCAGTTTTTAACAATTCATGACATTTAATCCTAGTAAAAATTCCCTGTCTTAGGTCAGTTAGGATCACCACTTTATTTTAAGAATGTGAAATGTCAGAATAATAATAGAGAGAATGATTTATTTCAGCATTTATTTATTTCATCACATTCCCAGTGGGTCAGAAGTTTACATACACTCACTTAGTATTTGGTAGCATTGCCTTTAAATTGTTTAACTTGGGTCAAACGTTTCGGGTAGCCTTCCACAAGCTTCCCACAAGAAGTTGGGTGAATTTTGACACATTCCTCCTGACAGAACTGGTGTAACTGAGTCAGGTTTATAGGCCTCCTTGCTCGCACACACGTTTTCAGTTCTGCCCACAAATTTTCTATAGGATTGAGGTCAGGGCTTTGTGATGGCCAATCCAATACCTTGACTTTGTTGTCCAAGCTTTAACTTCCTGACTGATTTCTTGAGATGTTGCTTCAATATATACACATAATTTTCCTTCCTGGTGATGCCATTTATTTTGTGAAGTGCACCAGTCCCTCCTGCAAAAAAGCACCCCCACAACATGATGCTGCCACCCCCATGCTTCACGGTTGGGATTGTGTTCTTCAGGTTGCAAGTCTCCCCCTTTTTCCTCCAAACATAATGATGGTGAACATGGTACCTTCAGGCGTTTGGAAATTGACCCCAAGGATGAACCAGACTTGTGGATGTCTATAATTTTTTTACGAGGTCTTGGCTCATTTCTTTGGATTTTCCCATGATGTTGAGCAAAGAGGCACTGAGTTTGAAGGTAGGCCTTGAAATACATCCACAGGTACACCTCCACTTGATCAAATTATGTCAATTAGCCTATCAGAAGCTTCTAAAGCCATGACATAATTTTCTGGAATTTTCCAAGCTGTTTAATCAACTTAGTGTATGTAAACTTCTGACCCACTGGAATTGTGATATAGTGAATTATAAGTGAAATAATCTGTCTGTAAACAATTTTTGGAAGAATTACTTTTGTCATGCACAAAGTAGATGTCCTAACAGACTTTCCAAAACTATAGTTTGTTAACATGAAATCTGTGGAGTGGTTAAAAAATGGGTTTTAATGACTTCATCCTAAGTGTATGTAAACTTCCGACTTCAACTGTAAGTAATGCACTCATCCAGTACAGTTCATATTCTTCTTCAGGGTGTCTGTCTGTCTGTGTCTGACCTGTTCCAAGCATACATCACCAGGGATCAGTAAAAGTGCAGTCTACAAGCCTGGTCTCATAGACTAGACGTAACATAGTCAATGTAAATCCAGGACACTCTAATAAGAATAACATGTTACATTTTGGTATGGTAACATAAGATAGCAGGAGGGTGGTTGGTCAGGGTGGATGGGTGAGCGTATAACACGAAAGTCTCGCAAACCAAAGATTGCATGTTCGAATGTCATCACGGACAACTTTAGCTAATTAGCAACTTTGCCACTACTTAGTATTTTTTAACTACTTAGCATGTTAGTTAACCCTTCCACTAACCTTAACCCTTTAACCTAACTCCTAAACGTAACCTCAACCCTAACCATATTCCCTAACTCTAAACCCTAGCCTAGCTACGTTAGCCACCTAGCTAACGTTAGAGTTAGCCACCTAGCCACCTAGTTAACGTTAGCATTAGCCACCTAGCCACCTAGCTAATGTTAGCCATACACACCATACGAAACCTAACATAGCATATTAAATGGAGAGAGACAGATTTACGTTTACTATGTTACGTCTATCCTTGAGTCCAGCTTGAGTCTACAGAGACGGAACTGAGAAAGAGATGAATCCGACCATCAAGAACTCCTGTTAAAACGTCAAACACCAAACTCAGCCTCAGCCATAAGTAGATGAGAACTCAGTCAGAACAGAAGTTACAAGATTAATTCCTATATGCTGCCTGGAGCAGCCCACTCAGGAGACTGGCCCTACGTCCCAAATGGCATCCTATTCTGTTGTTGACCAGGGCCCATTCTCATCTACTTGTGGGTGAGTTGGGTGTGGTGCACTATAAAGGGAATAGGGTGCCATTTGGGACGCAGACTGGGGCAGAGAGAGAGCGTCTGTCTGACATGATGGAACTCCTGGTGGAGATGACACTCGTGTTTCACTGAATTATCAGGCTGCCTGCCTGGGGGAGAACAGAGGGAACTACTTCTCACCTTACCCACACCCCACTACCTGGTCTGACAGCACATTAGCTGTCAGACCAGGTCATATGTGTGTGTGTGTGTGTAATTGAGTGAGTGAAGGAGTGAAGGAGTGAAGGAGTGAGAGAGAGAGAGAGAGAGAGAGAGAGAGAGAGAGAGAGAGAGAGAGAGAGAGAGAGAGAGAGAGAGAGAGAGAGAGAAATAATTACAGACAAAATACAATTTTTGATTTTTAAGTAATTTTGCCTTTCATTTGACCTTCATTCCCTCCAACCACAAGTTTAGGAATTACACTGCTAAATCCCCATTTCTGTCCATACTGAATGTCACAGGGAGAAACCAACACTTTATCTTAATGGAGGAATCAGCCTTATGCTAAAATATCAGCAACGATGTAGAGGAAGAACTGCCCTGCTCTGCACTCCCCCTGCAAATGAAAGTCTCTGAGAGTTGGGCTCTGTTTCTTTCTGGGGTGATCATTCTGCTATTGAAGATTTTCAGAGCCACAGTTGAAATAATATGTTAATATCTGTACCCCATGTGGCGCTGACTGGCTGACGCACTATCAGCAGAAAAGCAGCCGCTGCATTCGGGTGCCAGTGTGGTCAAATAAACCGAGGGAAGGCGTGATTAAAAACCTGTACTAAGAAACACACAAGACAACAGGAGCAATTTAAAAGGACTCTGAACTCTGTTGGGAATTAGATGCTGGTGCCTCCCATGGAGTATCCGCGTGACAACCTAAATAAAGCTCAGTTATTCAAGATAATACCCTGATATGAGATGGTTTTGGTGAACTGAAAAATTATCAGGTTTGTTATAGTAGTATATCAAATGGGATGTTGAGGTATCTTCAGTTCAGAGGTCAAATACTAGTTTAAAAGACAAAACAGGGCTGACTAACGGTTCAAAGCAGCGGGTAGCGGTTCTATCTTCTCTGACGACAGAACTTTGGCCATCATTTAACTTTTCCTTTATTGACAATTGTACATGTTTAATATAACCCCCGTCGACACCCAGCAGGTGATCTACTGCACACGGTCCACGTTCGTTATGGTGGGTCTTGTCCTTAACGGTATCAAGAGCCTCTATCATCAAATCAAATCAAATGTTATTTGTCATATGCGCCAACAGCTGTAGACCTTACTATGAAATGTTTGCTTACAAGCCCTTAACCAACAATGCAGTTTTAAGAAAATAGAGTTAAGAAAAGATTTACTAAATAAAAAATAATAACAATAACAAGGCTATATACAGGGGCTACCGGTAACGAGTCAATGTGCGGAGACACAGGTTAGTTGAGGTAATCTGTTCTCTCTGCTGCCGTGCGGTAGCAGAGAGAACAGTCTATGACTTGGGTGACTGGATTCTTTGACATTTTTTGGGGCCTTCCTCTGACCCCAACTAGTATATAGGTCCTGAATGGCAGGAAGCTTGGCCCCAGTGATGTACTGAGCCTTACGCATTACCCTCTGTAGCGCCTTAAGGTCGAAGGCCGTGCAGTTGCCATACCAGGCTGTCATGCAACCGGTCAGGATGCTCTCGATGGTGCAGCTGTAGGACTTTTTGAGGTTCTTTTCAGTCTCCTGAGAGGGAAAAGGCATTGTCGTGCCCTCTTCACTACTGTCTTAGTGTGTTTTGACCATGTTTGTGTTTGTTGATGTGGACACCAAGGAACTTGAAACTCTCATTCCACTACAGCCCTGTCGATGTGAATGGGGGCGTGTTCGGTCCTCCTTTTCCTGTAGTCCACGATCAGCTCCTTTGTCTTTCTCACATTGAGGGAGAGGTTGTTGTCCTGGCACCACACTGCCAGGTCTCTGACCTCCTCCCTATAGGTTGTCTCATCGTTATCGGTGATCAGGCCTACCACTGTTGTGTTGTCAGCAAATATAATGATGGTGTTGGAGTCGTGCTTGGCCATGCAGTCATGGGTGAACAGGGAGTACAGGAGGGGATTAAGCACGCACCCCTGAGGGGCCCCCATGTTGAAGATCAGCGGGGAAGATGTGTTGTTACCTACCTTTACCACCTGGGGGCGGCTCATCAGGAAGTCCAAGATCCAGTTGCAGATGGAGGTGTTCAGTCCCAGGGTCCTTCGCTTAGTGATGAGCCTTCTGGGCACTATGGTGTTGAACGCTGAGCTGTATTCAATGAACAGCATTCTCACAGAGGTGTTCCTTTTGTCCAGGTGGGAAAGGGCCTAGGGTTTCCGGGATGATGGTGTTGATTAAAGCCACGACCAGCCTTTCAAAGCACTTCATGGCTACTGACGTGAGTGCTACGGGGCGGTAGTCATTTAAGCAGGTTACCTTCGCTTTCTTGGGCACAGGGACTATGGTGGTCTTCTTGAAACATGTAGGTATTACAGACTCGGTCAGGGAGAGGTTGAAAATGTCAGTGAAGACACTTGCCAGTTGTTCCGCATGTCCTGGTAATCCGCCCGGTGGCCTTGTGTATGTTGACCTGTTTAAAGGTCTTGCTCACATCGGCTACGGAGAGCATGATCACACAGTCGTCTGGTGCTCTCATGCATGCTTTAGTGTTGCTTGCCTCAAAGCGAGCATAAAAGGCATTTAGCCCATCTGGTAGGCTCGTGTCACTGGGCAGCTCGCGGCTGGGTTTCCCTTTGTAGTCCGTAATAGTTTGCAAGGCCTGCCACATCTAACGAGCGTCAGAGCCGGTGTAGTAGGATTCAATCTTAGTTCTGGATTGACGCTTTGCCTGTTTGAAAACCCAGCCAACTGTATATTATCTGTGTCGTCGTTCAGCCACGACTCTGTGAAACATAAGATATTACAGTTTTAAGTGTCCCGTTGGTAGGACAGTCTTGATCTTCAGTGATTGAACGTTGGCCAATAGAACGGATGGTAGAGGCGGGTTACCCACTCGCCAACAAATTCTCACAAGGCACCCGGATCTGCGACCCCTGAATCTCCTGCTTTTCTTCATGTGAATGACAGGGATTTTGGCCTGGTCTGGGAGAAACAGTATATCCTTCGCGTCAGACTCATTAAAGAAAGAATCTTTGTCCAGTTCGAGGTGAGTAATCGCTGTTCTGATATCCAGAAGCTCTTTCCGGTCATAAGAGATGGTAGTAGCAACATTATGTACAAAATAAGTTACAAATAACACGAATAAACACAAAATAGCACATTTGGTTAGGAGCCTGTGAAACAGCAGCCATCCCCTCTGGCGCCATTATTAGATATCTGATTGAGAAGATGAACACTGTTCTGACCACTGTGGGCGCTCCTCTTCAGTTAGTTCACCTCTGAACTAGTCTTCCTAGCCCCATGCTCTAGGCCTTGGACACATGACAAGGGGAACCAAGAATCCGCTCACAATGAGGCTGTATCCCAAATGGCACACTATTCCTTATATAGTGCACTACTTTTGACCAGGACATATAGGGTCAAAAGTAGTTCCAACTAGTGCACTATATGGGGAATAGGGTGCCCTTTGGGATGCAGCATTATTACCCAGTAGTAAGTAATCCTCTGGCTGCATGGTGTGATCTTGACTCTGGCTTGCTGTCTTTAAACCCGGGGACCAATAGAAGCAGTGGGACCCATGGCCTCTCAGGACTCATCACCATGGCCCTGCAGCTTGAGATGATTTGATCCCCTCACAGCAGACACTGATGTACACAGAGGCTTACAGACACGTAGCTACTCTAGTGCCTTGCTAAGCCCTTCCTAATGCACTAGGCTTCTGAGGCTCCCCTCCCTGAATCCCCCGATACCACAGAACCTCCCAGAGAAAGACAGAGCAGTTCTAGGATTACACCACTCTAATACGTTTTTATTTCCCCCACAGTTTGCATAGACCCAGCGGAGCTCTGCCTGTATGGATCTGGAGAGGATCTGAAAATCTCATTACAACTGAGCAAATACGGGAGGCATAATAATAATAAAACACTGGCTATTAAGTTAGAAACAAAAGACGTGGTAATGGCCAGTAGATTGCAACTTGTCAAATAAACGACGCATGAAGGGGCCTGTTGGAGATGGAGATGGCACAGCCGCCTCTATCTCTACCCGTCATTAACTTATTAGATCTGCCTTGGGGCGGCGAGTCAACAACTGGAGACGGCTCAGGCTCGCAGCAGCAGGAACTCAATCACTCCAATAGTCTTCACCGTTATTGGGTTGCAGACGAGATAACTTCAACAGAAAATAAAATTACTCAGCTGAGAAAACTAGGGTATGGGGTTATTAAAGGAGACTGGATGGCTGGGGAGAGAGGGAGAGAAAGAGGGGGTAGAGAGAGGGGGGAGTGAGAGAAAGAAAGAGAGAGAGAGAGAGAGAGCGAGAGAGAGAGAGAGAGAGAGAGAGAGAGAGAGAGAGAGAGAGAGAGAGAGAGAGAGAGAGGGGTCGTGGGGGGATGGGGGTAGAGAGAGGGCGGAGGGAGAGAGAGAGGCCTGCTCAGACCAGACGCCCGAAGCACTAACGAGCCGGAGACGAGGATTGGACGTGGAGGAAAATAGGAATCTGTGACTTTGATTATTGGCTGTTGGAGGGAGAGGCAGCTTCACCATGAGAGAAGCTGATGGAGGGAGTGACTGCTCCGCCCTGAGAGAGGCTGTTGGAGGGAGAGGCAGCTCCGCCCTGAGAGAGGCTGTTGGAGGGAGAGGCTTCTCCGCCTTGAGAGAGGCTGTTGGAGGGAGAGGCAGCTTTGCCCTGAGAGAGCCTGATGGAGGGAGAGGCAGCTCTGCCCTGAAAGAGGTTGTTGGAGGGAGAGGTAGCTCTTCTATTGGAGGGAGAGGCAGATCTGCCCTGAGAAAGGCTGTTGGAGGGAGAGGCAGCTCTTCTGTTTGAGGGAGAGGCAGCTCTGCCCTGAGAGAGGATATTGGAGGGAGAGGCAGCGCTGCCCTGAGTGAGGCTGATGGAGTGAGAGGCAGCTCTTCTGCTGGACTGAGAGGCAGCTCTTCTGTTGGAGTGAGATGCAGCTCTTCTCTTGGAGTGAGAGGCAGCCCTTCTGTTGGAGTGAGAGGGGCTCTTCTGTTGGAGTGAGAGGCAGCTCTTCTGTTGGAGTGAGATGCAGCTCTTCTGTTGGAGTGAGATGCAGCTCTTCTGTTGGAGTGAGAGACAGCTCTTCTGTTGGAGTGAGATGCAGCTCTTCTGTTGGAGTGAGAGGCAGCTCTTCTGTTGGATTGAGATGCAGCTCTTTTGTTGGAGTGAGAGGCAGCTCTTCTGTTGGAGGGAGATGCAGCTCTTCTGTTGGAGTGAGATGGAGCTCTTCTGTTGGAGGGAGATGCAGCTCTTCTGTACAGGTGAGAAGAAGCTCTTCTGTTGGAGTGACAGGCAGCTCTGCCCTGAGAGAGGCTGTTTGAGGGAGATGAAGCTCTTCTGTTCGAGTGAGAGGCAGACCTTCTGTTGGACTGAGATGCAGATCTTCTGTTGGAGGGAGAGGCAACTCTTCTGTTGGAGGGAGAGGCAGCTCTTCTGTACAAGTGAGAAGAAGCTCTTCTGTTGGAGTGACAGGCAGCTCTGCCCTGAGAGAGGCTGTTTGAGGGAGAGGCAGCTCTGCCCTGAGTGAGGCTGATGGAGTGAGAGGCAGCTCTTCTGCTGGAATGAGATGCAGCTCTTCTGTTGGAGTGAGAGGCAGCTCTTCTGTTGGAGTGAGAGGCAGCTCTTCTGTTAGAGGGAAATGCAGCTTTTCTGTTGGAGGGAGAGGCCGCTCTTCTGTTGGAGTGAGATGCAGCTCTTCTGTTGGAGTGAGAGGCAGCTCTTCTGTTGGAGGGATAGGCAGCTCTTCTGTCGGAGTGAGAGGCAGCTCTTTTGTTGGAGTGAGAGGCAGCTCTTCTGTTGGAATGAGAGGCAGCTCTTCTGTTGGAGTGAGAGGCAGCTCTTTTGTTGGAGTGAGAGGCAGCTCTTTTGTTGGAGTGAGAGGCAGCTCTTCTGTTGGAGTGAGAGGCAGCTCTTCTGTTGGAGGGAGATGCAGCTTTTCTGTTGGAGGGAGAGGCAGCTCTTCTGTTGGACTGAGAGGCAGCTCTTCTGTTGGAGTGAGAGGCAGCTCTTCTGTTGGAGTGAGAGGCAGCTCTTCTGTTGGAGGGAGATGCAGCTTTTCTGTTGGAGGGAGAGGCAGCTCTTCTGTTGGAGTGAGAGGCAGCTCTTCTGTTGGAGGGACATGAAGCTTTTCTGTTGGAGGGAAAGTCAGCTCTTCTATTGGAGTGAGAGGCAGCTCTTCTGTTAGAGGTAGATGCAGCTCTGCCCTGAGAGACCCGGAATCCTCCAGCCTCCTCCAGTCCATTCAGCACTATCGGAGACAAATGAGGGCAGTGCTTGCTCCCAAGGTCAACACCCACCTCTGCCAATGGCCACAGGGGTCTGCCATTCTAATTCCTAATACACTTACGAGTAATTAAAACCCATCTCTAAGAGAGGGGGGAAAGTCGATAGCACTTTTTTTCAGGTGCTAATGAGATGCTAATTTGCTGGCCCCGCTAGGAACAATGAGGTAGGGGAAAACTCAAGGACAGGAAGAAGATTTATTCTGTTTTTTTTCTGCTGTTCCCATTTTTTATGCGTTCGGTTGGGTCTCCTAGCTCTCTTCATTGGGTCTCCTAGCTCTCTTCTTTGGGTCTCCAAACTCTCTTCTTTGAGTCTCCTAGTTTGTTTCATTGGGTCTCCTAGCTCTCTTCATTGGGTCTCCTAGCTCTCTTCATTGGGTCTCCTAGCTCTCTTCATTGGGTCTCCTAGCTCTCTTCATTGGGTCTCCTAGCTCTTTTCATTGTGACAGTTATAATAAGGGCCTCGTCAGACAGATTCTGTAAAGTTTGTGGTGTAGCAGTGAAGCTGAACACCCCAGGTTGTCCGATGTGTTGATGTTTGAGTGTCCTTTCAAGCTAGCTCCCAATTTCCTATCATTTCCAGTGCTCATTTACCCCTTGTGAGTCATATTCAGAGAAAGGTTTTCAGAGAGAGGAGCATATAGCTCCCCTGCTTCACAGTACCACGTACAGCTCACACTGCCTCGTGCTTCCTGTGACAAGCTGCATTCTGCTTCCCAAATGGCACACTATTCCCTATAGTGCACTACTTGTCACCAGGACCCATAGGGCTCTGCTCAAAAGTAGTGCACTACATAGGGAATAGGGTGCCATTTGGGACACATTCACAGTCAGACCTGTTTGCCCTGGACCCGCCCACTTTCCTTACAGGCAGAGGAATTTGTTGACATCACAGGCTTTCTCTCCCTCTCTCCTCGTTCACATGTTTATTCTGCATGTAGCCAGATACCACTATCCACATATTTCACCCAAGTCTCTGGGAGTCTGAGCAATCAAGCCTCCTCAACTCTCGTTCATGTACCCACTAACCAAAACTGCTCTCCAATCCTCTCATGTTTATTAATTGGATGTTCTCTTTGGACTTCTAAGTGACTCCCCCTGGTGAACCCTGATGGTTCCTCTGGCTCCTTCAGGGTGCCAGTTTCTCACTGGAGTGCAGTGGAGTAATGGTGTGTGATGGAACTGTAGAGACAGTAATGTGGTTTGTGGTCCCTGCCCTCCAGGGTCTGTGGAGTGGAGCCAGCCGAAAGAAGCTAATTTGTGAGTGTGTTGTTTTGCCTTTTCCCCATTTGCTGGGATATAGAGAATACTCCAAGGCCTAGGTTTATTCAGTTCAGCATTATCCCAAGATAACCAACAACCTCATAGCATATAATTCATTTTTGGGGGGGTCGATGTGGGAGGTGTAAATGAATTGGAGCTGTCAAATCGGTGAACGGCTGCTCCTCTTGTGGTCATTGTCACGAAACCACACCCATCCTTAAATCCCACCCACATTAAAAGTTTAGAACATGAAAATGCAGGCTATATAGAAATAAAGAAAGTGCAGGCTATATAGAAATAAATAAATGATATACACTCAAATTGACATTTATACCAACCTAATAAAGGTGCAGATTACAACACACATTCCAGGGTTTGAGCTTGTAACACATGGGATTTCTACTAAAGCGATTGGTGCATCCAATGGCAATGTCCTCGACAGGTATAACGCAGGGAGACACTTGTGCATTGACAGCTGCAACACAGTTACCCCTCCTACACCGCCCAAACAAAATCAATTAAATGCTATGCAGTTGTCGATTATTGCGGGTTAAGACTGAACTGAATGAATCTAGGCTCAAGTCTCGTCCGTCGCATCTCCACTCAGATACTGTGCAGCTTCTTCAAAGAAAGACGTACAGTAGGGTAATGATCCCCAACAAATCTTTAAGAGAAGAACACATTTGGGAGTGAAAATTACTCATTTAAAATGCATCAGTCACACCACATTTAATTGAACAGACTTTAAACAAAGGAATTTGTTCTGCTCTCTCATCTCTTTTGAATAAAGAAAAATTGTGTCCCCAACATTCCCTCCCTAATAGTTGGTTCAAAGGCTTTTTGCGACTCTGCCTTATCTGACCTCTACCCATCACTGGAACTGCTCTAAAGCACACATTACTGCAGTAACTGGAGCTGTCAGTCACTTTGAAGGACACTGCAAAACCAAACTCCTCCACTGATTCGCTTTTTAGTGCGGCTGACCGACTTGACAACTCTCCTTCTCTCTGAGGCACTTTTCACTCCATAAGGTAGGCTACTATAATAATAATCAACCAAGACACTTCACCGGTATTAAAAAAACAAAAATATAAAATCAACCTCAGGCTAGTTCAGCAAAGGCTTGCAGCAGCTAATGATAACAAGTTCATCAGAAATATCATATTTCATAATTGATGAAATAAAATTCTCAGCATGCCTGTGTCAGCTTTTCATTTTCAAAAGATTAGAGTTCAAGATTAGCATCCATCGTCCTACTAAGGTTGAAGGATTGTCAATTTTAAACAACTTGGACAACATCAGGCCTTTCAGTGAGAGAGGCAATCATTGAGAGTGAGAGGATGGAGCTAATGATGAATCAATATGAACTTGGCTGGTCCATCAAGTCAAAGTACATCCTGCCATCTGACTATAATACTTTATCATTATGCTTATATTTTGCTGATATCATTCTACTAAATCAAACTTCATCCTCAAAGCCCAGCAGAGAATCATATAACAGCCCAGGTTTTGGCTCTGAACCAGAAGGTGGGAATACCACTGCTCTCACAAGAAAGTTGTGAACATTGCCAACACAGCAAGGTGTACCTGAGGACGGTCTACATTAGTTGGAACACCTGCACTGTCAACAGACAGCCAATAGGTAAAAGTTGTATGGTTGTGTGGTTGAGTGGTAATACTCCCAACTCCAAGCACAGAGCCCTGAAGGTTGTGAGTTCGATATCCCCAACCACCTTTTCAGTTAGCTATCTCTCCTCCTGCCCTACCTCTCTATCTTGTACTGTCTGAATAAATCCTCCAAAAAGAAAAAAGGAGGAAGGAATGGCACAAAAGCAACACTGAACCATACTTGAGAGCACCAGCTGTTCTGGATGACCAGGTGATCTTGCTCTCCGTAGCTGATGTGAGTAAGACCTTTAAACAGATTAACATTCACCAGGCCGTGGGGACAGACGGAATACCAGGACCCGTACTCAGAGCATGGCTGACCATCTGGAAAATGTCTTCACTGACATTGTCAATCTATCCCTGATCCGGTCAGTAATATCAACATGTTTCAAGCAGACCATCATAATCTTTGTGCCCAAAAACGCGAAGGTAACCTGCCTAAATGACTATCACCCCGTAGCACTCACATCTATAACCATGGAATTCTTTGAAAGGCTGGTCATGGCTGACATCAACATCATCATCCCAAACACTCTGGACCGGAGCCACTCCAATTCGCATACCGCCCAAACAGATCCACAGATGGCGCAATCTCTACTGCACTCCACAAGCCCTCACCCACCTGGACAAAAGGGATACCTATTTAAGAAATGCTGTTCATTGACTACAGATCAGCATTCAACACCATAGTCCCCTCCAAGCTCATCACCAAGCTCAGGACCCTGGGATTGAACACCGTGAGCCATGACCAGCCTTTCAAAGCACTTCATGGCTACAGACGTGAGTGCTACGGGTCTGTAGTCATTTAGGCAGGTTACCTTAGTGTTCTTGGGCACAGGGACTATGGTAGTCTGCTTGAAACATGTTGGTATTACAGACTCAATCAGGGACTTGTTGAAAATGTCAGTGAAGACACTTGCCAGTTGGTCAGTGCATGCTCGGAGTACACGTCCTGGTAATATGTCTGGCCCAGCGGCCTTGTGAATGTTGACCTGTTTAAAGCGCTTACTCACATCGACTACGGAGAGCGTGATCACACAGTCATCCGGAACAGCTGGTGCTCTCATGCATGCCTCAGTGTTGCTTGCCTTGAAGCGAGCATTGAAGTGGTTTAGCTCGTCTGGTAGGCTCGTGTTACTGGGCAGCTCTCAGCTGTGCTTCCCTTTGTAGTCTGTAATGGTTTGCAAGCCCTGCCGTATCCGACGAGCGTCAGAGCTGGTGTAGTATGATTCAATCTTAGTCCTGTATTGACACTTTGCCTGTTTGATGGTTCGTCGGAGGGCAGAGCAGGATTTCTTATAAGCTTCCTTGAAAGCGGCAGCTCTAGCCTTTAGCTCAGTACGGATGTTGCCTGTAATCCATGGCTTCTGGTTGGGGTATGTACGTACAGTCACTGTGGGGACGACATCATCGATGCACTTATTGATGAAGCCAATGACTGATGCGGTGTACTCCTCAATGCCATCGGAAGAATCCCGGAACATATTCCAGTCTGTGCTAGGAAAACAGTCCTCTAGCTTAGCATCTGCTTCATCTGACCACTTTTTTAGTGATCGAGTCACTGGTGCTTCCTGCTTTAATTTTTGCTTATAAGCAGGAATTAGGCGTATAGAATTATGGTCAGATTTGCCAAATGGAGGGCGAGGGAGAGCTTTGTACGTGTCTCTGTGTGTGGAGTAAAGGTGGTTTAGAGTTTTTTTCCCTCAAGTTGCACATTTAACATGCTGGTAGAAGTGAGGTAAAACGGATTTAAGTTTCCCTGCATTAAAGTCCCCGGCCACTAGGAACACTGCCTCTGGATGAGCGTTTTCCTGTTTTCTTATGGTAGAATACAGCTCATTGAGTGCAGTCTTAGTGCCAGCATCGGTCTGTGGTGGTATGTAGACAGCTACGAAAAATACAGATGAAAACTCTCTGGGTAGATAGTGTGGTCTACAGCTTATCATGAGCAAAACTTCCTTAGATATCGTGCACCAGCTATTGTTTACAGAAATGCATAGCCCGCCACCCCTTGTCTTACCAGGGGCCGCTGTTCTATCCTGCCGATACATTGTGTAGCCAGCCAGCTGTATGTTTATTGTGTTGTCTAGCCACGACTCCGTGAAGCATAGAATATTACCGTTTTTAAAGTCCCGTTGGTAGTTTAATCTTCCTCGTAGGTCATCGATTATATTTTCCAATGATTGCACGTTGGCTAGCAGAACGGAGGGAAGTGGGGGTTTATTCGATCGCCTACGAATCCTCAGAAGGCGGCCCGCCCTCTTTCGGCGTCTTCTCTTCACGCAAATTACGGGGATCTGGGCCTGTTCCTGGGAAAGCAATATGTCCTTCACGTTGCAAAAAAGCACAATTGGTCAGGAGCACGTAAAACGTCAGCCATCTTCTTCGGTGCAATCTTCAGTCAACACCTGTTTTTACTAAGTATTTCACTGTTAGTCTACACCTGTTGTTTACCAAGCCTTTTACTGTTAGTTTACACCTGTTGTTTATGAAGCATTTCAGTGTTAGTCTACACCTGTTGTTTATGAAGCATTTCACTGTTAGTCTACACCTGTTGTTTACTAAACATTTCACTGTTAGTCTACAGCTGTTGTTTACCAAGCATTTCACTGTCAGTCTACACCTGTTGTTTATGAAGCATTTCACTGTTAAGTCTACAGCTGTTGTTTACTAAGCATGTTACTGTTAGTCTACACCTGTTGTTTACTAAGCATGTGATAAATAAAATGTTATTTGATTTTAAGTGACCTCAAACTTATGAAATGTCAAACTGTGTTTGAGAGATCGTACTTATATCACAGAACACAGTTTACAGAGGGAAACAGACTAAACAAATAACTCTCTATATGGAGATCCCTGATACTGTATCTGTTTCTAATCAAAAGATATGAGGGAATAGAAGATCCATTCCTTGTTACACCCGATCCAGAAGCAGCTTGTCATTTGAAAAGCCCCTTAAAAACCTGACAGAGTCATTACGTTCACCATTGTTCGGCAAAGTTGACTTCAAAAGGCCAAAACCTCTGATGCAGTCTGAGTTAAGAGAGAGGCAGGTGATGGGGGGGAGGAGGAGGGGGGGGGAGAGGGGGAGAATACTACTCCAAGATGGGAGATGGAGAGGGAAGGCCTTTGATCTGAGTGCACAAAAGAACAAAAGAGACAGAGGAGCACAGAAGATTGCAAAGAGGCATGTACTCAATTCCCAATAGAAAAGAGACAGAGAGTTGTAAAGAGAGAGAACGAGAGAGTGAAAGAAAAAAAGAAAGAAAGAAAGAAAAGAAAGAGGGAGACGGAGAGAGAAAGAGAGACAGAGAGGAGGGGATAGAGAAAGAGAGACAGAGAGGAGGGGAGAGAGAAAGAGAGACAGAGAGGATGTGAGAGAGAAAGAGAGACAGAGAGGATATGTGAGAGAGAGAGAGAGAGAGAGAGAAAGAGAGAGCAAGGAGGGGAGAGAGAAAGAGATCAAGCAAGACCAGCATGTTCTAGTATTGATTCCACTCTATGGGTTGTTTAGGGAGTGCTTTCAAGCCCTATCCTAAACCAATTAGCATTGAGTCTCTTCTAGGGAACTGGAGTCAAACCACAGTGACCGTCTCTAACATCGTTAGCATGTAGCTTACAACCTAGTCAGCCAAGCCCTTTGCTCCCCATTAAACATAAACTTTTAATTGGCATGTCAAGATGATGGTGTGTCACGCTAGTCGCTACAAGAGTGCACCCATTGTAATGTATAGTCCTGTGGGTCCACGTTCTTTTGTATGCCAAAACTTTCTGGCACTAAACAGTATCTCTCAGTAACTGAAAAATATATTTTAAAAAGCTAAACACGTAAATGCAATACATTTTTATTAAGCAGCAGCAACCGTTTAGAAAAATGGCAAAGCAAGATGGTGATAGCCTAGTTGAGACAGGAAACTACTGTTCTGATCCTCCTAAATTGTAGTCATGACTCCACCCAAGTTCAGATGAGCTGTTGGGGGCGGCAGGTAGCATAGCGGATAAGAGTCTTGGGCCAGTAACTGAAAGGTTGCTGGTTTGAA